>QEPC01011807.1:1072617-1083742 GCA_003113815.1 Sphenodon punctatus | reverse complement strand
CCCCAGGACCCACCGTCATGGGTCTGGGGCCATCATTCCTCACACAGAGGCGATGTCATTCCAACGCACCAAGAAACAGTCACTCCAGCCCCAGGACCTGCCATCGGGATTCTGGGGCCAAGTTACAGGCAGGGAGGGCTGTGGCCAATATGTACCTAGAAGCTACCACCTTAGCCCCAGGACCCACCATCATGGCTCTGTCTGTAGCCATCATTCCTCACATGGAGATGATGTCATTCCAACGCACCAAGAAACAGCCACTCCAGTCCCAGGACCCGCCATCAGGGTTCTGGGGCCAAGTTACAGGCAGGGAGGGCTGTGGTCAATACGTACCAAGAAGCTGCCACTCTATCCCCAGGACCCACCGTCATGGGTCTGGGGCCATCATTCCTCACACGGAGACGATGTCATTCCACCGCATCCAGAAACAGCCACTGCAGCCCCAGAACCCGCATTAGGGTTTTGGGGCCAAGTTACAGGCAGGGAGGACTGTGGCCAATATGTACCTAGAAGCTGCCACTCTAGTAGCCCCAGGACCCACCATCACAGGTCTGGGGCCATCATTCCTCACACAGAAAGCCGATTTCCCAAAGCATCAAGAAACAGCCACTCCAGCCCCAGGACCCGCCGCCAGGGTTCTGGGGCCAAGTTACAGGCAGGGAGGGCTGAAGGCAACACTGTACGAAACCCATCCCAGAAAACAGGACCAGACAGGGCTTCCACTGCCTCGGACCTGTTCTCTGCTAAAAAAGTCGCATCAAAACTGTGGTGAATTTGAGCAGTTTTATCCGCAAAAAAGTCCACAGACAAATCACAGTGAGCATTTGATGGTTCCATGTCCAGGTGGAGGGAGGCCGGACTGACCAGCCCCCTCACCACCTGGAACAACTCAGCCGGGCGGGACTTAGAGGATGCAATGTGGGCAGCAAAGAAAACCTTCTTTGCTGTCCGCACCAATATGGCATAGGTACGTAACCAGACTCTGTACCGCAACTGGTCCACTTCAGTAGGTGAGTGACACCACCATCACTTTAACCGCCACCCCTGATTACAGTTGTCCCCTAATGTACCACTTTCTCCTTAGCTATTACTTTAGACCCATGCTGAAGAGTAGTTTGCTCGGAGGCCAAAATATTGAACAAACACTTAAAATTCATTTTCTTATAATGCCAAAATCTAGCCAATGATCCTTTGATATTCTTTGATTTCTTAATAGATACTTTTCTTCTACATTTCCTAACCTAGCATCCCTCTGCTTAACCTATTTAATCTTTATCTTTCTCATAGGGATGCGTGAACAGAACCGAGTTTGGAAATTTCATTCGGTTAAAAAATCGAGTTCGGTTCGGAAGTTCGGTTCAGTCAACTGATCTAGTCAAGTTCAGTCAAATTCCAAACCGAGTTTGTACATTCAAAACTGGTGTTTTAAGCTGTTTTTGGCCTTCCAAACTGGTTTGGATTCGACTGAACAGTTTGGTCGAGTTCGGTTCGGAAGTTCGGTTCAGTCGACCAAACTAGTTGAGTTCGGTCTGAACTCCGAACTTTCGAACTGCGTTCGCACATCCCTACTTTCTCAGTTTATCCAAATCTTGAAAACTGGAGCCTCCGACACTCCTATAAATTTCCTTAGGCACTCCTACAGGAAACATATTTACCAGATAAGATAAAGCTTCCTTAGAGGCCTTCATATTATCTTTAATACTGGATAAATCTTCAAACAGGAAAGCAATCAACCTGCTTGTCAAAATATTCTGAGTACCAAGGCAATCCAAGTAAGCTAAATAATTCATTTCCGGTGACTTTGAAATATCTTGCACTTGTTCCAAGACCGTCCCCTAAGGACTGAACCTTAGGGGAAGGAATCATCTGAGGACTGGCTCCCACTAAATTCCAGGAGTAATTGGGCAAGTGCTTTTCAATTACTACATCCACTGGCTCTTGGGCCAGCCCACACTCCAGCGGAAAGACCAATCCCTTTTTGAGGGTGTCAGTCTGTTCCATCAATTCTTCAGAGTTAGTGGGATTATGATTTAAATTATAGGCTTGATGAAGAACAGGGGATCTATCACTTGGAGAAAAACACCTCAAATTACCATGTGGAGACACCGGATTACCCAAATTTCCTAATCCATCCTGGATATAAAAATAATCAGTAATTTTTGACTGTTCAGGAGGACAATCAATGCTTCCCCCCTCCCCCAAGTGATAAGACCAGGAAGAGGAGAAATACCAAGTCTTTTATAAGCACGTCTTGTGCGAGTCGTCATATTAAATCACAAGAGTTAAGAAACCCGGTAGCAAATCAGCCCACAAACACTAAAATCTGCAAATTAATCAGAACACAACCATAAACTTGCCTCACAAACTAACAGTAACTCCCAACCACACCACTTGGATGGTAAATTGGGGAATAATACAAGAGACCTATTAAATGTCCTATTGGTGAACTAGTCCTAGGACCTCATGGACCCTCTAGGCCCCTTATGAGATGCATCCTTTGGACTGCGTACCTTCAGCACGTGGCCAGTGATAGAGCCTCTGTGGTTAATGAAGCTCCGTTGTACTGGGCTACTGACGGGTCAATCTGACCCCACCCCCTCCTATAGCTGGAACATAGGAGGAAGGAGCTGGCCAAGGCCCTTGGTGAAGGGGTGAGAAACAAGCTCCCAGCCCCACTGGTCACTCCTCTGCTAGGCAGCAGATGCTGGAACCTCCCTCCAATGTTATCCTCACAGTCCAAGGTGCCGATGGAAGAGGGCTGATCGCCACCGCCACATCTGCCCTCTAATGGCACACCAATGGGTCTTCGCCCTTCTGCAGCACCCTTCGGCCACCACCCAGAGGGCACCATCCCCTGGACAGCAGCCCCCTTGTATAGTGGTTACCTGGGGGGAGGGGCAGGAGAATTTGCACAGATGGGAGGGTCCCAGGAGCCCCCAGCCAGTGGAAGGAAGGCTTGCTAACACAGCTTTTATTGTATGAATTTTATTTTATTTTTATTAATTTTAAGCCACCCTGAGGCTTGTAGGAAGGGCAGCATATACACTCAAAAAATAAAATAAAATAAAATAAAATAAAAGAGGCATTCTCGGTGGCTGCTCCACAGTTATGGAACTCCCTCCCCTGGAGGCTTCCTAAGTCCAAGCCTGCTTATGTCCGAAGGCAGCACAGTACTTTTTTATTTGACCAGGCTTTTGGAAGGCTGAGATAACAGCTTGGGTGGTTCAGGTTAATTAATTTTAATTGGTTTTATTTTAAAATGTTTGGTTTTTAACTGTGCATTTTATATACTTTTATGAACTGCAACCCACTCTGAGCCTTTGGGATAAGGTGGGGTAAAAATTTCAACAAACAAACAAATATTCCACTGAAAAGAGACTTCTGCACATTTTCAACCTGCCTTTCTCTATGCTCCTTCCAAAATAGTCACTAGTTACTGAAGAAGCCAAATCATTGTTAGATCAGATACAAACTAGCATCCAAACTTTGTAACCCGAGGAAAGAGAATTCCCATTGGAAAAGCTGTTAAACCAATTACCCTTAATGCAGCAACCAAAAAAAAAAGTAAATATGGTCTCAAAAATTATTCCTTTTGAAAAGGAATTGCACTGTAATAAAATTAAAACCTCAGATGGTGCTTTGGCTTCAGGCCTAGCGAGGAGAGGACTAAGAGGCGCTGCAAAAATAGCAAAGCATATTGTGCTTGTGTGGTTTGAGAAGGATTTCGTTTACGTGGAAATACAAAAATACTTGAGCATGGCTACATATTTTAGAACCCTATGTCTGAACTAAGGTAGGATTCAAGGACTTTCTGAATTAAGGCAAGAACTTAAAAACGTAAGAAGTGCCATCCTGGGTCAGACCAATGATCCATCAAGCCCAGCTCTTGTCTCTGACAGTGTTCAGTCTCATTCACTTGGGAGAGGTGCCCAGCAGGTCACAATGGGACGATCCATTCCTTGTTCTTCACTCCCAGTTCCCGACAGTCAGTGGTTACATCCGCCAAACTACTTGGCTAATAGCCATTAATGAACCTATCTTTCAAGAACTTGCCCAATCCTTTCTTAAACCCAGCTGAACTACTGGCCTTGACTCCATCCTCTGGCAACAAATTCCACAAATTAATTGTGCATTCAGTAAAAAAATACTTTATTTTATTTGTTTTAAGTCTGCTGTTAGTTAGTTTCATGGCGTGTCCCCTAGTTCTGGTGCTATTTGAGAGGGTAATAGCAACTCTCTATTAACTTGTTCCATTCCACTCATGATTTTTTAAAACTTCTATCATATCCCCTCTCAGTCGTCTCTTCTCCAAGCTGAAGAGCCCCAACCTATCCAGTCTCTCCTCATACGGAAGCCATTCCATACCCTTGATCATCTTTGTTGCCCTTCTCCGTACCTTTTCCAGTTCTACTTTATCTTTTTTGAGATGGGGTGACCAGTCTCTCCCTATCCTACCATTTGCATGGGGCTGCTCGTTTGAAGTGTTCCCCCATCCACAGCACCCATGCACCTGCCCCATGTGCTGACCACAGACACACACACCCCAGTCTCATTTGAAGACATCCTCATAGCCATGATTATCTACCTCTTTAAAATGCTCACAAACATCTTTAGGCTTTCTCCCACACCACCCTTTATATTGGGGAATCTTCACAAAGCTATCTCACTGTCCTCCAAATTTCTCTTTTGCTCTCTCCTTTATTATTATTTTCTAGCCATGTGTCGCTGCTAGAAAGTTAAAGGCAAAACCACTCTCCATTATAAAAAGGGAATTGTTACAGCCCATATATTGAAAAAACACTTGACATGTAGTTATGAAAATTTAACCATGGATTATATTTGTGGGGACCATCATACATGCAAAATTTGAACAAGATTCAGACAGAAAATGAAAAGTTATACTGATTTAAAAGTTAATTACTAGTGGTCAAAATTCACCTCATCTTGAGGATTATTTTGGATCCATATCTCCTTTCCCTGGATGAGCTGAGCTCCAAGACTTCACAGTCATGAAGCCTGAGATGTCGACCAAGTGCTGTTGTAGCCTGGTAGTGCTTGGTTAAGCTATTAAAGAGTTATTAAACATTACATTTTCAGTTCTGCTGCACTGGTGCATGCGAAGTAAGGAATAGAGTTCAGAGCAGCAAGTCTTTCCCCAGAATCATTGTTTTGAAGGCATTAACCCTTTCCCTGCCCGCTGTTGATTAAGTGTTCCCTTGAAAATTTGCTTTCCACTTTTACATTTCACTTAGGTAAACCTTTCCCTCATCTCCCTCCTGGCTGTAGTGCCTATAATGCCATTCTCCCTTAGCAACTAGAATGGCAGCGGGAGGCACAAAGCTTAGCAGGCAATTTATTCATGGGAGGTTTTTTTAATCAAACAAGTATAGGAATTAATTCTACAGTTGCCTCCCTCTGTGGCTTTGGAGAGCCATTGATCTGCTCTAGAACTCAAGACCTGTGTATTATTATTATTTTGTATTTATATCCACATCCCACCCTATCCCAGAAGTGACTCAGGGTGGTTTACAATAATTAAAAAAAAATATCAAAACAATCTTGATTAAAATACATTTATATAGAAAATCCCACCTTCCCATGCCCAACCATCCCATCCTGCCCACTCTCACTCCTCCATCTCTCACTTGGAGAAGTCCCCTATGCTAGCCTGCCCCCTCACACAGAGAGGCCATGGCTAAACTCCCCAAACTTCCAGGGAATGAGCAAGAGGGTCTTCTTTCTATTGCTGGGAAACAAAAACAACAATAAAACACCAACAGTCAGTGCTCTGGACCTACACACAAACAATACTCCTTGTACAAATGGGCTCTTCTGGACAACCTTTCTAATGGCTGCTGTCGGAGGTCGTGCTTCTGCAGGAGGTGCAAGGTTTGCCAGCTCCAGAGGTGGTGGGCCAATTTAATGAATTGGTTAGCTTACTGGAGCCACTTTTAATTGTGAAGGTGTCTATCAAGGAGAAGAATGAAAGACAGGGGCCAAAGATGCCCTGGTTTGACTTGGAGTGCAGAGAAGCTAGGTCTTCTCTCTGGCAATTAACGAAGAGGCTTAGGGCATTAGCTCTGCCCGAGACTCGGATTCAATAGCAGCTCCAGCGGAAATACTACAGGTCATTATTACAGGATAAAAATTTGGCCTATCATAAGTCACTTTGGGTGGATTTACAGTCAGCCACTGAGAAGAAGGACAGTGTCAAATTTTGGAAGCTAATTAGATCATTCCAATGGAAAGATATGGTGCCAAATTCACATGTTATATCCTTAATGGAGTGGGAACGTTACTACTCCTGTTTATTTTCTAGTGTTTCCTCGGTTGGTGAACCCATACAATTAAATCCTAGTAGCAGGTTTGAAAGTTGGGCGCCAGTAACAGCGGAGGAAGTTAAACAGTTGATTGCCTCGCTTAAAGGGGGCAAAACCCCGGGTTCGGATTATGTTTCGGTGGATTTAATCAAGGCACATCCGGACTGGTGGGCCAAGCTATTAGTGCCCCTTTTTACTGCCATTAATGAAACAGGGGAGGTCCCGAGCTCTTGGCTCAAAAGATATTAGTGCCCATATTTAAGAAAGGGGACCCTGGGATTTTGAGTAACTATTGCCCAATTAGTTTACTCAGCGCTATTGGGAAGATTTACTCAAAATATCTGTTGGTTAGACTGAAATCTTGGATATCTGAGACAGGGGCTATTGAACCTGAACAAATCGGGTTTTGTGAAGGTAAAGCTACCTTAGACCATATCCTTCTGCTGTCTGCCTTGATCAAGAGACAGGCGGATCGGAAGGGGAGTCTTTATTTATGCTTCGCGGACCTTGAGAAGGCCTTCGACTCAGTGACCAGAGACCGTCTCTGGGCTGGGTTGAGGGCCTCCTCACTCGATCCTAGACTCCTCTATCTGATGATTAAGATCCACTCAGGGAACACTATGCAGGTGAGGTTTGGGAGGCAGAGAGTGCTCTCTGGGGCGTTCCCGGTGGAACGCGGGGTTCGCAAGGGCCGTCTTCTGGCCCCGGCTCTGTTCAACTTATTTTTGAATAGGGCCATTCCATATATGAAGGAGGTGGATGCCCATGCACCATTAGTTGGGCAAAGATGGTTGCCGATGATCTTATACGCAGACGACACTGTATTGTTATCCTAAACAAGGGTTGGGCTCAGGAGATTGCTCTGCCAATTTGGTGAGTTTTGCCACGCAGAGATGCTCAGAATTAACTATGGGAAAACCAAAGTTCTGATAACTGGAGCTCGAAAGATCAGAGCAGTGTATGCCTGGAACATCAAAGGGATCCCCTTAGAGCAGGTCCATGTCTTCAAATATTTGTGGGTGCTATTTTCTTCATCAACCTCTTGGATGTCCCATGTGAACATGGTGAAAGCCCAGGCAATAAAATCAGCCGCCGTAATATTGAAATTTTATTTCGGCCGGGGGGGAAATTGATTGAACCGACCTTGAGGTTATTCAAGGCCAAGGTTATAAACCAAGCACTTTATGCTGCTCCTATCTGGGCACAGGATTACCTGGAGAGGATGGAGTCTATTCAAAACCAGTTTCTGGCCCCCTTATTGGGGTTGCCGTGTGGCACCCCGCAGGTGTTATTGCGAGTGGAAGTCGGTGCCTTGCCAATGCACCTGCTGTTAGTACAGCTTCTAGCAAATTTGTGGGTAAAATTGTTGGTGGTTTAGGGAAAGGATGACTCTTTGTTGTGTATGGCCCGGGATGCTGGCCTATTAGATGTCTGGATTGCAGCAGCTGAAACAGAAATCCACAAAATGGGCTTCTCTTGGGCGGTACTTTATTTGGTGGGTCTGGACCAGTTCAAGAAAATGGTGCAGATTAGATTGAGAGACCAGATGCTTCAATCGGAAAGGGCCTTATTAGAGAGCCAGAGAGTCACCCCCGAGCATATGCCATCTAACCCGGTACACGCTGGTTGTGGGTATTTATTTTCTTGGACGAATGCAGCAAGGAGGGTGGCCTTTATCAGATTACGCTGCAACTCTTTCCCCTCTTCTGTGTTGGATGGGCATTTCAAGGGCTCTCCAATGGATTTGAGAATATGTGCACTGTGCAATGGTGGGACCCCAGATACAGTGGCCCGTATCTTACTAAAGTGTCCCTTTTTTGAAGGATTAAGATCAAGATACCTGGTTGGATTGGGGTTGGGGCCCGGTATGACAGTGCCGAGGATATGGCTGAGCCCTTGTGACTCGGAAGTGACTAGGAGTGTGTCCGAGTTTGCCAGGAGGGCGTTACTTCTGCGGCAGAACTTTCTTGAGAATCCAGGGTCTATGTTGCCAGGGGACTAGCAAAGAACTCCATGTAACAGAAGGTATAATGTAGGCTTGGGGCCTCATTTTGAGAAGATGTTCATGGGGGATTTACTCAGCAATATGTGGGGAAATTTTTAAGTCATGACGGGCTTGGTTATGATTTTATTGAGACTGTGACTGGTTCTGGCTATTGTGTTTATTGTAGTATTGTTTTGTAAAGTGGCTATGTTGATGTTCTTAGTTTGTTGCTTGGCAACGACTGCGGTCATGCCTAATAAAGATTTATTTATTTAATGGCTGCTGCTGTTAATAACTGACTTCTTTATAACAAAGATGCCCTCTCCTTCCCCAGACAAGCTGACATCACAGATATACTTGTATACAAATCAAGGAAGAAAGCAGAGAGAAAAAGAGGCTTAGATCAAGTGGAATTGATCTAAACTCCACTCAATAACAGCAGGAAATGTTCTTTTAGCTGGCAGGGGAGGTTAAGAGGGTAAAAACAGCTCTAGCAGTGGATGTGAAATACCAATGGCTGTTCCTTTTAAACCAAGCCCAAAATGGCAGCTTGCCTCAGATTAGAAGGGGTGGGGAGGATGTGAAATTGCCCCACATCCCAGAGATTCCAGGGCTAGCCACTCCTGCCCTGGGAAGAATGCCTGATCTCAGGATGGATGGGGTTGGGGTGGAAGGCAGGGCAAGTCACTCCTGTTGTAGCAGATGTAAATCTTCTGCTTTCCACCTTGTTGGACATGAGGCAAGGTGTGACCACACTGGAGCAGAAGTGGAGTAAGGGATGAGGCGCTATGGGGTGGAGTTCACAGAGCCTGTTAATCCATGGCTAAGGGGGAAGCAACCTTAGGACGTAACCCCTCCCATATTTTACTGGAGATAAAGAGGGTGAAAAGAAGGCACAAATCCTCTAAGAGATTAAATAAAACATCATTTCTATAGCACTTTCAGTGTTTGAAGTACTTTATGTCTTTGCCATGCTCATAACAAGCATGTGAGATAGGTAATTATTATTCCTATTTGACAGATGGAGTACTGAGGCTGAAAAATAGTGACTTGCCTAAGGTCATAAGTTCGTAGCTAAGACAGGATTTGAACCCTGGTCTCCCACACTAAAGTTTAACATCTTATCCATAGGCTAAACCAGCTCAGTAGCTACAGCTTCCCCTGCCATGGAAACAGAATGCAGAGATGGGCCCAGACTCCTCAGCTTTGGCTGCAGAACAAGGGGTAATAAGTTTAATAACAAATGTGACAGTAACCCGCTCTGGCTGGCTTTGTCCCGTGGGCCGCTGTCATGTTTGCGCTTATGTTTGCTTGGACTGACCCCAGGTGTCTTGGCGGCTAGCCCTGGCTTTCACTCGGCAAAGTGGTGAAGTCACACCCCAGGCTACACCCCGCCCCCCCAGGGTCAGTTAAAGCGACCCACAGCAAGTTAGAACATGCCATGCTCCGTCCTGGATTGGGGCTGCCATGACTGGCTACCATGGTGGTCTGTGATTGGTGACCATGGCTGCCTGTCATGGCGGGGGTGGGGTCAGGGATGCTGGGCACAGTGCAGGGGTGGGGCCAGCACAGCTTCCCAGTCAAAGTCACGTGTGGTTGGTTCCCTGATCTGACCCTGGACGTGTCAGCGGCATGGTGGCAACCTGACCTGGCCAGGGTTGCCACCGCTCCGCTGTCACTTCAGTTTTTACCCAAGGTCATTCTCTCTCAATGAGCACCCTTCGCCCTAAGTGTGAAGGGACTCCACCACTCATTCATAGACACACAGAAGAATTGCCATGCTGGATCAGACCAGTCAGTCCATCGAGTGTAGTCCATGTCTCAAACAGCACTCTCTACCGGATACTCTAAAGCAGAAGTGGGCAAACTGTGGCTCTAGAGCTTACATGTGGCTCTAGAGGTTACATGCAGCTCTTTGGCCCCATAGTGGTAAATGGAGGCTCTCTGGATTAGGAAACCTTGCCCACCCCTGCTCTAAAAGAAGGTAGGTGAAACCCCACAGTGGGTAAGTTTGGAATAGAGGATCCACAGGGACAATTCCAGCAATTACCAATGGCATGGAGGGGGCTGTGAGGCTCCTTTCAAGTGTGCACAATTTGAAGACCAATTGCTTCCAACTCTTATTGCTCTCCAAGCAGAGTTGCTGAGGAGGACTGAGTGGGTCATGAGACAAGGTGCCTTCCTGAGTGGCCAGTGCAGGCTCTTCCAAGCAATGGAGCAGTAGGGATGGGTGAACGCAGTTCGGAAGTTCGGAGTTTGGCCCGAACTCGGCCTGTTCAAACGACCGAACCAAACCGAACTTCCGAACACGAACTGGCTGAACCGAACTCAATCCGAACAGCAAAATGACCGAACAGTTCGGTCAGTTCGGATCGCGTTCGGGTAAATTCGGGTGGCAAAAAAAGGTTTACTGTAAGGTCAAATGTGACAGGGAGGGGTAGTACTAGTCACTGAGGAGTAGACTTCCAGGCACCAGGGGTGGAGAGGCTTGCAAGAAATGAAACTATCTGCCTCCCCCCTTCCCAACACCTTCTGAGCTAGTCGCTGTTCCTGAACAGCAGACATTGAGTAGGATTATTAGATTGCTTTAAGTTTCATTTAGTTTTGTACTGAAATGAAACTTAAACTGAAACCTTGTGTTTGTGATTTCCCCCCTCCCACATCCCATATATAGAGAGATAGAGAGATATAGATATAGAGAGATAGATAGATAGGTTAGGAATAGTAGTTGTAGGAACTAGCTTAGTGATAGAGATAGCATTAGTGATTTAGTTTTAGTGTTTGTAGGAGTAGGCCTGTGTACTTATTAGATAATCCATTT
>QEPC01011807.1:1044077-1054401 GCA_003113815.1 Sphenodon punctatus | reverse complement strand
CCCCTCATCAACTACCATTTTTCTGCTCCCTCTGGAACTGTCGCTCATCTATCAGTAAAGCTCCCTATATCCATGATCTTTTCCTCTCTCGCTCCCTCCAGCTCCTTGCCCATACTGAAACGTGGCAGCCGAAAGTTGTTGAAAGCGGAGATGGCAGAGTCAGGGGAGGAGGAGGAGAAAATGGAGGGGAGGTGGGGGGATAGAGAGGAGGCAAACTCCGTGGGGGTAAGGGCCTGCATATTGCGGAAGGGGCGCGGAGAGGGGGAGGAGGAGGGGGGTTGGTGGGAGAGGCTGAAGGAGGCGAGGAAGTGATCAGAATTATGGCAGGGATCAAAGGAGAGTTCAGCAAGAGAGCAATATTGTGAGAAGGTGAGGTCGAGGGAGTGGCTGTCGGTATGGGTGGGGGAATTGGTTCAGAGTCGGACATCAAAGGAGGAGGTCAGGGAGAGAAAGCGGGAGATAGAGGGCGTGGAAGGTGTGTCGACGTGAATGTTGAAATCACCAAGAATGAGAGCGGCAGTGTCATCAGAGAGGAAGAAGCTGAGCCAGGATTCAAAGCCTGGGAGAAAAGAGGAGAGGGAACCCGGGGTGCGGTAGATGATCGCAACTATGGAGAGCAATGCTGAAGGAGGGAAGGGCAGTACTTGCTAAGTGCCTTACCTAGATCAGAGTTCAACGCTGAGTGCTTATTATAGTGGCTGATCTTCTGAACAGCGCTGGTCTAGGGACACACACCCCTCCACCTCCATGTTGCTCTTCTTGGAGTGATTTACCTGACTCATCTCTCCAAAACCCTCTCTGACCATTGCCTTGCTTCATTCTGTCTCATCCAGTGGCCCCTTCCCACTTCTCCAACTTTTCGCTCTTTCTGTGACCTTCAATCCATTGACCCTCTTGACTTTGCTTCCTCTCTCCCCCTTCTCTCATGTCTCCTCTACCACCTGCCCAAACTCTACTGTCTCGCCTTCAACTCATCCTTCTCCTCCACACGTGACTCCCTTGCTCCCCTCTCCTGCCATCCTATCCATTGCAAAAAAAAACCCCTGTCCTTGGCTCACTTCCACCATCCACCACTTCCAGTCCTGCTCTCGAGCTGCTGAGCGCCTGGCGGAAGTCTCATGAGTTTGCTGACTTCCTCCACTTTGTTTACTCTTTCTTCATTTAGTGATGCTGTCATGGGTTGGAGGTCCACATCCCCACTTTTCCAGGTTTGAGTGACTCAATTTCCCTTGCGGGCAAAAGGCATGTGCTCGCATCAGAGATACTGCCTATTTAAGAGATTATGGGAGGTTCATGCGTGGGGTGATGCCTGGTTACCTTCTCCAGTTTACAGCGGAAAGGCCGAGGTATTTGTTTTTATGTGCCCGGCTAAACTCATTGCCATCGATGGTGCTGGAAGGGCGGAGGAGAGGGATACCGTATGCGGAACATCTCTGCCCCTTTGATGCCACGGGGGTGGAGTCAGTGGCACATATTCTGCTGGAATGCCACCTCTATGACCAGGCAAGGGAGAGGCATTTATCCCAGTTTATCGGTAGATTCCCTGGGCACTCAGTGCATTTTTTATTCTGCATGCTGCTGGCTGATGGGGACAGCAAACTTACAAGGAATGTGGCCACTTTCTTGCGATCCGCATTTGAGTTAAGGAACAAATTTCTTAGATTCCAAAGTGTGGGGGATTGTGATACTGAATTGGACGTGCAGAGCGACTAGTTAATGCCACTTAGTTAATGTTTTTAGTGATGTGTAGATAATTTATGATGGTATGTGTTGGGGCAGTATATCTTCCCTGTTTCTTTTTAATTATGAGATGGCTTATGTGAAGACGATGTCGCCAAACCATGCGAGGGCGTCGTCGTTGTCTGTCTTATTCGTTTATTTGTGATATGTTATGTGTTTGTAAGCTGACAATGACTAATTGGTCAGGTCTAATAAACTGAATTTGATTTGATTTGTTTCCCTCGCGTACAGCCCACTTGAATCCGTTTTTCTCTCTGGCCGATTCAAGCCTGCTGCAGGGACAACCCCTTTGTCACCCAAGGGCCCGATCCTTCCCGTTTACAGACTCTAATCTCTGGGTTCTCAAGAGCTTGAAAGCCCTTGTTGCTCACTTGTGTTCCAGTGTTAGACACAGACACTTCTTCATAATGATAAGAAGTTAGTTTATTGATTTACATAAGCAAGATAGTTGATACAGAGTGGTTACTAGAAATCAAAGGTAAATATAATGCATTCCTAACCTATACTGGTTGAGTTCCTAAATAAGAATCTTACCCTACAAAGGTCCATAAGTTCTTCTCAGTCCTTGATGTAAGCGACTGGGTCTTCAGTCTTAGAGTTGCTAGAAAGCAAAGTCCCCTCTCTCCGTTCATGGTTCGGCCCAGCCCCCCTGGCTGCAAGATGTTGAGTGAGTTCCCGATAGTCCCTATCCCCTCTGGGGTACAACTCCTTATATCCCCAAGAGGAAACCCCTCGTATCTTCTCGAGGCTTCTAGAATTCCTTTTGTTCTCTCTACCAGCTTTCTGTGTCTCTTGCATGTAGGCAATGGCTGCTTGCATTAGCATTTTAAATGTCTCTGGCCATCCGTCTGGGGTGAATCCACAAACTGTCTTTCTATTTCCTGGAGCTTTGTCATGAATTAGGTTTTACATGCCTCAATTGTAACATTACATACATGTTGAACCTTTTGCTTTACATATTTACTAGGCTTGTAGCCTACATGTAGGCCAGTATCACACGTGTGTGACCCTATGTTCCTCCGTGACAGATGCCCTTTCCCTGGCCAAAGACCACTGTTACTCCACATTAATCAAATCTCACTCCTGCAACCCCCACCATCTCATCTCAGCATTTGCTTTCCTTCTGAAGCCTCCCTGTCCTCCCTGCACTTTCTTTCTCTGCACAGAATGGTGTCTTTTTTTTCAATGACAAGATTGATAAACTCCACCTTGTTACTGCGTGTCAACCCTCTCCCTACCCCATTTTCCTTTCCTGCTATTTCCCCTCCTGCCTCTCTTCTCCTTCTCCCTAGCTTCCCTTGATGAGGTCACCTCCCTACGATCTTCATTCAACCCCTCCACCTGCCCCCTTGGTCCCATCCCATTTCACCTCCTAACAGCAATTGCTGCACATCATCAGTCTGAAACAACCTTCAAATGTTCAGTTCAATTTTATTTAGCATGGCCCTTGGCCATTGCATTTAAATAGACAAATACAAATACAAAACAGTTCCCTCGTAGAGGGCAAACTACTAAGAAGTACAAAACCCTTCAAATAGAGGGAAATAGAGACCAATAAAAGGGAAAATAAAAAATATAAAATAACATAAAATTTTGTATGGGTAAGCATTGCTTCCAAAAATACCATTATTTTAAATAAAACAATCCTACTACACGTAACTAACCCACTACCCGTATCGTCAAATATAGGTAGGTACTTATAATAAACCTCCTAGGGGAATAATCTTAGGTTTATAATTTGGACAAAACAAAAAGGCATATACAGCCTGATGGCGTTTAAGCAGAAGCCCAAAAAACAGATCTCTCAATATCCCTATTCACACCTACACTATCCCATGATTAAATTCAGGATCACCAATAATTGGCTTAAATTTAAAAAATGTTTCTCTAAGATGGAAAGCCTGAATTAGAAAATGGGAAAAGTTCTTAATTAACCGGGGCTCCGAACTATCCATCAAGAAAGAAAGTGCTGCATGCTCAGTACTCCCCGGGATGCTTTCCAGGATAGGGGCCAAAAATTTCCCCTTTGGCTAGTCATACAAATGGCAATATAAGATTATATGCCCCACAGTCTCTACTGTGGTATTATCGAAGGGGCATAGCCGCCCAGCAAAGGGGATTCCCTCGATACGACCTTCCAACACACGAGAGGGGAATGCATTCATGTGGGCTCGGGCGATAAGGTTCTTACCTCTTGCAGATATAGTGGCACCCAGATAGTGGGCCATATGCCCTATATTAGGCACCCATAGCAGGTAGGCCACCATATGTGGGGGAGGTGGAAACCTTACCTACTTCAGTTTGTCTTGCTATGTCTTGAGATCTTTGGATTACTTCCCTAATGAGTGAAGATGGGTGCTTACGGGTCAAATACTCCTTAGACATGCCCATTTGAGATAGAGTAAGCTCCATTTTGACTTGCCAAGGGCTACTAAATTATCCTTTTTTAAATCACCAAGGAGGTCAGAGCATTTGTTGGTCTCCAATTTGCACCAAAACTTTAGGGGCCTCTCGATGGCCACCTGTTGCCAGCTAGGCTGCCCTAGCTCCAATCTAATGGCAGCATAAGGTGTTCCAGTGGGAATGCCTAATAAGCTTTGTAGAAACCTAGCTTGTATGGAATTTATTGAATGAGATAAGAAAGGTGTCCAAAGCTCTGCCCCATACAAAATCTGGGCCCTAACCTTTCCATTATGGACCAAAACAGCAGATTTTATTGCACTCCTACAAGCATGTTTAAAGAAACCTGTTATGGCTCGCAAAAGCCCCCTAGCAGTAACAGTGGCCCTCCATACATGCTCCTTCCAATTCCCTGTTTGGTGGAAAAGCATCTCCAAATATCTGAAAGTGGAAACTTGCTGGACAGAACGACCTGCTATAGTCCACTTATACAATTTCTTTTTACTTGAAAAAAAACATAATCTTTGACTTCTGGGAATTTATGGTAAGTTTATGTGTATGACAGAAAGACGTAAAGATGGACATTTGCCTAATCAGGCCAATCTGGGTTTGCGACAATAAAGCCACATCATCCGCATAGAATAAGCAGCCTATAGTTCTGGAGGTCAATTTTGGAGGGAATAATTTGGTGTCAGCAAGGAGAGAAATAACATAATTAATATAAAAATTAAAAAGGGCCGGGGCCAAAACACACCCCTGCTTGACACCGAGATAAGTGGGAATGGGAGCGGTAAGATGTCCTATGCGGTCCACTTTAACTGATAGTGAAGAATTAAAATACGAGTGGATCAAGCCAAGTAATCTCCTATCTATCGTTGACTTACACAGTTTATCCCATAGGATGGTTCTATTGATGGAATCGAATACTACCTTCAAATACTACCTCGCCCTCCACGCCCCAGAGCGGCTCCTTCGGTCTGCCGGGGGTGCCTTCTTGGAGGTCCCCCGCGTTAAGCGGGGGGCCACAATGGAGAGGGCATTCTCAGTGGCTGGGCCGTGCCTTTGGAATTCCCTCCCGGAGGAAGCTCACCTGGCCCCAAACCTTTTGACATTCCGGCGAAGTTGCAAAATCTGGCTGTTCACCCAGGCCTTGGGGGAGGGGGTTTAGTGGGGTTTTATCTCCCCTTACCCTATTTATTGTTTTATTGTGTTTCCCGGCCCTGTTTTAATATTTGTATTTTGGAATGTTTTAATTGGTTTTAGTTGTATTTTATATTTGTGGTTGTTTTTATTTGTAAACTGCCCCGAGCTGTTTTAGGAGGGGCGGGGTAGAAATTTGATAAGATAAAATAAATAAATAAATAAGTACATCCACTCGTGGGAGGTAGTATATAGCAATACCATGGAGAGGCACGAGCTGACCTCGCTTGGCTTCTCAAATTCTGCATATCAATATCATTCATCCTGACCTTGATCAATGGAAATTGTAATGAAAAAGGGAAAGAGAAGCCCAAATTGTTCAATTTCTCACAAATCGCTCTTGACCAGGGAAGATCAACAGACTGCATCTCAAAGCCATAACATGTCTTAAGAATTGAATCTGAAGGGGCCAAAGCCTGCTTCAATGCAAAAGCTAAAATTATTTTATCCAATTTAATCCACAATGAAGTGAGCCCCGTTTCCAGTTTGACCAGTGCTGAGGCCGTGCCGGGAGGTACCCTAAGTAATTTCCAAAGAAATTTGTTTTGAAGCCACCCCTCCAGTCTGGCTTCAATCCACTGAAACCGCTCTGGCTAAGATCGCCAACGATCTTCTTGTGGCTAAATCTAACCGCCTTTACTCTATTCTTGTCCTTCTTGATCTCTCTGCTGTCTTTGACACTGTTGACCACTCGCTCCTGTTTGAATCGCTTCACTCCCTGGGATTCTGGGACTCTGTCTTCGACCGGTTCTCCTCCTACCTTTCTGACTGCTCCTTCAATGTATCTCTTCCTAACTCCTCCCTGTCCTCCTCCCTACCCCTCTCAGTCGGGGTTCCCCAAGGCTTGAGGGCTGTCCTTGGCCCTCTCCTCTATCTACATCCATTCCCTAGGCAAACTCATTGCCTCCCACGGTTTCCAATATTACCTATACGCTGACGACACTCAGCTCTGTCTCTCCACTCCTTCCCTCTGTTCAAGCTCATCTCACCAACTGTCTCTCTGATATCTCCGCTTGGATGTCTCAATGCCAACTCAAACTGAACATGGCGAAAACTGAACTCCTTATCTTCCCTCCCAATCCTTCCTTTCCTGCTTCCCTGTCAATTGCCGTTGATGAGGTCTCCATCCTCCCCATAGCTTGGGCTTCATCTTCGACTCGCACCTTACCTTCAAACCCTACATTGACTCCATGGCCAAATCCTGCTGCTTCTCCCTCCACAACATTGCTAAGATCTTTTCTGTCTGTCTCCTCTGCCAAAACTCTTATCCATGCCCTAGTAATCTCACGCCTCGACTGTTGTAACCTCCTCCTCGCTGGCCTTCCCCGCTCTCAACTTTCTTCCTTCGTCTCTGTTCAAAACTCTGCTGCCAGGATCATCCATCTAGCCCGTCGCTTTGACCATGTGCAGCCTCTCCTCCCCTCTCTCCACTGGCTCCCCCCTCCTGGGCATATTCTGCACAAGCTCCTCGTCTTCACCTACAAAGCCCTTCACAACCTCACTCCCCCCTACCTCTCTGCCCTGATCTCCCTCCGAACCCCTGTTCGAGCACTCTGCTCCTCTTCCATCCCCTTCCTCACCCTCCCATGCCTCCCCTGCTCCCCCAACCGCCTTCATCCCTTCTCCCTCACTGCCCCACACGCCTGGAACTCCCTCCCTGCCCACATTCGCCTTGCCACCTCCCTTCGTACCTTCAAGTCCTTCCACAAAACCCACCTCTTCCGCTCTGCCCTCCCTAACTCCTGCTAATCATCCACACCCAGGATTATCCCCCACCTGTTATCTGCCAACTCCCAATGTACTGTAACCAAGCCAAGAACATGTACCTGAGTTCTCGCATCCTCATGATTGTTGCATCCCTTGTCTCTCCCTCTGTTCCCCCTTCCCTGTCTCCCCTCCCCCTGTCTTTAGATTGTGAGCTCTCGGGCAGGGACCGTGTCTATCTTACTCTTTGTAAAGCGCCAGGTGCATCACTGATGCTATATAAATGCTTAATAATAATAATAATAATTAATGAATAAAGAAGGCAACATAAAACGAGCCATTCTGGGCTCTATATTTACATATAAGATGGTCTAGTAATGCACAGTGTTATAAGATGGAGCACCTTTCCTGGAAACCCGCCTGTTCTGGGGCAATAGATTTGGATTCCTCCAGCCATGCGGTGAACCTGTTGAGCAAGAGTTTGGCATACACCTTCCCCACCACGGTCTACAGGCTAATGGGCCTATAGTTGCCTGGGTCTTGGGTTGGGCCCTTCTTGTAAATGGGTATAACAATTGCCCTGTCCCAACCCTCTGGAATGACCCCGGAGTTATTAATTGCTGTAAACAGAGCAGCCAACAGAGGTAACCAACAATCTTTATATGTTTTAATGAACTCTGTTTGAATGCAGTCCATGCCCAGGGCCTTGGAGTTCTTAAAGGAGTCAATTAATGCCTCTACCTCACTTTCCTGCACGGGGGGCCACTCGAGTGTACCCTCGATGGAGCAACCTGAGTCAACTATCTGGTACTCCTCCAAATCAGGGTGGTACAACTGGCTGAAATGATCAGTCTAGGTCTGAGGGGAGATTGGAAATGTCGGGATCCTTAGTTCCGATTAAGCGAGGAGTTTACTAGACACCAAAATTTCTTGGAGTCATTACACTCCACTGCTCTCAAGAGGCTGGTCCAGCGGGATTTAAGATAAAGCCTCTTTTTGTCTCTAACCAGTCCCCTATACTCAGCCCTGAGGATGAAATAAGTAGGGGGTAAAGTGACTAAATCTCTCCTCCTATACTGCAGATATATTGTCGTCAAGCGGCTTTGGCCAACTGGCACTCTCTGGGTATTTTCGGACATGACGAGATCACAGTGAACCACGGTCAATACCCACATGGGGCCACAGCACCCTGAACGTCTGTTAGGCGGCCGCCAGATGTTCACCATGGTCGATTCCCACATGGGGTCAATTTCAACCACGCTTCCGGGGCTCCCCACCGGACAATCCCCGAAAGTGTGGTCAAAGAGATCCCTGGCAGGAACCAAGAAAAAGTCACGTCTGGCCGGCAACCACGGCCCAGAATCCCTGGCGGGATTCTGGGTCGTGGTCAAATTGGGTGGGCGCTGCGGCCGCATTGGCCGCAGCGCCCGCCCATCTCCCAGACGGCGGGCGGCGGGGGAGCGTGGGGGGGTGGGGCCATGCGGCCGCACGTTGCACCGCATGGCCCCTCCCCCTCCCCGATTCCCCGCCGGGATCAGCCGGCACGTCTGTTGGATGTGCTGGAGTGATCCCGGCAGGGAATCATTTGGGTGATTCCAGGACGGGGCGAATGCTGCCCCGTCTCGTCTGAAATCACCCTCTGTCATACCACACCTTGTTCCTGCCTAAATAAGGAGGCGGGGGATCCTTAGTGGAAGATTTAATACACTGAGAAAGATAGATGCTAAGGCAATTATAAGACTCCACTGTCCCGGGCCCCCTGAAGGAGCCAAGTAGATGATCTCTGTAGCTACTGCATAAAGAGCTATGGATGCAGTTAGAAAGGTTGGTAGATAGAGACTCATTCCACTTGGGTACTTTGTGGATCATCAGATTAAAAGTATCCATTTGGTTATTATCAGACCCACTAAAAAGGGAAGGAGAGACTGCCAATGAGAGGACTAAGAGGAGGTGGTCGCCAACCGCACCTAACCCAACTTGAAAGTCCACTATATATGGAAGAGAAGAAGGGGATACCAGAAAATAATCCACCACACTAGAACCCGTCCTCCCCAAATAAGTAAATTCTCCAGTGGGGTCACCGAATCCAGTCCCATTTAATATGTGAAGGCTTGACTAGTGGCCAGGTTAGCAAGCTTGAGCCCAGATGAATTGATCTGTCCATCCTTGGACACCCTGGCACTCAATACTCTCAGAGGAACTGATGGTGGGGGATCAGAGAACTGGGAGAGAGTGGAATCATCAGAGCCCAGCCTGGCATTGAAGTCGCCTGCCAATATTACCAGCCCTTCAGGGTATTTAATACTCAAGCTCTCCAGGAAGGTCTCCAAGGAATCCCATTTAGCCTTTCTGTAAGAACCAGCATTACATGTCTGGATATAGATATTAATGATAATTAAGGTGAGAGAACTGACCTGGAGAACCAGGGCTATAGCTAGCGCCGGAGATAAAATGACATAAATAATTTTAAGTGGGACATCCTGGGAGATGAGACACCCTAGCCCCCCACAAGGCTGACCTCTAGTATGGTAAAAAGTGGCTGGAAGATCGTAAGCTAAGTACCAGCCAATGTAAGCGGGGCCAGGGCCCATGCCTGGGGCTTGTTTCCCCATTGCTCTCACTCCCGCTGCTGGGGCTTGCATCCCTGCTGCTTTTGCTCCCGCTGCAGTGCCCAAGGCAAGAAGGACCCACATGGCTGTGCTGGAGATGAGGGGCGTGAGTAGGGGAGACCGGGACAGCTTTGGAGCCCCACCCCACCCCCCTGGACTAACACCCGGAAGTGCCGAGGGGCACTTAAGTGAAGGGCTTGCGGCTGCGCCGCAGGCCGCAAGCCGGCGGCCGCGAGCCTTTGGGGACCTTCGGGGCCTGGAGGGGGTGGAGGAAGGAAGTTATGTCAGGGTGGGAGGTTAGAGCAAATAGGAGGGGAGGAGGAGAATTGGGGAATGAGGGATAAAAAGGAACAGAGGGGAAATGGAAACTATGAGGGGCAGGAGGGGAGTTCTGAGCAGGGTGAGAAAGGGAAGCCATGGGTAGATGGGGTGTCGTGGGTGGGGTTAGTAAAGGAGTGGGGAGAGTGGGAGGAATGTGACGAGTTTAATATAACTACTGATGTTGGTTTGGTGGGGCCACCTCCCCCCGGTGAGAGAGGGGTGGAGGTGGCCAGGTTCTCCCTGGTGGCAGCAGGAGAGGAGTTGGAGGTGGTTGGGACTTACCCCGTGTGTATTGGGGAAGTTATAGAGTGGGATGTCAGTTGAATGTTGGGGAATGTGCTGATTATTAT
>QEPC01011807.1:1007504-1038713 GCA_003113815.1 Sphenodon punctatus | reverse complement strand
AAATATCCTGTAAACAGAATGGAATATCAAAATGTAACAGCTGGAAATGTATTTTCAGGTTAATGTCTTATACCCTTGGGACCCTTTATCCACTCTTTCCTAAAATTGGGAGAAATATTAAGCATATGGAGGTATGTAATATGCACAAGTTTCATGAACATTGGATGCAAGATAAAGAAGTTGTAGCCATGAATGTGTATGGAGCTTTTCTTAAAATCACAACATTCAATTGCTTCTGAAATCGGTTTCCTTTATCTAATCGTTCCGAATTTTGGTACAATTGGTGCTCTCCAATGGGGGTACAATCCCCCTAAATTTCATCAAAACGTAATAAGAAACAAAAATGTTATGGCCAGAAATATGTTTTTTAGTTTTTTCCTTTTATTTCAAATACCAAATGTCATTTTCAGTTTCTGATTGCACCGAACTAAAGACCGAACCTATCCCGACCGAACCGAATACCGAATCTGAACTCAACATTCGACCCGAACCACCGAATGGCTGAACATCCGAACCGACGAACCGAACACAGCCGAATCAAACAGGTGAACCGAACGGACGAAACAAACGCAGCCGAACCGAACAGCCGAACCCGAACTGCGATCTGTTCGCCCATCCCTAATGGGTGTCCCGCCTTTAAGGTTCTCCCTCCGCCACTCCTTACAGTCAGGTCTTTTCCTCCCCTCAGATGGATAGTGGGGGAGCCTCAAGGGAGTGACTGGAGCAGCAACTGGAGTGGCTGGTGCAGGATCGGGGCCCAGATGATATGTGGCAGCAGCTGCAGCAAAAAGCCCGCAAGTGAGTATTTGCAATATGGAGCTGGATATTGTATTTGGAATTCCAGAGGGGTGTGTGTCTTAGGTGTAGGGGAGTTATCCTAAATGTGAGCGCTTTAGGCTCCATCACTCGGGGAGGAAGATTGAAAACCATTCCCATCCCCTACAACTGAGGGTAAGGAATCTATATTGCACATTGTGGAGGATTCTAGAATTCGATCTAGTATAATGTCCTCATGCCTGGTCTCAATACCCTCCCTCATAGGTGTGTCTGCAGTTTGGCAGGCTGCAGCCACTCTTTCCTTGGGTTTTATATCCAGTAACCGGGCAAGCTCTACCCTGCACAGCTGAACGGAATCTGTGATGACCTCCAGCCGTAGTTGTTGGGTATGCAGCTGGGCATTTATTTCTTCCAGCTGCATATATAACTTGTGGACAAGATCACTAATCATATAACATTGGTTACTCAGAAGATTAGGGAGAGATGTATCAGTGTCCTGTAAGGAGTAGGCAATGCCATTTGTCTGGGAAGGAGGAGGCACCTCAAGGTTGGTAGGTAGAGAATTCTGGAATGCCTCAGTAGCCACCCCACTTGTGCTCACATGCTCCCCAATTTCAGGGTCCGCAGGGGGTTGCAAAGGGCTATCCCCTAAGAATGTCAAGCCCAGATGTCCACCAGTCAAAAACGCTTCCAAATTACGTTGCTTGCTCAGGGTCCGCGCTCTGGTGACCATCCCCTGTTTTTTCCTTCCTTTAGGCATACTGAAAATTACTCAAGACCACCATCCAGTTCACCTCAAAATAAGGTGAGGCCTTGTACTTCTTAGGGGTCCAAGCTGCAGAAACGATCTGCTATATTAGACTGGACATCAAGCTGTGACAGGGTGGACAGGGTCCACAACCCTGCATCCAACCGGTGCCCCTGCCCCCACCAATACACCAGGACAGTAAAGGCTGGATGGACCTTACTACCCAGAAATGAATTCCACACCCACCAACCAGATGCCCCTCCCATAAGCACCAACTCCCAGGTAACGCAAATCATAACAAATCGGGGATCACAAAGCAGCTCTGGATAATATCGCCCCTAAGTTCCCTTCAGTCCCCGAAGGGCCCCAAAGGGCCGCA
The DNA here is from genome assembly GCA_003113815.1 of Sphenodon punctatus. Taxonomy (NCBI): domain Eukaryota; kingdom Metazoa; phylum Chordata; class Lepidosauria; order Sphenodontia; family Sphenodontidae; genus Sphenodon; species Sphenodon punctatus. Next base: position 1,036,809 of record QEPC01011807.1, on the reverse strand, counting down.
CCCTTTGGCTCGCGGCCTGCGGCTCATGGCCTGCGGCTCATGGCCTGCAACAAGGCTGCAGGCATCCCCTTTAAAGCCCCCTGAGCTATTTCCGGCTGCGGGAAGGGGGGGAGGGGGGAGGAGTCCCAGTTCACGGTTCCCCCAAGCCCCTTCACTCACAGACCTCTTCTTCCCCGCAGGTGGACAGTGGGAGCCTGAAGCAGCAGCGGCAGCATGACGCTAGCCCAGCAGGAGCAGCAGCTGACAGGTGATAAGTAGTGCTCAAGGGTTTCCCAGCAGGCGTCCCCCTTTAAAGCCCCTTGAGCTATTTCCTGTTGCGGGCAGGGGGAGGAGTCCCAGTTCACGGTTCCCCCAAGCCCCTTCACTCACAGACCTCTTCTCTGCAGGTGGACAGCGGGAGCCTGGAGTAGCAGCGGCAGTACGACGCCAGCCCAGCAGGAGCAGCAGCTGACAGGTGGTAAGTACCGCTCCACCTTCAAATGTGCCACTGTCTCCCCTATCCTTAAGAAGGCCACTCTTGACCTCTCCGACCCTTCCAACTATTGCCCCATTTCGCTTCTAACCTTTCACTTCCAAGCTCCTGGAGCAGGCTGTCTACATGCAGTGTCTTGATTTCCTCTCTTCTAATTCCTTCCTTGACCCCCTTCAATCAGGCTTCCACCCTCTCCACTCAACTGAGACTGCCCTTGCTAAAATCGCCAATGACCTTCTTTTAGCTAAGTCTAAGGGTCTCTACTCCAGTCTTCTCCTCCTTGATCTTTCTGTCACCTTTGACGCTGTCAACCATGGCTATGCTCCCTTGGTTCCAGAAACTCTGTTCTTGACCGGTTCTCCATATATCTCTTGAACAACTCCTTCGATGTTTCTCTTGCTGGTACCTCCTCTATGTTATTTCCCCTCTCTGTGGAAGTTCCCCAAAGTTCTATCCTGGGCCCCTTTCTCTTCTCCCTTTACACTCATTCTTTGGGTAAACATTGAATCTCATGGATTTCAGTATCACCTGTATGCTGATGACACGCAACTCTCTCAATTTCCACGCTCTCCTCCTCCATCCAGTCTCATATCACTGACTGTCTCTCTGGCATCTCTGCTTGGATGTTTGCTGAAAACTCAAACTTAACATGGGCAAGCTCGAATCCCTAATCCTCTCTCAAAACATTCCCCTCCTACTTCCCTCTCAGTTTCCATTGTGGGTGTCACCATCCAGCCTGTCCCTCAAGTGCATAGTCTGGGATTCATCTTTGACTGTTCTTTCTCCTTTATGCCTCAGATCCAGGCTGTTGCCAAATCCCATCACTTTGCTCTGTATAATATTGCTAAAATCCAGTCCTGCCTTACTGTTGCCACCACAAAACCCCTAGTTCATGCTCTAGTTATCTTTCACCTTGACTATTGCAACTTACTCCTTACTGGTCTCCCCTTCTCTGATCTCACCCCCATCTCCATCCAATGCACTGCCAGTCATCCACCTTGCCCTTTGCTTTAACCATGTTCAGCCCCTCCTCTTTGCCCTACACTGACTCTCTCTATGAGAACACATTCAGCACAAGCTTCTGATCTTCATCTTTAAGGCTCTTCATGGCCTCGCTCCCCCATCTCTCTCTGCTCTTGTATCTGGCCACACTCCTGCTCAGATTCGCTCCTCCTCTGCCCCCACCCTCACCTGCTCATGAGTCCCTTGCTCCTCTAAACATCTTTGCCCCTTCTCCCTTGTTGCCCCCCATGCCTGGAGCTCCCTCCCTGGATACATTCGTTCTGCTCCCTCCCTCCCAACTTTCGAATCCCTCCTAAAAACCTACCTCTTCCATCAGGCTTCCCCTAGTTCATCATGAGCGAAATTGCATCCTCTTCTGCCATAACTAAGGTCCTTTTTACACGGGCCACGGCATTGGAGGGGCCGGTGTGCATCGTGGTCTGTGTGCAGTGGGTGGGGATGTAGATGGGCGCACACCCATCTCCACACCTGGAGCAACTGGTTTTTGCAGGGTTGGTCTGTGTGTGTATGGGTGAGGTGGGTGTGCATGCATATGAGCACGTGCACCCCCGCAGGATTTACACAAGGCTCACCCATGCATGAACACCCAGATTTCTGGGTGTTTATGCGTGGGAGCCACCCATGTAAAAAGGGCCTACGTTAAGCACATGCACCTGCAGCCTCTCAACTTCGTTAGGGTGTTCTCATTAATGTAGCCTCATCTCTCCTGATGTTCACCTCTGCCTCATCTCTTAGATTGTACACCCCTTTGGGTAGGGAACTGTCTATAGCTATTGATTGTACTATGCCAGGTACACTGCTAGTGCTATATTAAATAAATAATAAAGGGGTATTCTCAATACCACATAACATCCCAGACAGAATAAGGATTTTGCAGGGGAGCAACTCTGAGTCAAAGTTGTTGTTTGCAGTGGTCATTAACAACTAAGCACTTGGGAAGAGAGGGGGAAAAGGCTTGTGTGTACAGGTGGGTCCCACTTGCTGAGCTCCAAGCAGCTACGTGGAACATGTGCCCTGGTGCTTCCAACCCCAAAAGCCCAAGTCAGACCCCTACAAATCACAATTAGTTTTTTTTTCCAATTAATCTTCTGGTTTAATATTGTAGGGCATGCTTTCTACATTTTTTCAACAACCAAGAGGGCTAGACGCTTACTTTAAAAGGGGAAAGATGAAATACTCATGCTTTTATCAAGTCACCAAGCCAAACTACTTTTAGAGTCTGTACCCAGACTTGCAAATTATCTAGCTTGAAAGAAGTCAAGCAAGAAGGCTTCCAGCACTCTCTTTGGCAGGTTAAATCCATAAAAGACATCAGTGTATGTACTAATAACTAAAGGGCCAGTTGAAGGAGGTCATAAGATACCAAGATGGCTGCAGCATAGATCACTGGCTCTACTCCAACCCCTGCAATAAGCAGCTGCTGGATCCTTCACTTCCCCGCAAGCTCTCTAGAGCACGAGGCAGCAGAGGCAGGCTCTCAAGTGCAGTGGTGTCTCCTTGTGAGTGGCTGATTCTCTTTCCACACAAGCTTTACAAGTACTGGAACACAAGTATTTCACAGGGCCTCAGGCTCTGAATGGGAAAGAGGGGCTTGCTAGATGCTGCATTTGGACCTCCACTAAAATCTTCTTGGAAGGCAGGGAATAGAATATAAACACAAAAGCAAAAGGTGGTATGGAAACTTTATAATAAAAAATGGTCTGTAAGTAATTTGACTATGAACTGTTTTTTCAAATTACCTTAACTCTGTTTGTTCCACAATATTCTATTTTGTACAACTTATTTTATCAGCTAAGAAGAAAGCCTTCCAGCAGAAGGCTTGGCAAGCATTGCTTACTGCGGTTCGTGATCATGATCAGGCCTGTTTCTGGGGTCTGGTCAAAAAAGGCTGCAGACCCCCTCGTGGGCAGGGTCTTTTGGATTGGGGTGTCTGGCAGTCCTACTTTTCAGGGATTTTTTTCTAGGATGCCCGATACCGTTGTTCTCAGTCGGGAGTCTCTTTCAGCTCTTCCTCTTTGGCCCCCTGTTGATCCGGAGGAAGTGCATCTCCTGCTTTCTAAGTTCAAGTCTAAACGTGCTCCCGGGATTGATGGAATCCTGGCTGACTTATTCAAGCACAATTTGGGCTGGTGGGCCCCTATTCTTGCTAAGTTATTCACCATCATTAGCAACTGCGGGGTTATCCCATCTGGATGGAATATTAGTATAGTTATTCCTATTTATAAGAAAGGAGATAGGAATTCCCCTCAAAACTATCATCCCATCAGCCTACTATGTGTGGTGACCAAGGCCTATGCATGTTTTTTGTTATCCAAATTGGAAGATTGGGCGGTGACAGCGGATTTTTTTTCCTGAGGAGCAGGCTGGTTTTCGGGCTGGCCATTCGACCCTGGACCATTCCTTTACTCTATGGCACTTGATAAAGAAGTATGCGAAAATCCGATCTGGCCAGTTGATCATGTCTTTCCTTGATCTTCGTTCGGCTTTTGATCTGGTCAACAGGAATAGCTTGTGGGTCAGATTATATAGCACAAACATCGATCAGCGGTTGATTTTTTTTAGTCCATGCGTTATATTCCCAGACTATTGGATTGGAGGGGGGGTGTCATGTCTATGATCCAGTTTTTGTCACCAACAGTGTTAGGCAGGGCTGTGTTTTGGCCCCTTTTTTATTTAATTTATTTATTAATGGAATTGTGGCCCTGCTTAAATTGTATTCTTTTTTGCCAGCCAAGGTTGGGGGCCATCCCATTTCCATCTTATATGCTGACGACATGGTGCTCCTTTCTCCCTCAGTGCTGGGTATGGATAGGATGCTGGGGGTTGTGAGTCAATTTTGTAGGGACTCTCAATTGTTCATAAACTCTGAGAAATCTAAGGTGGTGGTGGCAGGGCACCAGGTTCGGAACCATCTCTGGCTGTTAGGTGGGGAAAAGCTCAAACAAGTCCCGTCTTATAGATATCTGGGGCTGATTGTTAATAGCAAGGTTTCCTGGCTCCCCCCTTAAGGCTGCCCATCTCAAGCTGAAGCAAGGTATTGGGGGCCTTCTGAGGTTCTGGCAAAGTCATGGGGGGGAAGTTTATCCCCCCCACTTTGAAGCTTTTTAAGCTGAAGTATCGTGTAAGTACCCTGTTTGGGGCTGAAATATGGGACCCCTTTTCAACTGGTAACTTGGAGGCACTCCAGAACTTTTTACTTACCACCCTATTGGGTGTCCCGCACTCCACCCCTGCTTGTTTGCTACACCTGGAAACAGGGTCCCTGCCCCTAGCTGTGGAGCTGCATTTTCATCCCCTAAATTATTGGTTTAGGATTATAGATACGGCTGAGGAACGCTTTCCCCATCTCTGTCGGGAGGAGTCACGTACATGGACCCTCCCTGGGCTCTGGTGGGGTATGGTTTCTAAGCTGTTATTTAGTTTGGGCCTTTCACCAGATATGCTATTGGGGATACCTGCTGCCGAGAGGCTACTAAGCAGCTGGTGGACCAAGCTGTCCAATCTGATTTGGGGTCTATTCAGGCACGGAAATGTGCTCCATTCTACTGTCTGTTTAAGAACAATTCGATTTGTGAGCTGTATTTGGAGACAATTGAAGCTCCTGATCTTTGTAGGGCCGACATGTCTCCGTTTTGATCTTCTTCCTACCACGGTCCTTAGAGGGAGACGGAATGGCACCCCATACAGGGACAGGTATGTACCTGTAATCTAGGTTATATTGGGGATTTGCCCCATATGTTGTTTGCTTGTCCCCTTGCTGCCTACTGGCGTTATACTTGTCCTCCTGGATTTGTAGCCGGCTGTACCTTCCCCCGGTGCATTTATTCCAACTAGGCCTGAAATCAAATTCTCCTGAAGTGCTTCCTGGCTTTGCTAAAAATGGCACTCCAGTTGGAGAAATGCTGACTCTATGTGGGTTGTGATTTCCTTTTGTTGCATGTCTTGGTTTTGTAGTTCTCTGCCCAATCCTTTCTCATTGGGCTTTGTTTTTATGTCTGACCCAGTTTTTATGTTATACTATGCATTGCATAATTTTATGTTTTTAGTTTTGGCTTTCCGTGTGTATATTCTTGTGTAAATTCTTGTCGGTTTTATTATGTTTGACTTGTGGAAAGTTTTTTGCCTCTGGCATTCGTGTCAGACTTACTGTTCTGCATTGTACTTGCTTGCTCATTTTATGCCTGATTATGTTGTATTGCACTGTTATGGCCTTTGGCTAAACAGTTTAGTAAACAAACAAACAGATTTTATCAATTCATTGTATCAACATGTCTATACTAACATTGGTGACATTTCATTTTATAGAGTATATACACAATTTTTATTTATGCCACAGAGTTAAGGCAGTTTGAAAAAATGGTTCTGAGTCAAATTATGATAATAAAGAAATAGTCTAAGTAAAGAATGACACGAGTCAGCAGAAAGTAATAAGTAAGTAATTATGGGAAGAAAGTAGATATTTTGTGTTAATGATGTAAAATTTTGCAATATAAGTAGAAAATTTGGAAATAATTTCCAGGCTTTTTGGCATTTAGATTTTGTTAATACATGTAGTTGAATGTTTTTTTAATTGTAATTAATGGTAAGGTTTTTTAGATTTTAAGTTAGGGAGAGATTTATTTAGCAAAATGATGTTCTACATGAAAGCTTTGTTTGGGAAATAGTTCTGCCTTTAACTGTTTTTTAAACTAAGGTTTTTCGTTTTAGAAAGTTTCCATGGTTTACACGATATTAGAAAGGTAATGTAACTTTTGAAATATAATAAAGGTGTTGTATGATGTGACCATCTGTGGATAAATATGAATGAATCATAGAATTTATACACAAGCAGTTTGAATCAATGAGAAAGGAGACTGAAGTTTGTCAAGAATTATTTTTATTGAAAGTAAACAGACAAACTAGGGTTTCATCTGAGGAAGGCAAAAAGATGACTAATTTTTGAAAAACCCAGCAGGATATGTTCTCGATGGGTGAAGACAGACATGCATGTAACGCCGCTTTAACATCTCTTACGCATTTTGCAGGGCTGTATTGGTGCCTTATGCAGCCCTGTAACACACAAGCGTTAAAGCAGAGTTAAGGTGCATGTCTGTTTTCACCCAATAAGGTTCTCAAGATACCTCCCATGGATAAGTAAGCCAATTAGCCTTCCCCACCCTGTAATAGCTACCACTTTAATAATTTGTCATGAGATAAAGGAGAGAGGAAAATATCTCTTAGACGATCCCTGTAACAACAATAGCAGCTCCAATTTTTCACCAGAGGGCCTTTTTCTTTGGGAGAATAAGTTAAAGGTTGGTTTCAGCCCCTTAAAGGAAATATTTTATTTCTCAAACAGAAATATGTAATAAAGATCTACGGAAATTACCACTTTATTTATACTTCCACATAAGGAGCTTTGTAGATGACAGAGGAAATAAAGAGAAGTTAAATAAGCATTCGGTTTCTAAAGTTTTCTAGGGTTATCCTGTCTGGATGGAATATTAGTATAGTTATTCCTATTTATAAGAAAGGAGATAGGAATTCCCCTCAAAACTATCGTCCCATCAGCCTACTATGTGTGGTGACCAAGGCCTATGCATGTTTTTTGTTATCCAAAAAGTAGCCTTTGTCTCTTGAGTTATGACTTGAGTGCTCACATATTACCAGGCTCTGAATTCTTATTCTTACAGCGATGGGTGTGATTGTGCAAAATTGGGAATGTGGAAATATCTGTCAGTATTACAATCGTGGGATAGCAGGCGTGAAAACCAGCCAAACAGCAGGATAAAGCTGTGGTTCGTTATTTAGCCAAATGCCATAACAGTGCAATATAACATAATCAGGCATAAAATGAGGACTGGAAGGGAATTACAGGGAGAATTTATAAATGTCTTCATACATTTAAAAAACCAAACACCCAAACTAACGTTCATAGAAAATGGGCCAAAGCATTTACGTAGGTGCTACAGAATGGAAAACGTATTTATTAAAAGCAGTGCAATTGCATGCAATTTAATGGATATCCAGCATAAGATTTTGTACAGGTTTTTACTATACTCGTGTAAAACTTTGTTTGACACAAGTTGTGTTGGAGAAATTGTAAATAAAAGGGCACTTTATTGTGTGGTCCTGTCCAAGGCTCCCAACTATTTTGGAAAAAAATTCCCACACACACTAAAAGCGTAATTCAGCTCTCAGAAATTAACTTTTCCCTCATGCAATAACACCTGAATCAGCAATGGGGAAATAGCAGATTCTAAGGTGCAGAAACTAGTCAAAATGCCATTTTTTATAGCAGGAAAGTATTCAATTGTTAAACTATGGCGAGTTTATTCTCCACCTTCTATAAATATCTAGTTGAACAGGTCAGATTTATTGTTGAAATGGTGAGATGGACATACAAGTTGCAAGATACAAAGAACTTTTCATGAGATATGGGACCCCTCCTTACATTATTTCACAGCAACATCTGTTAATCAAGGTTAAAGAAATATATTTATGTACCTATGGATCTAAGCTAATGAACATTAGTGCAAATTTGGTGCAATTTCTGTCTTCCACCTGCTGCCCAACTGACCTCAGAGCGGGGTTGAAACCCACAAGCCAGCAGCGGCATCAGAGCAGGGTGAAATTAACAAACTGGCTACGAACCACAGCTCCATCCTGCTGTTTGGCTGGTTTTCATGCCTGCTATCCCACGATTGTAATACTGACAGATATTTCCACATTCCCAATTTTGCACAATCACACCCATCGCTGTAAGAATAAGAATTCAGAGCCTGGCAATACGTGAGCACTCAAGTCATAACTCAAGAGACAAAGGCTACTTTTAGACGTGCACTGTGTGAAATCACCCAGCGTGTAAAAATCCCATGGGTGAAGTTTAGATTAAACTTCTCACACAGTATAGTCTCTCGCACATGCTTTTAAAACCACTGACTAAATACCTCATACCCCGTGCATGTCTAAAGCAGCCAAATATGGAAGAGTGCAACCACACATGCATCTAACTTGCGGGAGCAAATTACAATTCTGCAATTAATGTCTCATGTGAAAGCAGCCTTTGTCTAAACTGAACGGAAATCTAATGTTGTGCATTGTTTGAAGTATTTGAAAACCAAATAAAGAGAAATAATAATAAAAAAACTAGTCATCTACACAAGGAAGGCAACAATTTTTGGAATGTAACAATTTATTGGGGTTAATTTCTTTAACTCCCCATTTCTGGCATCGATACAATACTCAAGAGCAGCAGAAAGAACAAAATGTACAAGAATACAAGGGTAATTAGCACAAACCCCCAAAACCTGGAGCAAACCATATTTTCTGTGAGAAATGCAAGTAGGAGGAGGGTGATTCAATCCCCCCCACATCCCATCATGCTTCCCATCCATCCACTCTAGACAGAGTTTAGCCAGCTGGGAACTGGATTTTTAAGAAGACCAAGCAAACGCAAACACTATATTTAAAAATGAAAATTACAAGACAAAAAATATATAGATATACAATTCATTCGTGCACATTTAATTAAATGCATTTTTCCAAAATAAAAAAGTTACATGATACATATTTAGTTGTCATTTTTCTTTAAATTAAGAAAGTCACCACCTCTATTCTGTATGCCAAAAGGGGAAAACAAAGCTAAACAGGGGTTGCATCAGATCATTCCCCATTACAGAAATTAGGGTGAAACCTCTCTCCAATAAAGCATAAGGCCCCATTCCTACAAAGACAACTTTAAGCACCCAAATATTCATAGATTTAAGGCCAAAAGGGACTACCATGGTCATCTAGTGTCCTCCTGTGTAATGTAGGTCACAGAAATGCAGTGAGTGATTTATAGTAGGACTACCACCTGCATTGGTCTTTGCAGGATTGGGACCTAAAATTGGCACTTGCAAGGGTGATGGGAAAGAGGCCAATGACCAAGCCCTGGTCTTCCACCAACCTGCAATTTCCTATTTATAGTAAAATGATAATCCTTTACTCAAAAGAAGGTTAAAAGAGATGAACAACAGGAAAATACAGAGCAGGGTATGTCACGTATTTTCAATACAAAATGATTTACAGAAAAATGTAACCGGAAACTCCAATGAGAATAGTTTTTCCTTCCCCGCCGAGAGGCAGTAAAATCTCCTCCTGGTGAACTAGCCTAGCCTGGCTCTCTGTGAGAACCAATGAAGGATATTGGCCAGACCAGTTTCACTATCCCAAGTGCCAAAAAAAAAAGAGAGAGAGACTTGAAATTTGTGTAGTATTTCCTGTTTGAGGGCGAAACTCAGCAAAGCACTGAACGTGTGCTAAACATAAGTGCTTTGTTGAAAACGGATGGACCTTCACACATTTCAGTACTTCACTGAGTTGACACCTGAATGAACTGTTTTAACACAGAGAATAAGCATGTAAACTGATTGCCAGTGCCCACCACCCAAAATAAAAACCCTTTAACTGTCTGCTACTAACAGTACTGAAGAGAACAGACCGTCAGGTCTATCTTATATAGTTCCTTTGGGATATCATTCTATTTTCTCTCCTGCTTTTTTCACACACCACCTCCTTCTTCAGCCCTATACTACTACTACCCTCCTCTCCACCCCTGCTTAATGCTGCTGTCAGGATTAAAAGCACATTTTGATGTCATTATTTTACATTACTAAATGTGCTGTGTGTCAACTTGTGGGATTCTGCCTTGTGCTGCACAGCAGGAAGGAGCAGAAAAACTGCCAAGGGTACCCACAAGGGGAACTAGCATCTTCCTTTCTTCTTGAAGACAACATTTAAGGAACAGGTGGAGCAGTCAAGAAGTCCTCAGATCTCACAAGTCAGCAAGGACCATCCTACCCATAACTACAGGGGGTTCCCAAATGGTTTGGATCAGTGGACCACTACCAGCCTTCCAAATTTCTTGCATGTTAGCATATAGGTTGGCCATGGCTGCATACGGTTTCAGTCCCTGCCAATGCTGTGGATATCCAGGGAATGAGCCTGAAGCCTGCTTAGCTGCAGACCATTTCCCATGTTCTCGTGGGCCATCGCTGGTCTACAGACTGCAGTTTAGGAACCAATGGCCCAGTATATTCTAGTCCGTATGCACAGCGTAGAGAGCAGGTTGTTCATCACCCCAGGGGGCTGCCAAGTCTCACAGCAGGGAAGGGTGTTGGCTTGGAGCAGCCGCATAGAGGAAGATGAAGGGAGAGGAGTATTTTTATCAATCGATAATTTTAAGGAGGGCACAAGTAAAGAAATAAGAGCAGGAAGGATGAAAATACAGATTCCTATCCCCCACCCCAAGAAGCCCATACATTGCACATTGAGGGTCTCAAAATACTACTTAGCTCAAGACCAGGGTGATGCTGAAATGAATTTTGCTTCTATTTGGGGGTGAAATAAGCAATACATAGCGCTTATATAGTTCTTAGCAACATTAATTAACATATCCTCACAACACTGCCCTTGCAGGGCTTCTGCCCCTATTATACAAGAGGAAAGTGGAGGCTCAGGGGAGTAAAGGGGGCCTGCACGGGGTCACAGCAAACCAAAGGAATAGAACCAGTCATTTCTAGACCCTGGCCCCATGATCAAGCTGCTGGACCATGCTGCCTTTAATAAACAGATAGATTAAGTGGTGGATTATTTCTATATATGTTACATAAAAAGTAAATAAGATCCCAGCTCTTGCACGATTATTGGGCAGTCAAAAAAGCAGCAAAGCAACACTGGCGCACAGGGTGCGCCAGACAAGACAGTGCAAAGCCTCTGAGTAAAAGTCAAGGGGTTAGAGTGACAACTCTGAGCACTCACCCAGACACCTATCCTAGGTGCATCATGCCCCCTTTGAGAGACTGGAATCCCACACCTACTGGAAAGGCCTTCCCCCATTAGGTTCCACTACCATATATCCTGTCACTCCCACAGAATGAACAGCAGGAGTAGGTCAGGATCACACCCTCCGCTAGCCTGCTTGCCAGGGAGAGCATGGTTTCTCCTCCAGCTCTAGAGCTGCAGTCTCTGCAAAAGGAGAACAATTGGAAACATTTGCGAAGAGGCTGAAATTTCCCCTAACAGCAAGGGCCAGGAAAAGGACTTAATTCCCCAGGAAAACTCACCTCCGACATAACACCCATTTTGTAATGGTGGCTGGGGCAAGCTTTCCCAGCAGCAGCAAGGGGGTGCTGAGAGATATGAAATAACTCTCCCCGCCAGCAGGATTCATAGTGGCTCACCCATCAGGCCCACTGTATTTCTATACATCACCACCACACCTCTAATCAGGGGGCTGCCAGCTCCATGCAGTCATCCTAGTGCTCTCCATCAACAGAGAGTAGATCGCAAAGGGAAGGCAAGAGATCAGCAGATGCAGCTCCAGCCGTGTGCTGCTGTGAGGAGTGCTGGCAGAGGGGACAGGGAATGGAAAACACACGTTCCCAAGAATGGACAGGCAATAATTTGAAGTTCAGCTTTTTATGCAGAGCACAAGGGGGCACCCAATAACTCATCTAGTATCGTGTTACTTTCAGATGTCAAAGCCTGTTTTCTCCTCCCCATTCTCACTGCCATCTCAATACACCTAATGAACAACTAACAGGAAGGATACAAGTTGAGATGTTGGGTGGGGAGGCTGAACATGAAAGCTGCTCTTATTAACTAAAACAGGGATGGGGAATCTGCAGCCTGTGGGCCAAATCCACCTATAGTTTTTTATTTGGCCTTTCTAATTCCTGGATCTAGTCCATGGATCCAGTCGCTCCCCTCAAGCACTGAGAGTGAGCTCAGGGGAAGGGAGCAGAGATGAGGACACGTGCATTCAAGGATCAGGGAGAGATCCATGGCATAGATCCATAATTTGGACAATTCTCTTCCCTCCCACATCCTGAACACGCACCCTAAGCACTTCTGCCCCACACCCAACTCCTATTTAGCCTATGAAGCCTGAACTTATTTTCAAAGTGGCCTGTGGGTGGGAAAAGATTCTGCATGACAACATGGAGACATGTTAAAAGCCTCCCACTGTACAGTAGTCTTTAATCCCACTCTAGTGAAATCCTACCACACACTCATTCCTGGATGCAGCTCAGGAGATGGCATTTCCTACTTGTCCAGAAGTCCTGGTACATCATTCAGGTTTTTCCTTCCTCTGAAGATCTGGCATTTGAACTGCACCTGACTAGACAGAGCAGCCAGCATATTGCATTTTGATGTGGCAGTTGCTATATTTAAACTGCCATTCTACTAAGCACCAAAGTCAATCTGGTATAAACAAGAGGAATTTTGCCTGCTTCCAAGAGTGCTAATTTTGCTTCCTGGGGCACCTCTCATTTGCATTTTACTAATCTGAGATCCCAACAACTGAATAGCCCAATTCTCAAGACACTCCACCAGAGCAAACTTCCCTTATCCAATTGGGTTTTGGACCAGACACTGAGGATCAAATGTAACTCGCACAGGCAAGTTAATGAACCAATTCTATGTAGCCAGCCTGGTAAGAGAGCCTTGCCAGACCAGAATTAATCCCAGCTGAGATACCTCTGCCACCACCACATCTAGGAAGAATCGATTCAGAATCTCGACCCAATATCTGAAATGAGGGACAAAGAGCTAGAATGTTGCTAGACAGACTTTGCGCCAGTATTTTGAGGGTGAGAATGGGAAGAGAACAGGAAATATGTTGCGTTTTTCCAAGATATGGATTTGCTTCTTCAGACCAAAAAATGCTACTCACCCCCAGCCCACCCACACATGATCTTCCCTTGTCCAATTACAGTGATCCCATAATCTCCTCACTGCCACTCACATGCATCAATACTACAAAATACTATAGCATCTAAAGACCATCTATCACTACAAGTTTGTGCAATCACTGCATTTATTATTCATTTTAAAACTCTCCCCCTGTAGAAATTTCATTTTTAAAAAAAATCTTTTTTCCTTTTTTATGCAAAACTAGCCATTTCATTTCTTCTTTTCACTTTCCATGATAAAGTCTCCTCTAAAAACAAACAAGAGAACAAATATGGCACAAACATGGAGAATATTTCCTTGGTTTCCCAGAATATCTCCCTCACCCCCTAATACATGCCTTCTTTGAAGGGAGGGAACACACACAGAATGCTGCTTATCATCCTGTCCGGAGAGGGGAAAGATCCAGATATGGAATGCAAGTTTAACCAACATTTATACCTGTGTGACTCTACTACGCCCTTCCATCCCAGCGGCTGGATCACATAAGAAACATACAAGGCTGCTACTTATTCACAGATAACGGATCAATGAAACAAATCAGTTTATATTAAATTTTTCCACTCCCTTTACACTTTCTATGAAATTTGAAAAAGACTAAAGGGATCCCCTCTTAGAGTTTGTGTGAATACTGCAAGGAAAATCGGCAAAGCTTGTGTTACTACTAAGGTCATCACAAAAGAAAAACATTCTCCACTCCCACTACATGGCATGGATTCCTCCTCCCTTCTCAGGAGGGAGGGGTGTTGCTGGGAATTACCCTTGCAAACAAGAAGGGTTAAACTGGAGAAGGAGGTGCCTACTCTAGATGTCTTGCTCATGTGCACTGTTTAGGAGAATTTCCTTTGTCCACCTTCTCTGTACAGTTCTCTGCTGTCCCAACAAACCTCAGCGCTTCCTAGTTCCTGTGTGTCCATCACCACACAGCATCACTCCCAATAGTAATTCCCTGCCTGTTCTAACAGAGCAATTAGGGGAGGAGCTATTTAGCTCCCGATTCCTCCTCTCTGCTCATGAGAACAGAGGTGGAGGGAGGTAGTTATTCTGGAAGAACTTCTCCAGACTAAAAACCCTGGATCGGGGGCCGCTCATGGGTGCACCCAACAAGGGAAATGTCAAGACACCAGGGCAGCTAAGTGAGCATTCCAGGAAAGGAGCTATTAGAAAAGCTTTGCTGGGGAGGGCTAGCCACATTCAGAGCACCTCTACAGAGCTCTCTTTTGCAGATTGGCCTCTAACAGATGAATCACAGGGCAACTCTTTGCTACCCTGGTCCTTCACAGAGAGCAGCTGTTTGCAACCAGGTTCTACTGCAGGGTTCAAGAGGAAGGGTACACAGGGATAGCCAAAGCAGGGAGAAATCCCTCTACAAGAAGGCACTGCTGTTGCCAGTCACATTTACCAAAACTGGATTGAGCTATTTTGCACACAGTACACAAGTGCTATGCAGAGACAGGCCCATGCAGGGTGTTCACACTACCAGCTTCAACATTCTCAGAAATGAGAACCCATTGGTGAAAAGGTGCTTACTCTTGCTTGATAGGAACAGCCGTGTTTAGCACCAACATAAGCTACCCAGCCTGAAGATTGCTTTGGCTATTGGAGGGTCTGTTCTTGAGGTAACAGCCTGATTTTCCAGAGCAATCTTCAAGTCAATCCTTTACACCTGCTGCTGCTATAAGACCACCTACGGATCAGCAGACCCAATTCCTTCCTGTAAACATAACCCAAAGAGTCTTAAGAGCCACACACTCCCCCTACCTCAAAAGAAGCTGAGCCTAAATTTTAAAGCTACATTGTTCAGTCATCTCTAATAGTAGCTGAAGAATTCTGAACAGAGGCAAAAGCTATGGAAGAGTGCAGCAAGCCAATTTGGCAGAAGGACCTGTAGCTTTGCTACTGCTGGCACCTCACAATCCTAGTGAATGCTTTGCTCCTTTCTCCCAGCTCCTCCTCTGCACCAGTGCACCAAGCAGGGATCTGACTCCAGCCCATGTGCCATGCATCCTCCCCTGCAATCACAGTAGCCAAAGCTGGGAACTGTACAACTACACTGAGCTGAGAATCACAACTGCACAGAGCAAGCATGAAGGGTCTGACACCAGCTCTGGTGTACACAGCCTCTACTGGGTCCTACACTCGTCTGGAGCCATGCAGCACAGCCAGCTGAAGGACCTACCACCTTCATGTATGCTTGGCTGCGAGAAAGCTGCAACTCTGCTTTCCCCACCCCTGGCAGCATGCAACCCATAAAGGAAGCTGGGGCTCCTACTCTCAATTTTGTACGGTTGGGCAAAGTCAATCCTGAGGTGGCTAGTTTTTTTCATGCTAGGGTGGCTCTAAATGGCACACAGCCATCAGCATCCTTCGCAATACGCCCATCTGTCTCCATGCAAGTCCCCCACTGTGCACCATGCTGTCAGGCACACGGTTCCTAGCATGTGCCCTCCTGTTGCCTGTACTCTCCTTGCCATAGCCAAACACTCCCAGCAGGCCCAACTTCTGTTCACTCCCCTGATGGCGACAACTGCCCCAACACAGGAACAGGAGGGGGCTCTGAGCACTGGGCTACTCTGTCAGTGCCCGCCAGCTGTTGAGAGGGGACACACCCAGGACATCTCTCTCGGTGCCAAGTACCCATGTTCATATGGAGCAGGGATAGAAGGGCTTACTGAGCCACCTCTAGGTGGAGAGCCAACAGATGTGGTTTCAGAACCCAAACCCCACCCCCACCATGCAGAAGGGCAGTTGCAGAAGCCAGGCAAGGAGACAGCAACCCAACTCCAGCTGCTTCCCAGCACCACCATCTCAGCCACCTTTCAACCCCCCTCCACACACACACACACACACCACTGAACTAGCTTGCTCTCCCTCAAGACACCTGCCAGGAGGGAACAGTTTTTAAAACGCTTGCTATGGGATTCAAAGTCTGTGTCTACCCATCAACCTGGCCTGTTGTTCAAGCAGTAGAGGCTTGTGCTTTTAGATCCTCAGCTCTAGGGTTCAACGCCCAAAGGATGAGCCACTGAGAAGGGGACCTTCACACAAATAATCATACTATGTCCAGTGATTGAATCTTGCTTCTTTTATACGAGAACAGGACACAAGCTCACACCAAAGCCTGGTGTTCCTCAATACAAACATAGGGAGAAGAGTCACCAGCCACCTGATGGAGGTTTTCGTAACAAACCCACCTGCTTTTAATGGACGCCGCCTTGTGCAACACTTAAGGCAAAGACCCTTCCCTATGAGCATAATCCACAATCACACCACCACCACAAAATGAAGACACAAGGAGAAGGGGGAGGTGGATGACAATCTGCTAAGCAAACATTTCTTTGCTAAAACGTGTCAAGTTTTCTATTAAAATTCCCTTTTATCTCCTACCTAACTTTTCAGATATCTTCTGAATTTCAATACCAACAAAATAAAAAAAAAAAACACCATCCACACACACACACACACCACCACATACACACCAAATGTTACCAATCAAGCTAAAAATCATGACTGGCCAGTATGCATCCGCCCAGTAAAATAGTTCTCTTCTCTTGCAGCCTCATAAAATAGTTCCTCTATTTTTTCCTTTTAAATCTTCTTTAAATACAAGTCTCCTTGCTAGTCCCCATTATATATCTTTCCCCACAACCCAGCCCACCCACATTTAAGCTGTAGTCACTAGAATAAGCTACCATGAAATAAGACACTCCTCCCTCCTTTTGTGAGGTGAAAGATGCAACTCCCTCCTCCCCTCCCTACAAAACACACAAGTAGTTTACAGGAAGCCTGGAACTGGCAGATGGATGGGAGGTCTAACCTTCTTCATGCTGTAAACTTCACTGGTTCTGAAATATTCTCATAATACATTTCAAAAAAGCAAAGGTATATGAATGTGTGTGTGTGCGAGGAGGGCAGTAGCAGCACCTGGAATCATGTCTTGGGTTTGACTATGCAGTGTCACCAAGGTAACTGCACTGGAGTGGTTTTAGTTCACTTCACACCTCTGGCATTTGGTATATCTGCGAGCAGATATGCGATAGGCGAGAATTAAAACCTTTTTAGTTATTTTGCTCTCAACATGTGTGTAGACATGACCTTAGAACCAAGTTACTCTCTTCTCTCTCACCCCCCCCCCCCCACACACACAGGTAACGAGATTTACAGATACCAAAACAGGCAACACCACAAACTCATGCCACTGTCCAATGTTAATGGAATCAAGGCAGACACAGTGACAACACTGAAGACTGACACCTTGTCAGCCCCTTTCCTCTCCACCCTTGAATGTCACAGCAGCACGTGAGAGGGTAGGGAAGGGAGCTTTGCCACACACCTCAGGACCGAAACAGAATAAAATCACCCAGGAACGGTGCAGTTAAAGTGTGTGGGAAAAGGTTGTTTTTGTGGGGTTTTTTTTGTCTCTGCAGCAAAATCATGGATGTTAATAAAAACAAGCTCATTAAATAAATCAATATGTCAGGAAGGGAATAATAGAATAAAAGCAAAGTATATGTATGTGTACCACATTATTACCTGCTTCCAATCACAGGGAAAGGGGGGGGGGGGTGTTCAGCTTCAGTGTGAACTAATGAAAACCAGAGAGCTGTGGGGGTGGATGGGAGAAAGAGGCAAACACATGCACACACAATGCACGCATAGTAATTCTGACAATAGGATCTTAGCACCTTTGGTTGCCAGTTGAAAAGGACAATTTCAGATCTGGAAATGGTGGTGGAGAATGCTCTTTCATCCCACCAACCATGGAGAAATGAAACTGAGTAAGAAGAGCAGAAAGACCCTCTATCCCTATCCCATCTTCTCAATAAGGAAAAGACTCAGTGGAGGAGATGAGGATTACACTCTCCCTGTTCACTATCAGGGAGATTCTGCCAGGACAGCATTACCACATAGTATTTTCCCCTCCTGAAGGACGGATGTGCAGCTCTCTCCCTTCTACCTTGACTTAGGAAGAATGCTTCAAGTCCAAGATAAAAGTGAGCAACTATAAAGGACAATCCAGGATGGTAATGACAGCTCGACAATGCGGAGCTGACCCTGGAAAGGAGATGTAGGAGTGGAGGGGGAAAGCACACAGGTGGTCTCAAAATGCCTGTACAACTGCCAGGTTAGCACCAGAATATAAGCAAGAAGTGAGCCAGGGGGCACACACTGTGGGGCTGTCTACCTATCCACATGGGCTCTTATCTGTGTGTCTCCCCCCTAAGCACCAGGAGATTGCCAGCTCCAACAGACAGGATGGATGGTAGATCCTTCCCCCCACACGAATGCACCTGCCCCACTGCCCTTATTCCTTAGGCTCTATGCCAGTTTGACATGACCCTTGCGAAGGCAGGTTCCTCACCAACCCTCTAGCAGTTGTGACATCTGGGAACATCAGACAATCCCCCCCCCCCCCGCCTTCCACAACCCTGCCCCCTGGTCTCCAAGCAGAAAAAAGAAAGAATGGGGGTGGGGGAGGGGAAGGAGAAAAACAACAGCCATCCACACCATGACTTCTTGCAGCAGAGCCTCCCACACTCCCCAAACAGGGATTCAGCCTCTCATTTGCCCCCTCCTCCAGCTGCCGCCACCTTCTCAAAATCCTCCGCATTGCAGAATTCCTTGATAGTGACCGTCAGGAGGTTGCTGGTGACGTCAGTGACCACCACATTAGAGCAGGGAGACATCTCAGGGCGCCAGTCACCAGCTTCCTGCTCCGGGTCAGAAGAGGAAGGAGATGACGAGGGAGTCTGGCCCCCTCCACCTCCCCCAGAGGGGGACCGCTTGCTGGTGGCTGCTGACTCGGGCGGGATCGACAGGTCAAGGACCTCTGATTCACGCCAGTCAGGGATGGCAGGGCTGAGGGTCTCAGGGAGCAGCTTTGGAGGGGAATCATCTGGGTCAGATGAGGAATGCGGGGCAGGCGAGGGGCAGCCGGAGGAGCTTGAGCTGCGGGCATCGTATGGGGGGGAGCCCATAATCAGTGCACAGGAGGCACCTTTTGAGCCTCCTGCCTCCATCTTCCCCTCCAGAGACGGGGCTGATATAGTAGATGGCTTGTTGTAGAGTGAGAAGCCACCAAACTTCATATGGCGGATCTGGTTGCGAAGCATGCTTTCGCTGAACTTCTTGCTCTTGCCAATAACACGGTTTCGTGAGGGGATCTTAGGCCGCACCAGGGCCCCACCACTACTCGATGCCTTCCCGCCCTTGTCAATGACCTTTAGGTTGAGGATGATGCGACTGCGCTTGGGCTCACGAGGCTTCACCTTGCGGTTGATGATACGGACAGTCTCCGAGAAGGGTGAGACTGGGGGGCGCATGCCAGCCCCACCACCTACTCCCCCCACATTCTGGGGATCTGGGCGGGGCAGAGGACGCCGGGACATGCGGTGGCATCTTCGGATGTCTTTCTTGAGCCGGTGCACGGCGGCACTGGAATGAAGCTTGGGCGATGAGGTACTAGAGCCAGGCTTGACAGAGAAGTGTACATCCCCAAAGTGTAGGGCCTCCGCCTGGGCCCGGGCCTGCGGTGGGGAGAGGAAAAAAGAATGGAGTCAGATTGGTACCCAAGATTCTCTAAACCTTTAGTGTACAGGTATGTCAAAATGAGGACCTACACGGCCCAGTCTGGGACACTGACGAATTAGATGATAGAACACCTAATTTGTACACATTAGTGCTTTAAATGCACACAACCTTAGTTCTTGCTGGCTTGGGCTCCACAGCAGTGAAAATATATAGTTTATGCAATAATAAACTAAAAGGGTGCAGTGAAAATAAGAATCCGTTCAAAGTTACATGAACAGCACACTGTCTTCAGACAAATATTTTTGTGAAAATCATTAACGAAGGCTTAAAGATTGCACCCTGGCTGACTCTAAAGTCCTTCAAGAAGGGAATGCTAGGAGAAACAGAGCATCCAGAGTAATGCTAAACTGTCACCTCAGTCTGTAACTAGGAACTGAGACACTAAGACACGCAGCTAGAGTGCTAGACAACAGTACATATCACCCTAATAGTTTTAATTCCTTAGACTTGGAATGGACAGGGTTGGTTGCACTAAACGATTTAAAAAAAAAACAAAAAACCAAAGAAACTTCCAAACGCATTGGAAGACTAAGCAAGCAACTGCTTATCACTCAAATTAAGAGAATTAAAAGAATTTTAAAATTCTCCCATATAGTGGTTACATATAAAGCAAGACAATCAGATAACCTTTCGGAGCTGTATTTTCTGAATGAAAAATGCATCCATGCAAGTTACATAGAAAATCAGAGGTCTTCAAAATTCAAAACTATGAATTTTTGTCTAGTGAATAGATGGAAAGATCCAAAAAAGTAATTTCCCCCACTTTAACAACAAAGGAAGATTCAATCCAGCTATCATCACCACCACCACAGTTGCAAAAACACCCCTCCTCTCCCCCACACCCTCGGGCCTACTCACCAACAGAAAGGGGAAATTCTGTCAACCCTCTGCCTACCTTGCAAATTCACTCCACTCCCACCACTGCAAATCCAAGCCTCAGGCTTGCACTGCAGGCTCGACAGAACACTCCTGCTTAGTATTTGTCAGAAGGATATTTATCAGCCCTGCCTGCAGCCTGGGACACACACTATGGGCAGGCCTGCGAAAACTCACCATGCCAGCTTGCAAAGTATAGTCAACTAGAGGCAAGCAGGTTTTCACAACCTGATAATCACCTATTCTAGTTAATAAACATCTAGCTGGTAGCTGTGGGGGTCAGCTCCCAAAACATGGCAGATGTAAGAAACAGGGGTGCTGTCCCCAACAAAATACTGGATGTATTTCTAGAGCCCATGAACCGTTTAGCAATGCAGCCAGACAAGATGATCACAACAGTCCCTTCCAATTACAAAAATCTATGACTAAGGGGCTTTCCTACTCTGACCTAGTCTTCAATTCTAGCCTGCAGAATGCATATCGGAGTATTTTTCCTCTCCTCAGCCCTACAGAACCAACACTACTACTCAGGCTCATGCATCAGCAACAGGGCCAGCGAGTAAGGCAGACATCTTTATTGCTAAATTGAGCTGGTCTGATCTGGAGTCAAAGAGGCAACTAAATGTTATGGCTATTTTTCAGAGCAAGGACACCACTTTACATGGCATCATACAGTGAGAAACAATGCCCTCTAACCCACTGAAACGAAGTCTCCTGCTCAAAACACTGCCTCTTTACAGTCCTCTTGCCTTCAAATTGCAGACATCCGCAAAAGCAAAACGGAGCTTTTGTCACCACACCCACCATTCCCTTTGCCAATAGACTCAAACAAGATTCTTCTACCATCTAGTGCTGATGGTGAGAACTGCAGCCGCAGAATACCTCACTCCTCCCCCATTTTCTTCTTTTCTTTCCCCACCTCCTGAATATACATGCCCTTGCTCACTGCTCACTGTTAGCTAAGGTTTTAACCCCTACAGTATTATCTCCCCTGCTATCACACTACTCGAGTACCACCTGTTCTGAAGTTCAGTTCCTCACACCGGGAAGGTGAAGAAAACTATCAGACATCCATTGTCAACATTTTAAGATGAGGTTCAGACCATGACAGCCTACAAACCCAGTCCCAAATTCTGCTAATCTCTGATCATGAGAGTCACCATCTCTACCCAATATTTAATATCATAATCCCAATTATATTGGCTAGCCTGCATGAAACCATAACCTTCAAAAGCGAACCTGAAACGTAGACAGAAGTTGCAAACGGAAACACTAGGACGTTTAGTTTTACCGCTAGGTTGTTCACAATAAGCTGCCCAGTGTTTTGTCTCATCTTGCTTTAAGACTCCAGTGATGGTGCTGTGCCCACAATTTACTGGATCAGACCAACGGTCCATCCAGTCCAGCATTCTGTCTCTGACAGTGGCCAGCGCTGGTTGTCTTAGGGGAGCAGGCAGCGGGTTACAATGGAGTAATCGGTTTCTGCCATCCTCTCCCAGCTTCTAGTAGCCAAGGGTCTTGTACCCCCTGACCAACCTAACTAGTAACCCTTAATGGTCCTGGCTTTTAAAAATTCATCCAGTCCCTTTTTGAAGCCTACTATGCTATTGACCTGTACAACATCCTCCAGTATTCTACAGTCATCTCTCTGAACATGTAAGGGACTCCTAATATTCTGAGCTTTTCTTCATTGAGTTTCTTCCTCATAGTATTTGTTCCATGCCTAACAGTGAATTAAGGTGTTGTACAGATTGGATGAGCTCCTATCCCAAAGAATTTATATCTGGAATACAGATTTACAGTGCTTCATGAAAAATTCTTCTCTCCCTTTTCCACCCTGAAATACTTGTACAGTAGAATCCACATAAGTCAAACTTGGTTAACTAGTATTTCCTTTGAAGATGAACTGCTCTTCTCCCTTCCCCCCGTCAATTAACTGTGTCACACTTTGTGAGGGATAACTTGATCTTTCCTACTTCAGTTTCCCAATATCTGGAAGCTTCTGCCTTGAAAGCTCTACCGAGTGTCAAGTGGCAGTTTTCACATTTGCTTTTCATCTGGCATTCTACAGCTTAATAGTTCAAATCCAGCCTTCACACTTATATGAAAAGTGTATGCCTGGGACTTTGCAGGGTTTCCTCTCTCCCCGCAACTCAGTACACTTTTCATTTAGGACCGAAGGTGGGATTTGAACCATTAAGCTGTGGTACGCAGGATGAAAAGAAAATATGATAACTGCCACTTAACATACTCTTTAACGCTTAACAGGGATTGCAGAGCAAATGGGAGAGCGTCTGCTTGCCCATGTGCTGTTTTTCATGTTCATTTTAATCCAACATGAAAGCAGCAGTAATGCTAGATTCCTGCTTGTCTGCATGCCCACGTTCGTTTCCGTCCAGGTTTTTCCCCTGCACCAGATCACGTGACTATAAGGATCCTTTATTAAATTTAATGGATCCCTGCACACATTACAAGACTAGGCTATACACATTGTAAGTTAAACTCACGTTAGATTCACCCCATGCACAGAGTCAAATTTCATGTTAATTTCAACTCACGTGAGCGACAGGGCTGGATTTTGCCAGCCCTGTCTTCTGTGATAAAATGAATGTTAAGTTTCACTGCCGATTGAGAAACAGGGCATTCTCACATTACATTGAAAAGTAACATTATTATTATTATTATTATTATCATCATCATCAAACATTTATATAGCGCCAGCAGTGTACCTGGCACTTTACAAAGTAATAAAATAGACACGGTCCCTGCCCCTAGGGCTTACAATCTGAGAGACAGGAGCTAGGGGAGAGACTTAGGAAGGGGAACAGAGGGAGAGACAAGGGGTCTAACATTCATGAAGATGCGAGGTCTCAAGTGCACGTGCTTGGCTTGGTTACGATGAGAATGACAGCAGGCAGGTCCATGTTGCAAGGATAAGGGTAAACCGATCATATACGATATAGTGGCTCAGCAGGATAGAGAATCAGACAGAGCAGAGCGAAAGAGGTGAGTTTTAAGGAGAGATTTGAAGGTATGAAGGGAGGGGGCAAGGCGGATGTGGACAGGGAGGGAGTTCCAGGCATGGGGAGCAGCAAGTGAGAAGGGATGAAGGCGCTTAGGGGAGCAGGGAAGGTATGGAAGGGTGAGAGAAGGGACAGAGGAGGAGCGAAGTGCACGGGCTGGAGTATGGACGGCGATAAGTGCAGAGAGGTAGGGGGGAGCAAGGTTGTGAAGAGCTTTATAGGTGAAGACTAGGAGCTTGTGCAGGATTCGTTCAGGAAGGGGAAGCCAGTGAAGCGAAGAGAGGAGGGGCTGCACATGGCTGGTGAGGTAGATGACCCTGGCAGCAGAGTTTTGGAGAGATGAGGGGAGAAAGGTGAGACCGGGGAAGGCCAGTGAGAAGGAGGTTACAGTAATCGAGGCGAGAGATGACCAGAGCATGAACAAGAGTTTTGGCAGACGAGACAGAGAGAAAAGGGCGAATCTTAGCAATGTTATGGAGGGAGAAGCGACAGGATTTAGCAACAGAGTCAATGTAGGGTTTAAAAGAAAGGGCTGAGTCAAAGATGAAGCCTACGCTACGGGCTTGGGGGACAGGCAGGATGGTGACGATTATTGACAGTGAGGAAGGATGAGGGGGGAAGATAAGGAGTTCCGTTTTAGCCATGTTGAGTTTGAGTTACATTGAAAGTAACATGAGATTATGTAACGTGGGCAAGCAGCCCAAAGTAATGAGGGAGAGAGAGGAGAAATCCTACTTTTCAGAACTCTGGTTTTTAGCTGCCCTCCCCACCTTGCAAGGTCACAGTGCATCATCAAATTTATATCTTGTAAATTAATGCTAGGAATGAAAATCACAAATTTATTGGATTTAGTATTTAACCAAGGTTCTTGGCAAACCATTTTAAACATACTTTTCTTGTTTTAACATTGGGCACCCTTCAGTACCAAAGACAGGTCTATTTCTTTAAGGTCTGCTGAAGCTGAAGTAAGCAAATAACTCAGTTTTAGATGGCCCACTAAATTCACTTAAGCAGACTCTGCTGTTGTGTTCCTCATTACTCATTTAGCCAGTCTAGTCTGGTAAATATTTATCTTTTAATCTTTCATTCAGACATCACTTTCCCCCAGCCCTACAAACACACTTTTGGAATTTTTTTCTGAATTCACAGCCTGAAATGTCAAATTGAAGTGCACAGAATGAAAAATCATATTCCAAATGCTGTTGTGCTGAAGCCATATGAAGACAAACTATTACCTCCATGCCGTCTTCACAGGAAGTCTATAAATCCCAGCCCACTCCTTTTTGCACACTGCTTTCAATGTTTCTCCCCCACACTAAACAACTGCATTTCAGGTTACTTTCCAGCCTCCCACCCTGCTATGCAGCACTTGCTTGCATTTTTTCAGGTTGAATCAAATTTTGGTTTCTGTCCCATCTTCATTTTGTATGTCTACTCCACAGCAGCTACCAATTCAATATAAAAATGCAATTAAAGTGTTGTCTATCCCACTCCTCCAGACTGCTGCAGATCAGGTTACGAGTGCACTTCTCAACACAAAACATCACTGTTAATCTTTAGTTTACATACCTCTGTACCCTTTAAATGCATGCAGCAATGCAAGTCTCTACAACTTGAGTTGGTGCTTCATTGTCAATTGCTTGTTCCTTTCACTTTCAAGTTCTACAATTCCATTAAAGATTTAATTTGGTGCAAAGCGCAAACAAGTAAAAACATTAAAGATATGCAAAGGATGCTTGACAAGCCTGGTCATATTTATCTCCCTGCAAAACTATCATCTTACCCACAGTGCAATTCTTTTCTCCCACTCCCATCTTTCCACCTGTTCTCATGCTGCCTTCGATATGTGGAACTGCCTTCCAACCCCAGCTCAAAGCCACCAGCTATTCTCGTATAATCCTCTCCAAGATACACACTTCTGTTAAAGAGCGTTTTGCACAGACACTCCTAAGTTGCGTATATACGACTATTCTTTTTTTTTTTTTTTAAATGTCCCTTTTGTTGTAGTTTGCCTGTAAGTGTCCTTAACTTTGTGAGCTGCTTAGTGAAGGATACGGTCAGTGTTGTGTTTCTAATGTTCTGTTTACAGCACAGAATTCATTTTTTTCAGAGAAGACAGTCTACACACGTAGATAGGTTTTCATTTAACAGAGAATTAAAGCTGGTTGCTCAAGTAATTTCCCATTCTGCTGGAGGTCTGCAGGTTTTCTAAGCCCTCTGATGACATACCTTTCCCTCTAACACTCTTATCAGGACTGAAACAAGCTAAATTGCTGCTTGCAAGAAATTTCGCCATATTGGGAACTGGAATCAATTTCTTGACCGTTTCCCAATACGCTTTCTCAATACTTGCAATAACCACAAGAGACTGTCCCAATGTATTGACTTACCATTTACCGCATATTGTTCATTGACCATATTTACCGCATTGCTGAGAGTGGCGTTTTACTGAGTCAGTGGGGTCTAGTGGATACAGTACTGGACTTTGACCTGGGAAACCATGATTTGAATCCTGCCTTAGCCATGAACTCACTGGGCAGCCTTGGGCAAGTCTCAGCCTCTCAGCCTCAGTTCCCCATCTATAAAAATCGGAATGTGTGTGTGTTTGTCTCTCCCTGTGTTCCCTCACCCTTGTTAATCTTAGATTATAAGTCCACTGGGCAGGGACCTGTCTCCAAAATCTGTGACTGTAAAGTGCTGCGTATGCCTGGTAGCACTATAGAAATGAGATGTATTAGTACTTTTGGGTTTTTTGTTTCCGCATTTCTGAGCCAATCACTGTGCAAACAGCCCATTCCTTAACCACCTCCTCATCCACCCCCCGTCCCTAAGCCTCCACACCAGTGCCTCCAACCAGAGTAGTTTTTCTATGTTTTTCCCTTTCCTTTAAGGATATAAGGAGCTGCCTAACTGAGTCAGACCTATGGTCCCTCTTAGCCCAGTATTGTCACAACCTGACACGGCAGCAGGGGTTTTAAATTTGGCTCCAAATCCAGCTCTTCCAGAGTCTCTGGCAGAGACCCCGCCAGTATCCCCAGCAGAGGCCAGCACAAGCATGCTACCAGACATCCTGAATTGGAGATGCCAGAGATTGAACCTGGAACCTTATACATGCAAGCTCTTACCACTTGAGCCGCAGCCCCCCCGCCCCCTTTGACCAATCTACAACTGAATTGCAGATTAGTAAAGGAATTTGTGTACCAGACAACGAGCGACAAGGAAGTACAAGGGAAAATGGAGTGCAAGAAATGCCGTATTGCATTGATATTACCTCTCGGGATTTGAAATGGGCAGTAAATGGCAAAGTGGTAAATCAAAACACAGAATGTTAAGACATTACTGAGTTCGTTTCAGCCCTAGCTCTCACCCATCCCACTATACTTTAGCCTCACTAAGTTATTAATGTCTTAAAAATACTGCTAGAAAGCCAGGTCAAATTCTTGGGTTAATTCTTTTAATGCTCTACAGACAGCGATTCCTCAAATTTGACCTGCCTGACCACACTGCAAGACAAATATAATCCTAGGAGTCCAGATGCCAAAGATATGCAAAGTGTATCAAATATCAAGATATGACCCCAAATGCTGACAGCACAACCCTATTGGTGACCATAGCCCACAGTTTGGGAACCTTGGCTCTACGATTTCTATATTCAGGGACCTGTATTCCCCCCCATTGACACCACTGGGGAAAACAGCGAACATGGGTCCCTGCCTATACTGAAGTCGAGTTGGTGCATATACATTGAAGTTATAGGTATTTTCTTACCTTGGTTTTAATCAACAACTCTTTATGCACGGTCTCCATTGCTGCTTTGTGTCAAAGTTCTCTTGATTTATCTTTTGAACACAGTTTAGTAGCTCTACTATCCAAGAATCAATTACAGGGCCTCCAACACACTTGGTCTGTCTTGTACTCCCCACAAAATGGATTTGCAAAATCATTTATTTCCCTCCCTTTTGGCTGGTGTTCTACAAACCTTACTTACAAGAGCCAGTCAAGAAACAGCAGTGTTCCCAAACAACCTAAATCTATATGCTTCCCCTACTGCAGGGGAAAAGAATGCTTCAGAGAAACCAATTTTAGTTGTAGACTTTGGGGAGTTAATAAGAGGAACATCAAGGAGATCCCAAGCAAAACTGGTTTTGAAAGTTGGGGGGCAGGGGGAGAAGAAAATCACTCAACAAAGCATACTGCCCCTCCTCCATAAAGTACAAGCTAGGTCTCACAAGCAGCTAATGGGAAATTCCTTATTGTGCAGATAAAGGGCTGCTTCTTGTCACTGTGAATTTGATTGCCTCTTTTTTCTCTAACCCACCAACTTTGACTGTATAATTTACACGGTATCCCAAAAATAGTTCTTTGCAAGTCATCCACTGAACAGGAGCTTCAGAAGCATGGACCTGCAGCACCTGTATGACTGGATCAAAAAACAAATGAAATTCGCATTTCCCATAATGAAAGACCATTATCTCCTTCAGGCCAGTCTCTCAGCACACCCCCTCCAGAAGGGGGAAGGACCAGTTAGGTTGGTCTGCCCTCAGAGGCTGATGGAACCCCAGCGGTTCCAAGAGGTTCTGAGGGAGTTAACCTTGGACCTGGACGGTCACTCTGTCGATGAGCTGGTCCAGCGTTGGAACAGTTTGCTGGCGGGGGGGGGGTCCCACTGACAGGGTGGCTCCGAGACGTCCTCTGTCTCTGTCTCGTCATCGCAGGGTCCCTTGGTTTACTGAGGGGCTGCAGTGTATGAAATGAGTAGGCAGGAGGCTGGAGCGACGCTGGCGTCGGACTTGATCTGACTCCGACCGACTTCTCCATAGGGCCCATTTGCGGTCCTATGTTGAGGCTGTGAGGACAGCAAGGAAGGAGTTCCTTGCTGTCCTCATAGCGTCTGCGAAGTCACACCCGGCGGACCTGTTCCGGGTGGTGCGGGGGCTGGTCAGTCCAGCCTCCCTCTGCCTGGATGGGGACTTATCCAAGCCCGCTGTGAGGAGTTTGTCATCTACTTCGCAGACAAGATTGCTCGGATTCAGAGCAACTTCGATGTTGGATTAGAGGCAGTAGGGGGAGAGCGTGAAGTGATCGAGGTCCTGTCCGGTCCAGCTTTGTGGGGGGAGTTTCAGGAAGTGACGCCGGCCCATGCAGTGGATGTCTTGGGGTCTGTGAGGGTCACCAGTTGCGAACTCGATCCATGCCCGTCCTGGTTGGTGAAAGCCTCCAGGGAGACGTTGGGGACGGTGCTGGCGAGGGTGGTGAACACATCCTTGCAGCAGGGGAGGTTGTCGCCTAGTCTCAAGAAGGCTGTGGTGCGCCTCCTGCTGAAGAAACCATCTTTGGACGTGGATGCGCTCGCCAGACCGACCTGTCTCTAACCTTCCCTTTTTAGGGAAGGTTATTGAACGGGCGGTGGCACTCCAGCTCCAGGTGCATCTAGATAGCATCGGTTTCCTGGACCCATTTCAATCTGGGTTCTGCCCCGGCTATGGCACTGAGACGGCGTTGGTGGCCTTGGTCGACGACCTCCGCCGGGAGATGGATGTTCAACATTTCTCATCCTGCTAGATCTCTCGGCCGCTTTAGATACCGTGGACCATGGGCTGCT
>QEPC01011807.1:993270-1005950 GCA_003113815.1 Sphenodon punctatus | reverse complement strand
GGCCTCCGTCTGGATCGGCAGGTGGAGGCGGTGGCTAAAGCTGCCTTCCGCCAGCTGTATCTGGTGCAGAGGCTGCGCCCATACATCTCCGGGCCCGACCTGGTCACTCTTATTCATGCCTTCATCACCACGAGGCTAGACTACTGCAACGCGCTCTACGTGGGGCTTCCCTTGGTTCTGGCTTGCAGGCTGCAGCTGGTGCAGAATGCAGCGGCCCGTCTCCTTACGGGAACGAGGCGATGGGAGCATATCACACCTGTGCTCCACACTCTGCACTGGTTGCCTATAGCGTACCGAGCCAGATTCAAGGTGTTGGTGTTGGTTTATAAAGCCCTATACGGTCTGGGCCCCTCATACCTTGGGGACCGCCTCGCCTTCCGCACCCCAGAGCGGCCCCTGCGGTTTGCCGGGGGCGCCTTCCTGGAGGTCCACCGTGTTAAACGGGGGGTCACGATGGAGAGGGTGTTCTCGGTGGCCGGGCCGTGGCTTTGGAACTCCCTCCCAGAGGAAGCTCACCTGGCCTCAGGTCTGATGGCTTTTCACCGAGCCTGTAAGACCTGGCTGTTCGCCGAGGCCTTCCGAGGGGAGGGAGGGAGAATGTTTTGGGGAAGGGGGGGTAGTTTTAAATTATTTATACTGTGGTTTTATGTATTTTATTATTGTTTTAGTTGTTGTGAGCCGCCCTGAGATGCTGTAGGCATGAGGGGGTGGCCAATAAAAGTAAATAAACAAATAAAATACCCCCATCCTAACTCACTTTAACCTCACTTGTATTCCCATGAGCACAGGTTAAAGTGAGATAACTGAGGCTAGAGGGGGTAATTTACTTCTCCGAACGAGTTCCCTCCTACTCCAGAGGTCATGCTTGTTTATGATGCTCAGGGAATTTACTCCTTTTATTCAGTCCTCTGCTGTCCCAGTGAGGCTCAGTTCTTCCTCACACATCATCTCTGTATCACTAACTACTTGCTACTACAGTGCCCCCTGCATATTCTAAGAAAGGAAAATAAAAAAAGGGGAGGTGGTTTTTAACCCCTGTAATCCCCCTGCTCATGAGAAGAGAGGCAGAGGCAAGTTCCAAAGAACTTCCTCATGAGTAAAAACCCTGGATGTGATATTCTTATAAGAACACTCCTTGAAGTATGTGTGGGTAAGTTAGTGTGGGTAAACTTCTATTCTTCAAGAGGAATGAAACAATGATCCTCATTATTATTGCCCATCTTTTAAAAAGCATTCAGAAAGCCTACTCCCGATGAGATTCTGACAGGGATGACAGGACAGTAAGGCTGGAAGGGATCTCTCATGACACCCACTTCAGATTCTATTTTATATATATTCCTCTCATCACACAGCGTTTTAATGTCTGTTACTACTGCCCCAAGAGAAAGCACTCTCTCTCTTGGCATGATTTCTTCAACCATAAGAAAATCTTCCCACTTCAAATCTTTTAATTTAAGCCCATAATGACGACTTGTTTTCACAACACAAGAGAATGTTGCAACATCAAACATTGGAGTATGACATTCTTTAGAGCAGGAACCTTCTCTCTCCCAGAGGCAAGTTTACAAATTAGTAAAAGCTCCAAGGTCACATCAAAGTTGGGGCTGGGGGTGCACCCAAGAAAAGGAGGGTCCAGATCATGGATCTGTCCCTTATCTTGATGTGCATATCATCTCTGCTCCCTTACTCTGACTGAGCTCACTCCTTTCAGTGCTCGGGGGTAGGAACTGGATCCAGGGACCAGATCCAGGGACCAGAAAGGGGTCAATAAAAATTAGTCACAGGCCACATATTGCCTCCAGGTCTGAGGTTCCCCATCTCTGTTTTAGAAGCTACGAGAGATAAGATCTTCAGAAGTGTTGGTGCTTAATGGTGAAGCTCCTATAGCCATATTTATGCACCTAAATAGAAATATTTATTTATTTAATAGATTTAAATCCCGCTCCTCCTTCGATGCAGCCCGGGGCGGCTCACAATAAAAATACAATAAAAACAATTTAAAATACTCAATACAATAA
This sequence comes from Sphenodon punctatus, assembly GCA_003113815.1. Classification (NCBI taxonomy): domain Eukaryota; kingdom Metazoa; phylum Chordata; class Lepidosauria; order Sphenodontia; family Sphenodontidae; genus Sphenodon; species Sphenodon punctatus. Next base: position 1,003,932 of record QEPC01011807.1, on the reverse strand, counting down.
TAATTAACATATAAAGTATTAAAACAGGGCTTGGGTTTCACATCAGACCACTTGTTTGGGTGGCTGGGCATGGCTTTAGGAGTAAATTTTTAGACCTCAGCACTTTTGGAAACCTTCACCAAGCATACTGAATGAATGGTTCGCTGTAGAGTTTTAGTCAGTCTTCTATTATTATTAATAATATTATTGTTATTTATATAGTGCCAGCAGTGTACATGGCACTGTGCAATCCAGTAGTTATAGACAGGTCCCTACCCCAGGGGCTTACAATCTAGGAGAGGTGAACATGGGGAGAGACAAGGATACATTCATGAGGTAGAGAAGCTGCAGGTGCATATGCTTAACTTAGTTATGGGGGAGATATTCTGGGGGGGGAGATGATGCAATTTCACTCATGACAAGCTAGGGAAAGCCTGATGGATGAGGTAGGTTTTCAGGACAGATTTGGAAGGTGGGAGCAGAACAAATGCATCCAGGGAGGGAGTTCCAGGCATGGGGGGCAGCAAGAGAGAAGGGGCAAAGATGCTTCGAGAAGCAAGAGTGTCGCGAGCAGGCGAGGGCAGGGGCAGAGGAGCGAAGCTTGTGAGCAGGAGTGTGGCATGATACAAGAGCAGAGACAGATGGGGGAGCTTGGAGCAAGGCCATGAAGAGCTTTGAAGGTGAAGACCAGGAGCTTGTGCTGAATGAGGTCACATAGAAGGAGCTATAACTGTTATGGTTTGGTTCCTAGTTTAATCTTCAAGAGCTCCAGTTCCAATCTGTTCCATTTACAAATTAAAAAGAATATTGTTCCTCTGCAAACTCCCCCTGGAATCCAAGAGTCAAGTTTCACCCTCTGCTTGCAAACTCTTCATCAGTAAGAGATTCTGCAGTGAAGACAGCTGACAGCATTATACGCGATGGAATAAGAACCTGCTCTTTCTCCCACATAAAAGCATTGGTTCGGCAAGATTGGCAGGACTCAAAAACTTGGCTGAGTCAGTCAAGCAGCCGAATGGGACTTACATACACATAATGAGCAGATATAAAAAGGAGCAAGGGGCCATTTTGAGCTATAGTTGCATGGGAAGTAGGTTGTCTGAACACACTTTGAACAAGTTCAGGTGCAACTAAAGAAGTTACTTTGTGCTGTCTGGGCCTGCAGCATTATTAAGGATGGATCAGATGTAACAAAAAACAGCAACTAAGGTAAATCCCCAGCCCAGTCTTGTCAGGGTTTTCTCTCTTGCCCCAAGCAGAGGCAGACCTGAGTGACTATAGGCAGATCAACAGCACTCCTCATGCAGAAGGTATCAAAACAGTGGTGACCCCTTACTGCAGTTTTGACATCCTCACTTCCAGAATATCAAGCTAGCCGAGCCCAAGCAGGGGAATTTCAATGACATTCAGGTATATTTAAAACAGGAGAGAAAATAATTACGTTGAAATTGGAGCACCATTTAAAAGGATATATTTGTTAAATATTTTAGGCTCAATATTCAGCTATAAAAGGATACATTTTCCAATTAACTGAATTCTTCATGATTCCCCCACCCCACACATATATACATTTTAAAAGGACACCAACAGCAAAGAATCTAGTCAGTCTTTTAAAAGTATATGAGGAATAAGGTACACCTCTTTCAGAGCCCTCTGTCAACTCTGGTTTTTAGTTATACTATGCCACGTTTTTATTCATTAAAGAAATGCCTTTCTGCCCTGCTGCTGTATGAGAGGTCCAGACAAACCAAAAAGAGGAGACCAAATGATTATTCAGGAGAACTAACCTGTTAGATATACAGAAATAAACAAAATGGAAGAAAAAAAAAAAGTAGAGAAAAATATTTTTTTCCTCTAATCTTTTGGCTAGAGGGACTGTAGGTCTTAAACACCACCTACAGACAAATCAGAAAGTAGTGCTATTTTTAAGTTGACAGTGTCCCTTTAAGTGTTTCTCTGCAGTATTGAAAATGCATCCTATACGCAAGGGTCAGAGAAACTGATGAATCCAATTTCACTAAGCAAAGGGTAAAAGCAGACAGTGAGTGGGGAAAGAACCTGCACATTATAAATTCTTTCATTTTTAAATAGATAAAATTTATGAGTAATCATAAAGGCAAGGAGGGGAATATGTTTCTCTCACCAAGAGGGCATCACAAAACCTTGGAAGATAACCTCAGGGATGTATGAAAAACAATGTCTCATCTTGCCAAGAGATGGAAGACAGACCTCATCCTTCAGAACTGTTTTAACTGCTAATTCATATTACTTTCTTCAGAACTCTGTATAAACATGAACTAAAGAAACCTCAGAACAACCCTGCATGGCACGAAAGCAATATATTAGCAGTCCTGTTTTACCAATGGGAATGGTCTCCCTAGAAGTTTTTGTACTGCTAAAATGCACACTCCCAAGGTACTTGGGCACCAGATCAGTACTTGCAAGTCCCTTACTCCAGGTCCTGGTTCATTTGTCTATACCATACTGCCTCTCAACATGATATATGGCCACCTCCATTCATTTGTAATGCAGCATTGGTGTGTGAAGATGAACACAATAGGTTTGTCTGAAGACTCTCAGCCACACAGCAAAATTCTCTCAGTAAGAGGTGACCAACAAAATTCTCACACCTCACAAAATGGAGGCAACCACTTTTTCAAGTCTGCTCTGCAGAAACTGTATTCTGAAATCTACACTGACAATGGCCACAGCTACTGTGGCACAGCTGGTGACAATGCAACAGCTACTGAGAATCAGGCTGCAAGCCTCAAGTCTCTTACTCTAGAGTAATCCCACTGATTTCAGGGGGATCACGGCTGCAATCTTAAAGAGTTTGTAAACACATGGGGAAAAAAACAAGACATCCTATAAATTTCAAAGAGAGTGTTGAACCCTAAAGACCACTCTAATGCAGCATACCATGACAGAAACACACTGAGGACCAGCAAGACCCCACCTCACCTTAAAAACAAACAAAAAATTCCCACACACCACTGTTCCATTATCACTAGTGTAGTGCTACGGTCTTACATGGAGACCAAAATACTATTATGGTGCAGGCAAGGAGCTGCTAGATGGAATCCTTATCATTACTGGGAAAAGGAAAGGCAGCAGAAAAAAAGGGTTAACGAGAAGAGTATGTCCATTTTTTATTATCTTGTTGCCACAGCCCTTCAAAGTAGTGCATTATCCATGCATTTCTATTTCCCTTCAATTTCTTTGCTTTCGTTGGGTGGTATCAGTGACCCAAGACTCTTGGCTCCCAAACTTTTTGTCTGTGATCCCATTTTCAGACTTAAATACAATCCTGTGACCCCCACAACTAACAAAGACATGCAAAGTAGATCAAAGTAATGACCCCATCCATAAATGGCATGACTCTAGTTAGGGTCATGACCCATCATTTGCAAATCTCTTCCTTAGACCATGGCAGAGGCACGTCATTTAAGAGCTAAGAAATTCCAAAAGCTGCGGGGCGTGGGACTGGAAAATACATCTAACTGGGCCTGAGTTATTTATGTCTCCAGGGTGCGTGTGGTTGCCATGTTGGTCCAAGTACAAGAGAGATGGGAGATGAAAGTTCAGAGCGTATAATTTACTGGACCAGCTTTGCTGGCAAGAGAGTGCAGGCTTTTAAGCTGCACAGAGCATGCTGCTTCAGTGTGAAAGCTTGCCTATTTTCACCAATAGAAGTCAGTCAGAGAGAGAGGAGAGTTATTTAAAAGAGAGTTACCTTCAGAAGAAAAGTTTTAGGCTTGGGTCCTCTCTTCTTCGGCCCGTACAGCTCCCGCTCGCGTTCCCTTGAGAGAGTCAAAACGTTTGGTTTGTGAACAAGTTAGAGGGAAAAGAGACCTGCGGCAGCCTCCTCTCCTCCACATCCACCCTCCCCTTCCCGCTTTCCAGAGGCAAGGCTGCACACTCACTTCTGCTCGAAGGCTGCAATGAGGCGGGAGTCCAGGATGTTCTCCTCAGGCTCCCAAGTGCTGTACCTGCCAAGGCGCACACACACAGACATGATTAACGTGCAGGAGAATAACCTGCAAGCCCGGGGCTCCGTCTGCATGCACACAACAGGGGGGAGGCGATAGGGGGATGGGGTGGGGATAAAGAGGGGTCCCCTTCCCACCCCCAGCTAGAAAAGGGAGAGAGGCTGCAGCAACTCACTTGATGGCCCAGCCTTTCCATTTCACCAGGTACTCAATGCGCCCCTGCAAAACACAGAAGGGGAGGGTTAGAGCCTTGGCTACTGTAACACACCCAAGGCAGCAGTCTCCCTGCTGCACCGGGGGCTGCCAAGGCCGCTGCTCACCTTGCGGATCCGCCGTTTGATGATGGATTCGGCCGCAAACACTCGCTCCCCCACTGCAGACAGCTCCATCTTGCTCAGCGGCAGCACCCACAGCCCATAATAATCCTGGCTGCCTACCCGCCCGCTTCTCTCTTTCGCTCCCTCCCCCTCCTCAGAGCTGCGCTCCCGCCGCTACTGCTGTTAGGGCTGCGCTGCCTCGCGCGCACGCAACACAGTAGGCCCGCGCGCGCCCTGCAGCCACGAGCACGTGATTCCTCCCCCCCTAGTACCCCGTTACCAGGGTTGCTGCTAGGGGGAAAGGGAAGCAAGACGCAGGCGTGGGTTTCTTAAAGGGACCGCACATGGGTTTTGTCGCTGGTTAGGTTTGTAGAGCAAGGTGGGTTAGAGAGTAGCATGGGGCCCTGAGCTGTGAGGCTCGTGCAACATGGTTATACTCAGAATGGTTCCCCAATAAATTAAAGTGTGCTAGCTACCTTCGTATAATACGTGAGCCACAGGGCACCCCATGAAATTAGCAGCCAGAAAGGGGTTTAACTAATTGAAGGAAGGAACCTTTTTCACACACAACACAGGGTTAACTTGCAGAACTCAATGCCAAAGGATCTGATGAAAGCCATAGATGATCCATCAAAAGTGGTTATATGGGATGATCTGGTGATCCAGCCTCAGAGTCACCAATTCAAAATGTTCAGGGTCCTAAAATCCACAAGATTGGCCTAACCCTAATCCACCATTGGGTTGTTTTGTTTTGTTTTGTTTTAAAGTGGATTTTATTTGAGGGGGGGGGGGGGGGAGTCCTTTTATGGATCAGTTACAGGTTGAAAAAAATAGGAAAGAAAGAGTAGGAATACAGTTTTTACAATGGAAGAGAATAAACAGTGAGATGCCCCCGAGATCAGTACCAGACCACTACTAGGACGATGTTCATTAATGACCTAGGGAAATGGGATGAATGACCAGGTGCCAAAATCTGTAGATGATCCAAAATCAATCAAGATGGTTAAATCCAAAGAAGATTGTGAAGATTCACAGAAGGATCTCACATGCCTGGAAAACTGGGCAATAAAATAACAGATTAAATTCAAAACCAATAAGTGCAAAGTAATGCACATTGAAAAAATTCCTAACTTGACATACATAATGTTTGGTTCCCACTCAGGAAGAGGATCTTGGAGACATTGTGGATTGTTCACTGAAAACATCAGCTCAACCTGTAGCAGTGGTCAAAAAGGCAAACAATGTTAGGAAATGGGAAGAGGATAGAAAATAAAATGGAAGATATCCTAATGACGCTATAAAATCTATGGTGTACCCACACCTTGAATACTAGTATTCAAAGGCAGCAAAGATGATTAAGGGTATGGAACAGCTTCCATATGTGGATAGGCTCAAAAGACTAGGACTCCAGCTTAGAAAAGTGATGACAGGAGGATTATTATTATTATTATTATTATTATTAAACATTTATAAAGCGCCAGTTGCAAAACCTGGCGCTGTACAGAACATACAATCAGACGCGGTCCCTGCCTGTGGCTTACAATCTAGGTTTGTAAAATCACATGAAAATGAGCTGTTTATTGAATACTAGAACTAGGAGACACCGGATGAAATTAACTAGAAGCAGGTTTAAAACTGACAAAAGGAAGTATTTTTTCACACAATGCGCAGGACCATCCTCCACCAAGTCAGTGGGAGTTTTGCCATTGACATTAATGGCAGAGGCTGCACCCACAGTTAATGTATGGAACTCATTGCCATGAGATGTTACAAAGGCCAATCATATAGCTTGATTAAAAAAAGGATTGGATAATCTTATGAAGGGTAGGTCCATGCTAAATGTTGGGAGCTGGGAATAAATAGCAGGAAATAGATCACTCCATTTGGATCTGTTCTGTTTTTCTCTAAAGTGATTGAAAGTTGTCACTGTCAGGGACTGGATGCTGGGCTAGATGGAGCATTGGTCTGGCTCTGACCCAGTGCGATACTTATTTTCATCAATGGCTATTAGTGAAGATGGTTAGGCCGGGGATGAAACCTCTGTCTGGCTGCCAGTACGGTGGACAAGGAATGGATCCACCGGCCCTAGGCACTTCTCAAGCTCCTGCCCCCCAAAGCCACACTCCCAAAGCCACACCCCAAAGCCATCGTGTGTACACATATAGCGCAGTTTGCTGCTATCCAATATTGCACATGCACACACTGTCACCACCATCTTTGCTGTCTGGAGCTACTGGACTACATTCCACAGCATGCTTCAGAGAAAAAGGTTGGCAGTGAGAATGTGCACGCGTGCAATTGTGCCTAGCAGCAAACGACACTATTGGGTGTGTGCACTATAGGGTAATTGCTTCTGTCGCCAGGGAGCGGGTTTGTGGGAGGCTCAGGCCATGGGCCAGGCTTCTCCTATGGGCAGTGCGCAGGTCAAGGCAATACTGCTGTGGCAGCAGGAGGGAGGAGGAGGTGTGACAGTGCGGTGGTGGAGAAATGCCTCCCAGCCATGGTGCTGCCTCAGGCTTTCTCCTCTCTCCCTGGACCACTGCTGCCCTTCAGAATCTGCTGCCCTAGGCCCGTGCTTCTTGGGCTTGCCCCTAAGTCCAGTCCTACCTGTTCATGCACTTTCTCTGAAGCATCTGATTCTGGTCACTGCTGGAAACAGGATACTGCACTAGAGTGGTCTGACCCAGTGTGCCAGCCAGCTGCTATATTCTTTCTTGCCTTGCTGTGTATGAGTTAGGGTTTAAAGCATCCCTTGACTGCCTTAGATTTCCTTTGGAATGTCTGTGTAGAGGGGAGGTAGAGAGAGGCATCAGCTAGCATGATCCTCGGGGCATTCATTTCAGTGGCATTAATGCTATGCTAAGTGATGGTGGTGGTGGTGCAAAATGCTTAGTGGATTACACAGAGAGCATATAGCTGAAGAAAACTTTGGTCACAATCCTTCACTATTAAAGTCAATGGGAGCCAAGACATCGATTTCCATGGGAGAGGAATGTGAGCTCTGATTAAACTGTGAGAATGAGACATTAACTGTGCATATCCAGTCTTATAATTTGGAAAAGGAAAGATAAGAAAATGTAGTAACCTTAATGACCTACATAGTTTTTGTGTGCTTGTGAATTCCTTTCTTTCTTTAATTATTATTATTATTATTATAGCCCCCTCAATGTGTCTGGCATGGAACAATCATTAATTTGGAAGATCCCTGCCCCAAGGAGCTTACAATCTAGGAAAGACAAGGTTTGAGAAACAAGGGAGAGAGGAACATAAGGAGAGACAGGAATAATACATTTACAAAGTTGAGAAGTCTCTGGTGTACATGATCAGTTTAGTTACAGGGGGAAATGCTTTTGAAAATGCTTAACACTAAACTTTCCTCTTCCAAAAATGCTGTAAAACAATTCTGTTGAGATGGGGTTTTGGTGGCTGGGGATACATTTTTAATTGGTTTTTAGTGCCATTTTTAAATGTATGTATGTGGTTTTATTGTAACTCACCCTGAGCCTGTGGCCTTCAGGATAAAACCTAAACAAATAAACAAGCAGAGAGGATGAATTGATTGTTGTAATTCTATTTGGACAATTTGTATGGGGAGGACAGACTACCTTACTACAAAGCAAACTCCTCATGCTTCGAAAGCTGCCACCCCACAACATCAACATGCAGCTATGTTGATGCTCTCCTAACTACGGGTGATTTCAGACGTTACGCGGTCCAGAGTCACCACAGTGGATTCCCAGTGGTGTTGAACCGTTCAACCACCCCCTGCGGTCAATAAAAGCCCTGAACAGTCGTGACAGGAGCGGGACCACGGCAGGGAATTGGACCGGCAGACCACGGCCCGGGCCAGCGCAACAGACGTTACGCCGATCCCGTGCCGTGCTGTGGTCAAAGCACCTAGAAGGCGCTGGGGCAGCTCGTCCCGGCTGCTGCCGTGTGCCCTTTAAAACTCCCTCTGCGGTCTGTGTTGTTGCTGGTTGCCTGGCAGCGACGCTGCGTGCTTTGCCCCCCGCTGGAAATTAATTTGGTTGATTCCAGCCAGTGATTGCCGTCCAGACGTTACTTTTTATTGTTTCCCGCTGGGAATCTCTTTGATCACGCTTTTGGAGATGGTTCGGCCCGGAGGTCCGGAAGCGTGGTTGAATTTGACCCCATGTGGGTATTGACTGTGGTGAACTTCTGGCGGCCGCCAAACAGACGTTCAGGGCGCTTTGGCCCCGCCGCGGGTTAACCGTGGTTCACTGTGGTTGAGCGTGATCTCGTAACGTCTGACAATACCCTACATCTTTGCATCTGCAATGCTGCTCAGAAAGCTACTGTATCACACTGTGTTATTTTGCGATGTATGCTGGCATTCTTATAACTACCAGGAGAGTTAAGCATCATTAGGCAGTGGAATAATTTGCCAGGGGAGATTGTGGAGGCCCCATCACTAGAGGCCTTTAAAATAGGTTAGGCAGACATCCCTCCAGGGAAGGACTAAGATCCTTGGGGGTCCTTCCATCAGTTCTATGTTTTTATGATTTCTGGTGATGTCCCAAATCTTTGCTTGAAGCCTCTCCCCATGCAAGATATTTTGACAGATCTTGTTGTATGGAGATAAAATTGACACCTACTCATGCAGTAAAACTAAAAGCAGCTTGTTTGCTGTATCATGAATGCAGCGACATAGGGTGTTTTTACACAAGACAGGGCAGGAGGGGGGCCTGCAGTCCTTGTGTGGGGCAGGTGCGTGGGCACCATGCTTGTGGGGTGTGTGCTTCACATGAGCGGCCCCATGCACAGCTGTCCGTGCACCACCTACCCCATCCGCACACAGGGCACTCCAGCCTTTCCTGGAGTGCCCTGTGTGTGGACTGGGTGAGTGGTGCGTGGGTTACAGAAGCACGCACCCCCACCCACTGCCTTCAGCCTAGACTTGCCTGACATGGATGGTTCCTGTTAATGCGTGGGGGTGTCTCATGTAAAAACACCCAGAATAAGAGATTGAGAGGATGAAGCTTCTATGAAACTTGAAGGGAATTTTCAGTCTTCACCTCTATAAAGAGATTCACTGAAAGAGAGATGCTGGGTCCAAAATTTAGCTTCAATCCTACCTAGCAGCTCTTTAAAAAAAAAAAAGTTTTCCTCCCCCAGTTTTCAAAACCACAAATAGAAATTTCCTCTGTGAATAATGAATAAAATTTATTAATGGCACTAGCTCTCGCCTTGGCCAAACAATAACAACAACAATAACAAGACTGAGACAAGAAAGTAAACAAACAAATATACATATAACATATATAACAAAATAAAATAAATAACAAGGTGTGTGTATATATATATATATATATATATATATATATATATATATATATATATATATATATAGGCATAACAAAGCAAAACATCGTGCCAGGATCAATTTACTAACAATGAATTAGCTAACACTTTCCCAAAATTAGCATCCACCCCAAATAGTTGAAAGGATAAGTCATTAGCATCCAGGATCACAATAACACCAAATCCCCAGCTACTAGCAGAGACTTATGGTAAATCACAAGAACTTCCAACCTTTAAGATCTTACAGGCTTCCCATGCACTTTGCCTTTGAACAAATAATATCACATGATAATTTATCACAGCTCAAGTTAAATACAAACTAACAGCCCTCCGATAGGGTCCCCTCTCTTAGTTTCATAGCCAGAAACATGAAGGAGGTTACTGCCTGCATTACTGATTCTTCCTGAGTGGCAAGGAGGAATTTCAATTTATTTATATCGGCCCCTTCCTTTCCTGTACTATGTAATGGTTCTAACCAAACTGTCCTGATCTCAGAGTACACCGGGCAGCAGACTAGTACATGCTTGAGATCCTCGATCTCCGTTTCTCCACAATAGCACCATCGCTGTTCTCATGGAGTATTATTGTATTGTCCTGAGAGGACGGCTGAGGGAAAGAGCTGGAAGCGTAGAAGAGTAAAGGTCCTTCTGGAAGTTTGATCACTCAACTTATCCAGATAACATTCAAGACCGTATTGCAGTTTTATATATTTTAACCAGGGGGCAACTTTCCATTCTGCAACAATAATCATATCTTCCTGTTTTGCAATATCCAGTAGAGGTGGATTTACCGGTTACTGGTTCTGTAAAAACTGGATTCCCGGATTAAATCTGGTATACCGGTACTGGATTTATTTCATTGATTTCAATGGGGCGCTGTGTCCCCATTGAAATCAATGAAATAAATTAATTCCTTCCCCCTCCCCCTCCCAGGCTGCGCGGGTGGAAGGGGGGACACCCCCCACCCACCCTGCCCAGCCTGGATTTTTGTTTAAAAAAAGACTCAGAGGCGAGCCCACCCCCCAGCACCAGCGGCCGCGGCGTCCCCGCAGCCGC
>QEPC01011807.1:950483-988459 GCA_003113815.1 Sphenodon punctatus | reverse complement strand
TAACACACTCTTCCCCCTTAAATTCCCAGATTTTCACCCCCTTAAGATCTGTAGCGTAAATGTAATTTGGCTCATGCACACCTCTTTCCTGGGTACACTCAAAGTCATAAAATATATATTTTTCAGATTTTTCAGGTTTGTAAAGACAGGCCATATAGATAAGTGGGTGTTTATATCCTGAATCGACTGCCTGCACTGGCCACATTTCCTCCTCTTACATTTGTGTGCTTTGTCAATATAAGTGTTAGATTTGGGGCATTGGATTTTTTGCTCGCATTCATTCCTGCCTTCCTCTGCCAGGGCCCTATGCCTCTCTAAGCAGCCCCTAGACCTGCAAAAGAGCAGACAGCTAGGGAATTTAAATTGACTACTTCTTGCTACCTCATTCATTCATTTCATTTATTAGATTTTTATACCGCCCCATCCTGCACAGCAGCTCGGGGCGGTTTGCACAGCAGCTCGGGGCGGTTGAGTGCAGGAGGTGTCTAGACAGAGACGACAATGTCTGGTACAGTCGTGTCTAAGACTGTAAAGCGTATGGCAAAATTCACATAAGCACTTAGCTCCAAAAAGCTTTTTTATGTCCAAGATGCCATAATAATGGTCGTTGTGTAGCAACATGTGAACAATCTTAACCTGCTCAGGAAAGCCTGTTTTATAAATGATCCATTCCATACCATCTGTGCGATGTACCACTTTGATGTTAATATTTAAAAGATTTTCAAAAGCAGCTACATCTGAAAGCCTTATTTTTTTCATTTTGTTAAGCCCCAACTGCTGATGCATTCGTCAGGTCTCCTCTAACACTACCCCATCTTCAGTATTTTGACCCATTAATACTTTCAAATGCCCCCTGAAAAACAGAGCTTCATGCCTCTGTAGTTAAAATCAATCAGGTGCATCCATTTTTTTTAGGTATATCTTCATGTGAAATAGATCTAAGTACCCTACGTGCTCCTCCCCCAGGATTCTTTATCACCGTAACTATTAAGGTCAGCTCCCCAGAAAAAAGAACTTCAGCGTTGCTCTGAATAAAATTTGTCACATCATCCAAAAATCGGTCAACACTAAAGACTTCGTTAGCATGGTTGTTTGAGAAAATTGGACGATTTAGACCCAACCCTGACAGTCGAAGTTGGATAAAATCATTAGGGGAATTTGTACTTTGGGCCTCCTCTAGAACCCTCTGTATGCACTCACGCATAGCTAATTCANTGTTCCCAGAGGGATCTGACTACAAAACCACTAGCCATGAGAAAATCTTCCTTACGCTGGGTCTGGTAGGCGAGAAAGCCATAAGTGGACCCTGTCAAAGGGTTCACAGCCCCTGCTGAGTAGCATTTCACACAGCCATGATAAAAACACCAGTTGAATTCAAAGGCTGTTTTCCCCCCATTAATAACAGCATACCCGTCCAACCAAAAAGGCCTCTCTTTAAATTCTCCGCCCTGCAGAGTGTGTCGAATTGGGACTTTTTCTTTATGCTCTATAAACGAAAGCCACTGGATGGAAGGACTTGAAAACCTTTTTGCATTCTGCTGGTAATTGTCAGGAGGTGCAAGTGCGATGGTATTCTGCTCTAAGCAGAGGAATCTGAACATGGCTTGACTCACTGAGGCTATAGTTAAATACTGGAAAGGGTCTATATGCCGCTGTTCTACCAGGATGGCACCGTCTTTCATCCCCAGCGGCTCCCCTTTTCCCATCATTTCCATAATTCCACTTCTGTAACGCACACAAGCCTCCCTCAAAATTTTAACATCTTGCTGACAGTAATAGGCTAACTCTTTCTGCAGATCAAACTGGCTATCCTTGTTAATCTCATACCATGCCAGAAAGTCTGCCTTATCTTCAGGCATCATGGTGTCCACCCCATAAAAGCTAGGAGCGGGCATAGCTTCTACATAGTTCTGGTTGACCTTGGTATTTAAAAAATGGGGAAAATACCCCTTGCAGTCTTGAAACCCCATGGCTTTTGGAAGCTTGCTAAGTTTCATTGGTATAAAATTATAGGAGTCGATGAAACGCCCTTGGAATGCTGGTACTGTTATGCTAAGTAATTTACCTCCTTGAGCTATCAGATCTATCTCAAACTTCTGTTTAACCATCTCTTGCACAATAAAATACGAATCATATCGAGATGCATTGTGACCCAGATAGCTGAATTTTTGGAATCTGGCATGCATAAATGCTTTGAGAAAATGTTTAACACACTCTTCCCCCTTAAATTCCCAGATTTTCACCCCCTTAAGATCTGTAGCGTAAATGTAATTTGGCTCATGCACACCTCTTTCCTGGGTACACTCAAAGTCATAAAATATATATTTTTCAGATTTTTCAGGTTTGTAAAGACAGGCCATATAGATAAGTGGGTGTTTATATCCTGAATCGACTGCCTGCACTGGCCACATTTCCTCCTCTTACATTTGTGTGCTTTGTCAATATAAGTGTTAGATTTGGGGCATTGGATTTTTTGCTCGCATTCATTCCTGCCTTCCTCTGCCAGGGCCCTATGCCTCTCTAAGCAGCCCCTAGACCTGCAAAAGAGCAGACAGCTAGGGAATTTAAATTGACTACTTCTTGCTACCTCATTCATTCATTTCATTTATTAGATTTTTATACCGCCCCATCCTGCACAGCAGCTCGGGGCGGTTTGCACAGCAGCTCGGGGCGGTTGAGTGCAGGAGGTGTCTAGACAGAGACGACAATGTCTGGTACAGTCGTGTCTAAGACTGTAAAGCGTATGGCAAAATTCACATAAGCACTTAGCTCCAAAAAGCTTTTTTATGTCCAAGATGCCATAATAATGGTCGTTGTGTAGCAACATGTGAACAATCTTAACCTGCTCAGGAAAGCCTGTTTTATAAATGATCCATTCCATACCATCTGTGCGATGTACCACTTTGATGTTAATATTTAAAAGATTTTCAAAAGCAGCTACATCTGAAAGCCTTATTTTTTTCATTTTGTTAAGCCCCAACTGCTGATGCATTCGTCAGGTCTCCTCTAACACTACCCCATCTTCAGTATTTTGACCCATTAATACTTTCAAATGCCCCCTGAAAAACAGAGCTTCATGCCTCTGTAGTTAAAATCAATCAGGTGCATCCATTTTTTTTAGGTATATCTTCATGTGAAATAGATCTAAGTACCCTACGTGCTCCTCCCCCAGGATTCTTTATCACCGTAACTATTAAGGTCAGCTCCCCAGAAAAAAGAACTTCAGCGTTGCTCTGAATAAAATTTGTCACATCATCCAAAAATCGGTCAACACTAAAGACTTCGTTAGCATGGTTGTTTGAGAAAATTGGACGATTTAGACCCAACCCTGACAGTCGAAGTTGGATAAAATCATTAGGGGAATTTGTACTTTGGGCCTCCTCTAGAACCCTCTGTATGCACTCACGCATAGCTAATTCAGCTTCTAAAGGGTTAGCGGCATGCTCAAGATTAACAAACCGGAACCTTTCACCATATAACGTAGCATTAAAACGCCCAACGGGGTAGTCCCATTGATCAACCCTTTGAAGAAATACTGGTGCTGGCTGCTGCACTGGTTGCTGTGGTGCAATTTCAACCCCTTCCTCATTAGAGGTTGTAGGTTCAGGGGGGTCAACAGGGGGGATAGGATCAATGGCTTCATCCACAATAGAGGCCACACAACTATCAGCGATAGACTCAAAATGGGGGTCTACTGCTGAGGCGGTCTCTGAAAAAGTGTCCTCAGCTGATCCAGCACTAACCTCAGCTCTGCGTTTTCCAACCTTTTTTTAAAAAAAAAGTATTGCGTGCCATTTAAAATATTTTCTTCAAACATCAGTACCCCTCACCACCCCTTGATCGACCGTCATGTTTGTTTTAGTTGATGTCATGTCTAACATTAGTTGATACACCCGGGAATCCTTCTTCACTTATTGTTGCAGGAGTGTCAAATAAGTGGTGTGTGGCTTTTTTTGGTTTTTTTACCAGCTTTGTGTGGAACTAGAGGGGCGTCAGCATGACGTTTTGCACTGGATGCGTGGGTTGGCCTTGGTTGATCTGGAACTACAGTTGCTGCAGTGGGTATGCGGGAAGGCTCAGGCTGAAGTGCTACCGCTGCGGGGCCTAGTAATAGCGAGGCTACTCTGCCCCAGGCCATATCTGCGATTAAAACAGGGAGATGATTAATTGATCTTTTAAACACACACACACACACACACACACACACACACACACACGTTTTCATTTTATTTTTACTCACCAGCATGCTGATCTGTTTCAGCATTATAGCCTTTGTCTTTGTTTTTAAGAACAGCCGACAATCTTTTAGGCGGTGAGGGTTTTGGATGGTTTTCCGTGTCTGCAAAAACACAAAGGTGGTCAATACCCCTGTCCCACATTGCATAGAAAAAATTCCTGCTTAACAAGAGAAAAAAGAGGCCTACCATCACTGTCACTATCTCTGAACACCTCTCTGAAGGTTAGGTTGATAATTCCTCCAGAACGTAACTGTTGATCTGGAAAAAAAGGGTCTCAGTAATTTTCCCTTCACTCCTCAGATGGCCCTCTCCCCCAAAAACTAGAATAAAACACATACCCTCTTGCAGTTGTGGAGATGTCTCTTCAGTCATCTCTCTCCCTTGTTCTAGTTAGCAGTCTTGGTATTCGCTAACCATGCAGGTGGGGGGGGAAATTAGAAGGAGAAACACGTCTGGCCATTTTAATCCAGGACAGGCCTTGAAAATATGAACCAGCTAACTCGCACTCCTAGACCCCGTTACAGCAAATTTTACCACCCCCCTGCAAAGTTTCTTATCAAGCGTATTAAATGCACACTCAGAAGGCTCATTATTTTCTTTAAATCTCTTTTGCTATTGTGGTGTTTATGTGACAATGTGGTTGTGTAGTGCTTGTGTGGATGGAGTTTTGGAACTAATCTTCCTAGACCTTAGGGTGAGGCAGGGTACTGGCATACATATTCATACATATTACTGTTCCCAGGGGTTGGTGCCCAGGAAAGACAGCACTGTGTAGCTGCTTCCTTTAGCCAGGGTTCTTGGACCCTTATGGTGAGCTGGCTTAACAACACCCAAGATCAAAGCATACTTTGTTAATAGGATAGAGTACACAATACTTTCAATTGTGACCTTTATAGTTTTTTTTAGTTTTTTTGGTAACACACACACACACACACACACATTACTGTTCCCAGGGGTTGGTGCCCAGGAAAGACAGCACTGTGTAGCTGCTTCCTTTAGCCCCGGGTTCTCTGACCCTTATTGTGAGCTGGCTTAACAACACCCCAAGATTATAGCTTACTTTGTTAATAGGATAGAGTACACAATACTTTCAATTGTGACCCTTTATAGTTGGTGGTTTTTTGGTAACACACACACACACACACACACACACACACACACACGGCAGAAGGGGGACCCTTGAAATAGGACTAGTCCTTTGAATGAGTATTTTTAAACAAGCTGTACCTCTTACAGACCCCAATATAGTCTTCCTGTCAGCAGAGATGGAACTACTCCAACAGTATAAAGCCTCTATGGGGGTTGAACTCATAGGGGACAGCAAAACTAAATGGAAACCGCCCTGAGCGACAACTCATAAAGCCACTGCCCCCAAATGGAATTACCCCCAACAGCATAAAGCCTCTATGAGGGTTGAACTCATAAGGGGACAACAAAACTAAATGGAAACCGCTCTGAGCGACAACTCATAAAGCCGCTGCCCCCAAATGGAACTAGCCCCATGGGGTGAACCATCTCAGACCCAGGCTACCACCTCCAAACCCACTGAGCTTAGTCAAATCAATTCAGTTTTATTGTACTGGCCTTAGGCCATGACAAAGTATCCACACAAAATATACAACCCTACATTATAACATATAAAGAACTAAATACAATCCTTCAATAAAACTTATATTCAAATACAAAGCTTGTTATTCATCCTTGTATTTTGCACAGCTCACCCTGTCGACATAAAAGGGGCCAGGTTTTATTATTCCTATCTACTCAAAGCTGTTCTACCAAAGCCAATTTCCTTTTCCTAGTCGTTTCCATTATATGGGCAAGACGTGCTATTATTTTTGTAAGCTGGGGATTTCTATCAGTCAGCAAGAACTTAATTTTTTGCCCATCAGTTAGGTTTGGGGAGATTTTCACCCTGCTCCAGAACCTACAACGTAGATGTAAATACAAAGGACATACAAGAAGATAATGGGTGAGATTCTAAACACCTGAGGAGCAACATGGGCAAATCCTATCTGAGTATGGAACGCCCCGGAACCTCCCCTCCAGCACTGCCGATGGCATAATCTGTAAACGCAAGGCGAAAAACGCCCTTTTGTGTTGGAAGGGTAGGTCATCCTTTATATAACTCGCCCCCTCACCTTCAGTAATCAGGTACTGGTACCAGGGGGATGATTTTATTAAGGGTACTAATGCCCTGGAGATTTGCCCATCAATATCTTTTATCCTAGTTTTCAACAGGATTTTAGCCTCTTTGAATGGGAAGCCCTTCAGAAAGTGAAAGGGCAATCCGAGTTCATTGAAACTACTTTTGATCGTTCCCCACCAGGAAGACCTGGAGGGTCCACAATTCAGTTTTTCCCATAAACAAATTTTTGCAAGATCATCATCAGCCGCGTAGCTAATTTTTAATAGATTCACCAAAGCTGTCTCCAAAAGGTATGATTTTAGGGAAAACACCCCAATTCAAGTCGTAATAGAGCTGCCGGTGTTGAATTTGGAACCTGAATTAACCTTCGCAAAAAATTATGATTAATTGGTTCCAAAATTCTTAACGTGGTAGAGGAATGACCCCATAACAGAGACCCGTACCTTATCTTGGCAATTATCTTTGCCTCAAAGACCTTTAGTGCTGGTATAAACCTTTGTCCCCCTTTCGTTATGAAAAATTTATTAATTGCTTCCACTGGTCCTACTATACTTTTCTTTAATGATTGAATATGTGTGGTCCAAGATCCATTATATGAGAATACTACCCCTAGATAACTAAAATGTTTAACCTGCTCTATTGATGTTGAATCTATTTGCCAAGCTTCCTGTTTATACTTTTGCTTGAACACCAGGACTTTTGTTGTCTTATAATTAATATTTAAGTTCTGCAAATTACATTCCCTTGAGAAATCCTTCAGCAAACGTCTCAGGCCCAACCCTGTAGTGGACAGAAGTACTGTATCATCCGCATACATTATTAGGGAAATTTTCCTTTGACCAAGTTTGGGGGCCATATACTCTCCATCATCCCGCAAATTCAATATTAGATCATTAACATAAAGATTGAAAAGCAGGGGTGCCAAAAGGCACCCCTGCCTAACACCCCTCATGACGTTGATCTTATTTGAGAGATGGCCCAAATTATTGAGACGCACCCTCATACCTGTGTTGGAGTATAATGATCTAATTAACTTCAAGAGTCTTCTATCTATATTTAGCCTTATCAGTTTTCCCCACAATTTTTCTCGATTGATTAAATCAAATGCGGATGAAAAGTCCACAAAAACAGAGTATAAACCTACACCCCTTGCTTTGTATTTCTCAACAAGATGGGCTAACAAAAAACAGTGATCCACTGTACTTTTGTTAGGAAGAAAACCTATTTGCTCTGGTGCAATAATTTGATTTTGTTACACCCAATGCTGTAATTTATTTAATAGAGTCCTAGAGTATAATTTTGAAATAATGGGAAGCAGGCTAATGGGGCGGTAGTTTTTTGTGTCAGACCTATCCCCCTTCTTGAAAATTGGAACTATCACTTCTGTTTTCCAGGATTGCGGGACCAAACCCACACTATTAATCATAGTAAACAAATTAGCCAAGGCCCTAAGCCACCATTCTGGCATAACTGTGAATAGCTCTGGGGGGATAAAATCTTTCCCTGGAGCCTTGCCCTTTTTCAGCAATTGTATAGCCTCCAGGACCTCCATCTCATTTACTGGATCCCACTCCAGAAGAGCAGGAGTTTCCTCATCAGTGGAGTTTTCAAAGGGGATCGAGGCACTAAAGATCTTTCCAAAATGTTGTTCCCATCGGTCACTGCTTATTCTTGGGGCTATCTGTAATCATGGGCCATCTAGGGGCCCATTTAACATTTTCCAAAATGCTCTCTCATCATGTCTTTTCAGAGCAGAAAGTAGCAGATTCCATTTTTTACCAAAAAAGCTCCTCTTTTTCTCCTTTAACAAAAGTTTATAGGTACGATATTTAACCCTATATTGTTCCAAAATAGTTCTACTATAATTTGCCTTAAGGGTTCGTGACCACCTGCGCAACTCCACGTGATGTTTTGCACATTCTGTATCCCACCAACCGCTCACAACCCCCCTATCTCCCCTTCGTGAAGGTGTTTGTGAGAAGATTGGTTTTAGCAACATAAAAAGATCTTCTATGGCCAAAACCACAATATCCAAATCTAAAGACATTTCAAGACAAGCCCGCAGGTTTTTTGCTCGCAGTGAAGTCAGAACATCATTTACTTCTGCCACAGGTATTTTGGACCAGTGCCGGCGGACAATTCCCACCTCAGAGGTCAGATCCGTTGGAGACAGTATCACATCAGTGGAGATACTTATGATATCATTAAATACTACACAAATTGGAAAATGGTCGCTCTCCACTCTATCTCCAACCGCAAAGATTTCAATAAACTTCAATAAGGAAGGGGAGACCAGAGCATAATCTATCATGCTACCTCCATTTAGAAAAGGGAAGGTTATCTCCCCAGGGATATCGCCTTGATAATTACCATTCAAAATATACAATACGTTTTCCAAAATAAATTCAAAAAGCTATTTCCCTTCCTTATTGACTTTCTGATTCCTGGAGGTCCGGCATTCGTTCCAGTCCTCTTCAGACGTAAGAAGGTTAGCATGTTGCAGATCCTTCCATAAGGCCATATTTGAAGGGCCCAATCTGGCATTGAAGTCGCCTAATATAAACAAATCTAAGTTCTTACATTCCTCTTTCTTTAAAGCAAATTTTTTTTTAAACTGAGGCCATAAGTCCCCTTTAGTATTAGAAGGTGGCAAATAAACATTTACTAATAAAAACGCATACTATACTCCATCCCTGGGATATAACAATCCAACAAAAGAGCATTATTCTCATACTCACCCACTAGCCTAATATCGGCCTGCAATTTATAGGCAACAAAGATCCCTATACCACCGGCAAGGCGGCCTCTAGCATGGGACCGCCTTGCTGGAAGAAACCAACTCTGATAGTCCTCCAAACAAAACTGTACATCATCTGCAAGCCAATGTTCCTGAAGGCAAATTATGTCATATGTTCTTAAATGGTTAATAAAGTCAGGATCCAAAATTTTATTTGCCTAACCAGATATATTCCATGACCCTATCCTTTTACAGGGGGTTCTCCCTGAAGGTGGGGTACAGAATGCATCATGTCAAAGCTCTTTTGGCAAACCTATATCTACTTGCCCATTATCCCTGCTAGGCTCCACCTTATTTTGGTATAAAGGTTGGACCAATTCTGGTGCTTCCGCATTTTGACACTCTATTTTCTCTGCCATTTGAGGCAGTTCTGGGCGTTGCCCCTGTCCATCAAGATTCAATAACATGGCCCCTCCTATGATCTTCCCATGCATATTCAAGTGATTATTGTCGACAAAATCTGTTTTCATTGCTTGCCTAGAATCCCTGGTCAAAATATCTGGGTCACACCCATTATCTTCTTGTATGTCCTTTGTATTTACATCTACGTTGTAGGTTCTGGAGCAGGGTGAAAATCTCCCCAAACCTAACTGATGAGCAAAAAATGAAGAGATTTCCCAGCATGGGCGTACTATCCCCCTCCGAGCACCCCATACTCAGTACCGAGGATACCCTAACCCGCCCTTCACAGGGGCTTTTCCCCCTAAGAGTAATTTTGCCCGGTAGACCATGACTAGATGCCAGTCTCCCACCTTTCATTTGTTTATAAAGGCCCATTTACTGGTCAACAAAAACATTCTGTTTTAATGGTTGCTGATTTAATTGAGAATTACACTTGATTGGCCTTGTGGAATGTAGGACTTCCTCAACCTTCATGCTCTCACCTGGGCCCACTTCCATTGCTTCCAGATTAATCAAGTTATCTAAGGGGACTTTCTGTATCTACTGATTTATTACTTTTCCCCCTTCATCTTTACGTTTGTCATTATTATGTGAAGCACTAGGGGATAGATCTAAAATCTCTTTCTGTACAGGAGTAGTAACTTCCCTATCAAAAACTAATGAAAGATATACTGCACAACTATTTAACAATTGCTCACACTCAAATAAACGAGTTACCCACATATTCGTGTTAAATTCAACGTTTAAAACCCAACGATTATTCATATGGCTAATGTGGGAAATTGATCTTATAATTCTGTGAGTCACCGGTAACCCTGTAATCACATGCAAATGTTCAGCAATTTCCAATGCATTAGACCATGTGGGCAAACCACCAGATGGAAGGGGTAGAACTGAAAAAATAACATTAGAGGGGAGTCGTCTCAACAGACCAAACTTCTCAGATACGAGAATCCACCCTGGTTTCACAGAGTCCTTCATTATCATGGCATCACCTTTTGCTGGGGGAGAAACCCCCAATTTAGCACCACTTGCATGTATTACTACAGGATCAGGCTTACTAACAGTTATAGCCTTAACGGCACTAGTAAGTTAATCTATCTTCCTGCTTTGATGGTGCAGTTTCTCCAACAGGTGGGAAACTGTTTGGGCTGTCAGCAAAATATGATTAGCCAAATATGAAGTATAATTAACATTTTCAATCTGCCAAACATAGTTCCCAAGCATGGCCGTTAAATCTATTGCATTAGGGTCAGGAGAAACTGGAATAGCATCCTCGCCCCCCGCCAGTATTGTAACATTTTGTACCAATACTGGAGAAGAGTGCAGTTTTGGGGGGGAGATATGAAATAGACTCTTTTTGGCAATCTCAATTGGGGGATCTGGGGTAAGATACTTATCAATTTTCCGTTGTTTATATAACTTACTTTTGGTAGGAGAAAGTAACGCAGCTTCTATACGAGTACGTTTCTGAGATAACATAGCTGCGAAAACTTTTCCCCAGATACATCAATTATGCAAACCCCAGCCTTACTTATATCCCAAAGCCACCTGGCAGAGCAACCAGCTACTCCACTCCAGGCAACTCCAAAGGGCGACTCCCAAGGGATACAACCCTTAAACTCTCGCCCTTTGACTCGCGCTCGTGGTTCGCACTCACAGTTCACCGTGGGTCCTTATTTCCTGGGAGGTTAGGAAACCCCGCCTCCGCTCCCCGGCGTCCCTGCTGAGCCCCGACACACAGATGAGTCTTTGCAAGTAAATTGGCTGGGCAGCGACTCTGCCTACACAGCCCCTCTCTCCGCAGTGCCTCGGCAGACTGAGGTTTACCGGAGCTTTTCTTTCCACAGGGAGAAGACCCCGCCTCTGCTCCCCGGTGTCCCCGCTGAGCCCCGACACACAGGTGAGTCTTTGCAAGTAAATTGGCTGGGCAGCGGCTCTGCCTACACAGCCCCTCTCTCTGCAGCGCCTCGGCAGACTGAGGTTTACTGGAGCTTTTCTTTCCACAGGGAGAAGACCCCGCCTCTGCTCCCCGGCATCCCTACTGAGCCCCATCACACAGGTGAGTCTTTGCAAGTAAATTGGTTGGGCAGCGGCTCTGCCTACACAGCCCCTCTCTCTGCAGCACCTCCCTCTGAGCTTAGTGCTAGCCCACCATCCCTTGAAGAGATCCGCAGAGTTTCTTACCTGTCCAGGGGGGTTGGGGCAGAAGGCTGGGCCCTGATGCAGAGGTTTCCTTGAGTTCGCTGGGTAGAAGCTGAAGAGCTTTCCTTGAGATCGCTGGTGTAGAAGAAGGTTAGACCATGAACCTCACAGCAAAATACTAGTGAAATTCAGTTCTAATCTGAAGAGACGTTGGCTTCTGGCCTCCTTATATACTCTTCTAGTGGGGTGTGGGGTGTTTACCCCTTCTCCGACTAACAATGGGTGTGAGGAAAGTTATCCATCTCTGGACAACGCCCTCCATCTCTGATGCCGATTTCATTCCAATGGAAATTGACCCATACCTTCTCCAACTAACCAATGGGGGACGCATAGGCGGGTTCATTCTACCTAGCCCACTCCGGTTAACCAATGGGCAGCGAGCCCCCATGCACAATGCAAATTTCCAGCTACATCTAGTATGCAGATTTCAGTTCCCAGCCCATCTCCACTTAACCAATGGGCTGCGAGCCCCCATTCACAATGCAAATTTCCAGCTACATCTAGTATGCAGATTTCAGCTCCCAAGGAAGATCCAATCAAGGCATTGCTTAGAAGTCCACACCCAACCTTGCATGGAATGAAACAAAGCCCATTCTCAATGCAAATTTCCAGCTACAGCTAATATGCAGATTTCAGCTCCCAGGGAAGATCCAATCAAGGTATTGTTTAGAAGTCCACACCCAACCTTGCATGGAATGTAGCAATGCCCAGCTTTTTAAAAACTGCTTTAGGGTGGGGAAAGTATAGACAGTTGGGAGATGTCCCCATGGAGTTCAATAGAACTGGTGGGACAGACCTATTGTCTACTTAATCAAAGCTAGTCTGAAAGACCCAACCCTACAACCAGCTCCATTTCAAGGCATTTGTATTTTCTTTTTCAAATGACCTAAAAGCTCTCTCTTTTCACATAACTGTACAAATCTAAAAGGGCTAACCAAACTATGTTTTGGGGTTTGCATCTAAAGCATGTTTGACCATTTTTGTTACATTTTGTAGTATTTATTAGTTTCAGAAAAAACATAAAAGCCAGTTTTAAATAACTTTATTTACAGATCTGTGTAATACACTACAACATCTCTAGGTATGCATCATTGCTCAATTTTCTTGTACACTCCTCTTTTTAAAAAAGGATTTAAAGTGTCTTTTTCTAACCATGATTTCTACAAAATCTAACACACGGGTATCAACAGGATTGATCATTCCTTCCAACATGCTTTCAGGATCAGGAGAGGAATCCACTTTACAGAACAGCATAAGTGTAAGATTAAAACTGTCCTGACTGATACATAAACAACGTAATGCATACCCCAACATCATCTGAACGTGAAAGATGGTTTGCAAGCACAGGTTATCACAAATGACTTTAAGTTTTCTATTCCTGTCCTCAGAAGTCCATGTCAGACAATCGTGAGCCATTTGGGCAGGAGCATTAAAAACACAGCCTTCGCAGTCTGCATACAGCTTCTCCCTCATACAATGTTTTAGAATTCCATAGACTGACGCTCTCACTATAGATCTCATGGTTGATTTTCGTTTCGAAGGGGCGACATAATCAGATTCGCAGATTTCCAACCCAAGCTGCTTTTGCAGAATAATATGAGGCTCCTGGTTTTCATCTTTCCTCTCAGGACAGAAACACTCTGAACCTTCAGCTTGGGGTTTAGCCTCTTCAGGGGGGAGCGCTGTAGGGCCTTCAATCAATTCCTGGAAAAAGATTTAAAAGCACTAATGAGCCAACAGTCTTTTTTACAAAGCAATGTTTTGTGACACACATTTCTAGATGGAGAGAAGCCTAAAAATCTTTCTTACCTCAGAATTTTGAGCTGAATTTTGAGTTCTACCAACTCTAGGGCGTCCGGGGTCTCAGTGGAAGTCGACATTCCGATAAGGGTTTCTTCATTATGAAGCGGGGTGCTAAAAAGAACCTTAGCCAGAGGCCCGCTCTCACCATCATGCTCCAAACTGGAAATATAGCGTTTTCTGTATAACCGTCTCACTACCTCTGGAGGCTTAGTCAACTCCATAGGCCTCACAGGCATAGTATCAGCATGGAAAGCCATTGCAGTTTTTCTGTGTAAGTGATAGCGATTGGCTCCCTGCTCTCTGTTTCAGAAAATGGCAGCCCCCTCTCTCATACCCATAGGGGGCGGGACTACAGTTCCACAAACCTTTCCGATTGGTCAGATCTCTGCAACGAGGCAGGTTAGAACAATGAAACCTCCGCCAATTGGTTCAGCTCACACTCCCGAGTCATTTGAACCCTCACATGACCCTCTTTCTGTGACCCATCCTACCCCGGAAACCCCACCCCATTGGACCCAGTTTCCTCCAAGACGGAGTGGTCTAGGATGATGAAACCTACGCTGAATGGTTCACCTCACTCTGCTGAGCTCGTAGAGGGGTTACATGACCCAATCGCTGCAGTTCACCCTACCCCGAACCCCGTGCCATAAAGTTGCTCTGATCCTCACAAAAACCATACCTACTGGTCCATCTCACTCTCCTGAGTTCATAGACGCATTACACGGCCCTCTTCAAAGGACCTTATGGGTTCAGGGGCCCACAAACAGACCCACAAGCAGAGCTCCCCCAAGCATAAGGACCTTCCGGGTTCAGGGGGCGGGAACCTTTGGTTCCCGCCTCCATGACCCGGAAGCATTACCCCCTTCTGCATCACTTCCACTTACCCACGTCACTTCCGTCCCAAGGCAGTACTTCTGGCCCCAGGAAGGCGGGACTTCCGCTGACGTAGGACCCCACGTGACCTGTCAAACTGATAACGATCAGTTTGATGGCTAGTGTCCCCCTTACTACTTACCAATCCACAAATTTTTTGCTTGATAATCCAAGGAAGGACAGGGAAGGCTATTCCTAAGCATATCTATCTTTTGGATCACAATATCTTGTTCTAGAATGGAAAGCTCAGGAAAAAACGCCACCATACTTAGATCCTCAGTTCCTAATGATTCATTTTCTAGCCATTCCTTCATTATATTTGAAAAGGAGGCAAGACCCTTAGGCTTTGCCACAGCAGCTAATTCCTGTGGGTCCGGGGTTAGTTGGACTCTACCCTCTTCCTTGGTCAGATCCTTGTCACTTTGTAGCACTATTAGCAAGTCTTGGGCCACATTAACGTCCATACCTTCCTCCTCGTTATAACCAGGGCCCCGAGGGAAACGCGGGTCTGCGATTCGCAGATTTCCCGCGGAATTCCCCTCTCCCCGCAGAATCTCCTGCCCCGCTTACCCCAGCGCAGAATTTCTAGCCTGCGCTGGGGGGACACGAGGCAGGAGATTCCATGAGGGGAGGGGAATGAAAAAGCCCTCGGGGCTTCCCCTCCCCAGCCTCCCCAGTTGCCAGGGCTTGCCTCCCCCCCTTTAGATAATTAATTAACTTACCAGAGACAGCAGCAGCAGCTGCTCCATCCAGCGCGCCCGTACTTCCTGGCCCCTCCCGACGGGGCCTCTCAGGGCGACGTAGGTGGATGACGTCATCCGGCTGCGTTGCCCTGAGAGACCCCGTCGGGAGGGGCCAGGAAGTACGAGCGCGCTGGACGGAGCAGCTGCTGCTGCCGTCTCTGGTAAGGCAATTCCTTTTGTAAAAGGGGGCGGGGGGAGAGTCAAGCAAGCCCTGGCAGCTGGGGAGGGGAAGCCCTGAGGATTTTACCAGTGCGGGGGGAGGAGGAGGCAAGCCAAGCCCCCCCCGCATGGTAAATCGCGCCAAGGCGCAGAATTGGGCCCTGACTCCCGCGGAATTTTAAAAAAAATTCCGCTGAAGAATCGGGGCCCTGGTTATAACCTCCTCTTTCTGCTGGTACCTTCATATGGGCAATGCAGGGTTTATGATCTTCTGTTATAACAATACAATTAGGTGAGGAAAGAAGCGGAGGGGGGTCAGCAGGATGATGATCGTACCCGACCCCTCTACAGGGTCTACTAACAAAAACTCTATCTATTGAAATAGCTCTAGAGATTAGATACTTCCTAGCCTTAAATAATTTCTGTACCCAAGTACTTGAGTGAAAAAATATCTTTACACAGCTACTGCGACTATCTTGCTGCAGTAATTCAAAATCCACAATATCCCGCATATTTATCTTTCCACCCAAAAGGAAAGATAAATTCTTAGCTGCGTTAGCAACATTATTCCAGCTTGGATTAGATGCTCCCATATCTGTAGTCGGGCAGGCAGTGAATAAAGCAGAGGCACTTGCCAGGCCTTCCGGACCATTAGTATCAAGCAAAGGCAAAAAGCGGTTCTTAGTTTCAACTGCTATACTCCAATCATCTCCCAGATCATTTCCCTTAATATACTTGCATTCTGGGGATTCGGTCTCTACAGGAGAGTCTTTTAAGTGCTGACGCTTCTTCTCCATAATTACAAAACCCAACAGGACACCCCAAGACGTCCCAAAAGGGCCAAGACTCAAAAATATCCTAAAGGCCAATGACTCCTTATAACTCTCCTAATTAATTCACTGTTAGTACAACTGCCCCACAGTAATGAGAGGCCCCAGGAGTATAAATCACTAATATCTCTAGTTAAAAACTTCAGGCGACCGCCTCTCTAGTGATCCCAAAGTTAGCAGGCTGATCCGCTATTCTCTCTGCTTCCACAATGTTAACTGGCAGCTCAGGCCTCCCTCCAAAACACGCTATAAGGAGGGGGGGGCTCCTCTGCTCCGGGCGCTCCAAGGGCGACTCCCAAGGGAAGAAGCCCTTGTGCTCCTGCCCTTAGGCTCTCACACGTGGCTTGCGCCAACGGGACCACAGCGGCTTTTCTGTTCTTTCAGGTGCAGAGGCTCTGCCTCTGCTCGCCAACAGCCCCGCTCTGAAGTGGATCAGGTGAGGGTTTTTGGAGTCCCGGCTATGCTCTAGGGCTTCCTTCCAGCCCCCGCACTCCTCAGCTCCCCAATTTCCTTTGTTAAACTGACATTTCTTGATGAAGCTTTAGCCATGGGGACTGCTTTACCACAACACGGCCCCGCTTTAACCACAGAGCAGACTATGGGTAGAAACACATGTGATGGTGGTGTGGCAGTGGCCTGATCCAAGGAGGAAAACCATGGCAGACAGTCTGGGCCAGGTCGCCAAATAAACATGCCTGAGGCCTGGGCACCATCCTGCTACCTGCACGGCCCAGGGAGAAGCACACTGGTCCTGCTCCTGTGCTGCACCCAGCATCCTGCCCCCCGACCACTACCATGATGGCAGCCATGGTGGTTGGTCATGTTGGCCCCGGATGTGATAGCCTGCTGTGGCCCGCGTTGGCCCAGTTGGGTGGGCCTTAGTCCGGGCTGTGACCTCAGAGATTTTCTGAAGTCACAGCCTGGGTTAGTCACTGACACAGCCTGCAGCAATCCCAGGTCAGCATCTGGTGGCGCTTGCACACACGTGCAGGTGAGGTCTGGGACAAAGTGGACCACAACATGATATTGTCATGTCTGGGTTTTTTTTAACCTTACGAAGTGCATGAGGTGCTGCTCCCTCTAAGAGACCCAGGCTGCACAAGAGTCCCAAACACAATTTCAAGGGGGCAAAGGTCTGCCTTGCAGGTGCAGCTGCACTGGGGAGACATCTAGTTAAAAGGATTGGCATTGATATGCACAGCAAGAATATCCCAAGTTACAGCAAGGATTTAAACAAGGAATTCTTCTGTGGCCAATCCCTAAATTAATAAAGGGTGTTTTCTGATGTGATGGCTTCCGCCATCATGGATTTCTCCAGACAGTGGTGAGAGCTGCCAGTCTGGCCAGGACTCAGCCCAAACGTCAAACAAACGTACCGGTGCCCGGGCCAGGGGAACACATGGACATATGTCAGCACAACCCCACCCCTGTGCTGTGTGCAGTGGCCCCCACCCCAGCTGACAGGCAGCCATGGCAGCCGGAACCGGGGTGTGGGGGGGGGTGGGGGGGGTAAGGAACCCGACCAGGTTGAGTAAACCGGCTGTTCATCTATAACACTGCTCTTTACACCCAGTTGGGCAGCCGTTCCCTGGGCAGTGTTGGTGCTTCACCCAAGTTGTGACCTGGGGATGTTCCTGAGTCACAGCCTGGGCTTAGTGCCAACACCACCCAGGGGACAGCCCAGGCTAACATCTGGAAGTGCTTTCTGACATGACGGGTGCCCGCAATTCCACACGAGTGAAAACGTGGAAATGCAGGCTGTCGTCACTTCTGAAAACACTCAGTCTGTTATATTAAGGGAGAGAAGAGAAGAAGAAATTTTTATTGTTTTAACCATAGGTTATATAACCATAAATAAAATATACGCACAACATTTTTTCTAGCAGAGAATGTTGGTTTTTTTATCCATCTACCTCTGGGTTATGGACCCAGCATGCTCCCGCTGCACCACTCTGCTGACGGAGAAGAGAAATGCTCAGTGTAAGTCAATGGGATTTTTCAGCTACAAAAGGGGCCATATCTCCCCTCCATATTCACCTGTTAATAAATTTTGGGGTCCTAATCACCTTTGGGCTTCTTCATCTCTCTACCATTTTTGGTTGAAATTGGAATGTAGGATCAAAAGTTATTAAGTGGGGGAGGCAGCAGGAAGGAGAACAATAGGCTGTTTTTAAATGGACCGCGGTGGGGTGGGGGGGAAGGGTGTGCGGCCGCTGTGGGCGAAGGTGGGTGTGCACCCGTTCCCATGGGTGCACACCCACCTCCACCCATGGAGCATCAGGTCTCCACCCACGGAGCATCAGGTATTGGAGCCCATTGCTCCATGCGTGGGTGATGGGTGGAGATGGTTGGAGGTGGGTGTAGCGCGAGAGCACGCATGCACCCCCACCCATGGCATTCACATGGGCACCTCTACCCATCTCCACACAGCGAAACTGCGTGGAGATGGGTGGGGGCATTTTGAGTGAAAAGGGTCATACATACTCACTGGGTGGATGATTACAAAAACGTCTCAGGGCACATAAGCCAGCTTCTAGATGCTATGTAGGAACTTTTCTTGAGAAAAATTATCCCTTAACTGCCTACTGCTGGGTTCCTCACACTTTCTTCTGAAACAGCTTGAGCCGGCCATTGTTAGAGACAAGATGCTGGCTTGGAGAGACCATTGGTCTGATTCAGTATAGCTGTTCTTATGTTATGTTGTCACAGTTAAAGGTAGTTCATTGTGATCTGCAGAACCCCTTGAACTGTCCAAGGTTTTAGTTTAATTCTTAAGAAACAATTGAGCCTCCCCTGCTCTGTTACATCAATCATTTTGTTGAAATCAGTCAAATTCATGGGCAAAAAGCTTGGTTTACATAAAGTTGCTTAGGTCTAACTTGTACCCACCCAGAATGTTCAGTGCAGTAATAATTAGCTTCCACAAAGTCAGAAAACAAGTCTGGATTTGTGAGCTCTCATCCTGTTTCTGAAGAACAGAACAGTGTGGTGGCTACTCACTGCAAAGACAAGCATCCTGGTGATGTCCCAGTTAGAGCCTTCAGGACCAGGTCATGGACTCTCTAATGTGGGCTAACGGTAAACGTGCGGGCTAATGTGGTCTCATTTATTTTCACCCTTAGTGTTTAATCTTTCAAATTCAGTTATACTGTTGGTTCTAATAGCATCCCGACAGCGAGTTCCACAGACTAGTTGTGCCTTGTGTGAAAATTACATTTTGTTTGCTTTAAAACTGTTGCTGCCAGTTAATCTCATTGAGTGCCTCTTATTTCTTATGGTAGTGGAAAAGGTAACTAGTAGTCCAGGTTCACTTTCTCCAAAACCATTAATGATCTTATACATACCCTCTCGCCTCCTTTCTAATCCTGTTTGAGTCCTAATTAGAGATAAAATGACTACCGGCAAAAACCAACATACCCACTGAATTTCTGGTACCCAAATAGACCCGCAACATCAGGTACCAATTGGTACCCAATTGTGAGCCGATTCAGGAACCTGATGACCCGAAATGTTGACTTCCGGTTCCAGAATGTTGAATTCAGGTATCAGTGTTTTGACTTTTTCATCAATATACCAACTCCTGACATAGAATCATCAGTTTTCTGTCAACTTTCATAAATTTTTGGCAGCTTCCAGTCCCAGAAAACTGCTTCCAGTCCCACTTTTTTACTCCAACCCCACCCCCCATCCCCGCAATTTAACATCTTAAGATACTTTTAAATTGGTTTTCAGTTCCAGATCAACTTTCCTGTCCCAGAAAACTACTTCTGGTCACTTTCTCTCCCCCACCCTGCCCCCACCCCATTTTAATGCAGATTGTTTTGTTTTCTGACCCGATATACTGATTGGTATCCCGATATACCTACTGGGAATTGAAAAATTGATACCAGAAGTACCCAATTGCTTTGGTATTCAGGTGCCCAATCAGTACCTACATAACCCGTCGGATAGCCAATGTGGTACCCAAAAATGTGGGTATTACTCGCAGGTACTAAATGTAGTACCCCATTTCAGCTCTAGTCCTAATCTTCAGTCTCTCCTCATAAGGAAGTTTTCCCATACCCCAATTATTTTTGTAGCCCCTTTTCTGTACTTGTTTTAATTCTACTATGTCCTTTTTAAGATAAGATGACCAGGCATAGTACACAGTACTCAAGGTGCGGGTGCACCATAGATTTATTGTTTTCTATCCCTTTCCTGTGTGCTTTCTGATCATAGTTGCACAATGAGCTGATGTTCTCAGTGATCTCCTCCATAATGATTCCAAGATCCTTTTCCCAAGTGATAGCAGCTATCTTTATTTTCCTAATGAATAGAAAAATCCTAAAACAGGAGCCACATTGTAACCAGAGTACAGGAACAAGATTCTCCCATAGTTTTAGTAGGATCTGAGCAGAAGACATACCCTGTATGGAGACTATTCTGACAATAGTTGCAGTTGTTCTTCAAAAATTTGCAGCATAACATTTGACTTAATAATAAAGTGTAAGTGTGTGTGTGTGTGTGTGTGTGTGTGTGTGTGTGTGTGTGTGTGTACATTAAAAATATCTTACTCTCCAATACCCCCCACCCTCTTTTCTGGTGACCTGTAGGACTGGGAACAATGATGGTACATGGTGGTCATATTCATTGCAATAATGCCTACTGAAATCTGCTTAAAGCAATAGCTGACAACAGTATGAACTAGCCTTTGATTCATTTGAGGTTTGTGTTGTGGTCCCCTGCTGCTTTGAGGCTCGCCCGTTCCTACTCCTGCCCCTCCTCCCCCATTGTGGTCCCCCCTGCCTCCTTGGGCATGCTGCCGTTCCCTGTGTGGTTGTGTGCATGGTTGTGTGTGGGCGGGTTCTGGTTTGTGGTGGGTCCGTGGCACCCAGCTGTCTGGCCTCTGTCTCGGGGCTGACCAGGGGCTGCTACTTTGTATCTCCTGTCATCCCTGCTCCCTCCAACCCCACCTGCATGGGGTCTGGCAGTTTAGGGGCGGTGCTGTGTGCCGCAGCTTCATTTGCCCTGTCAGCTATGTTGTCTCATCATTGTGCTGGGTGGGGTTTCCCCTCCATTTGGTGCCTTGGCTGTCCGTGTAAACGTCTTGAGTGTTTGCTTGGTGTTTCCTGGGGTGGGTGTTTCCCCGCTGGATGTGTGCCGGCCCCTCCCCTTCCATCCCACAACCCCACCCCACCCCACCCCTAGCGCTGTCCATGTAAACATCTCCCAGCTCGGCGCCGCTGGGTGTTCGCTGAGTGTGCTCAACCACCCATCTCCACCCACCAGGCCAGCAGTGGCAGCCGTGTAAAAAAGGCCTATGTGAAAAGGGCTTGTTTTATGTTTCATTCAAAAGATGCATCTCAAGCAGCTGAGTTTTCCATAGCAATATGTTTGGCCATTGGTTTCAGTGTTCACTCAGGCCCTAATCCTGTAGATACTTCAGTACATATTTTACTTCTGTGAGTAGCATGATTAGGACTACAGGTAGTAAAGATAAGTACATGTCTGCATGACAAGAAACTAGAAGAAAGAGCACAAATATTCCCATAGATGTCTCCATTTATTAATTAGCTACTTATCCCTGTTTGCCTGTGAAATACAATAAGAAATCAAAAATAGGGAAAGGCCGCACACCCACCTCCACTCACCGCCGGCACACACCAATCCCCCCCACCCATCATGTCCATGCAAAAATGGCCAATGCATGAAGGTGGCCTAATCTAGAGAAAAGAGAAAAGAGTAAGACAGAAAAGAAAATGAGAGCAGTTTCACATATTTAAAAGGCCAACAAAGATAATGGAAATTAATTGTTTACCATTTACCACTGAGGGTAGGACAATAGGCAACAGTTTTATGTTAGAGGAAGGTAGCCTTAGGTTAAATGTTAGGGGAAATGTACTAACTAGTCTATAGGAACAGTGCAGCAATGGAACAAGTTTAGGTCAGTGTTCTCAGCCTTTTTATGAGCAAGACCCACCAAAACATTATTTTGAAAAACAGAAGACTCACCTTTAAAAGATTTTAATAAATTCATGACCAGGTGGCCATGTATGAAGGAGGGGGTGAATCCTGGCCATGGTGGCAACAGGAAGCAAGAGCTAGAGGGGATAGGAAGCTACAAGAAGCCATTTGCCTCCTCTCTCTATCCCACCCGCCACAACGCAGGCAGCCAGGTTAAACTGCAGGATGGGAGCACCCCCAGAACCCTGAGAGCACTGCCCCTACCCCCAGACCACCCCAAGTCCTGGCTGCAACCCACCCAAGCCCCTCCTAGATTCCACTGCTTGAGAATCACTGGCCTAAGGAAGCAGTGGGATCTCTTTCATGAGCAATTTTTAAGAAGCAGCTGAACAAACATCTGTTAGGGATGGCAAATTTTGCAACCGTGGAGGAGTTAGACTAGGCAACCCTTGAGTTACTATGCTCCATTTGTCAAGTGGAAGGGAAAACAGGGCCATTTCTCTATTCTGTCTCCACCCTCTGGACCAAAATCTACTATTAGAGGGCAACTAGTTGTGAATTAGATCCTTGCCCGTTCTGGCTGGTGAAAGCCTGTGGGGAGATGTTGGTGCCATTGCTGGTTGGGGTTGTCAGTGCCCGCCTTTGGGGGATAGGGTGTTGAACATTCTTAAAACTGCGGTTGTTCAACCTCTGCTTAAGAAGCCATCTTTGAACGCTGTCATCCGGCCCCACCGCTGGTGTTGCGGGGAGGGACCTCAGGCCCTGCGATCACGCTAGCGGGGGCAGCTCCCTACTCCTTGGGCACCAGCAATGCCGGCGGCCTCTGACATCATGGCACAGGAGGAGGTGCCTTCCGTGACCCTGGTTGCCCCGGAGACCCCAACGGACCTGCGGGAGCTGGGTGGAGCGATCCCCAATGCCACAGAGGCAGCGCCACGCCCCGTGCCGCGCTCCATGAGGCTCGTGGCGCGTCGGGGGCAGGGCCTTAGCAATATAACTCTGGTGCTGGGTGTGTCCTAGCGCTGGTGAACAGAGTGGAGACCGGCCTCCCGAAAGCTAAGCGTATGTGCTTCAACTTTGATATTGTGTTAGCGAGATGTAGTGTTTGTTGTGACTCCTCCCTGACCTTCCTGGAGATAGTAAGACGTGCATGTGGTGACTGTGTGAGTGTGTGTGTGAGTACTTGTGGATGTGAGAGTGTGGATCCCTTCCTCCATTACCTGGGAATACCTCCACCTCCTCCATTAGTAACTCCTTCTCTTCTCCCCCCAAGCCCAGGCCCTTTCCCCAGTTTCCCCCCACATTTCTACCATTGTCTTTCCCTTCCCTACTTCTAGTGTGGGCACCACTGACTGTGAGTGAGGTGAACAGTGTGGGGCCTTGTCCTTCCTTCTGTCCTCTGCGCCCTATGATGATATGGGCCTAGTCTCTGTGACAATCTCTGGCCCAAATACTATTCTGACGGGCAGTTATCCTAGCGTTCGTGCAAACAGAGGAAGGAATCAGGAGACAAGGCATGTGGGTGGAGTGTGCGAGTGTATGTGTTCCTCCCCCCCACCCCAACCCCCAACAAATGCTGACTCCCCAGCCAGACTTGAACCTTCCCTTTTTAGGGAAAGTTACTGAATGTGTGGTTGCCCTACAGCTCCAGGCTCATCTTGACACTATTGGATTCCTGATCCTGGACCCATTTCAGTCGAGCTTCTGTCCTGGGTATGGTACGGAGACTGTGCTTGTGGCCTTGGTCAATAGGGATGGGCGAACAAATTGCGGATCGGGTTCAGCCGTTCGGTTCGGCTGCATACGGTTCGTCCGTTCGGTTCGTCCGTTCGGTTCGGCTGCGTTCGGTTCATCTGTTTGGTTCGTCCATTCGGTTAGTTCGCCAAGTTCGGGTTCGGCTGTTCGGTTGTCCGAACAGGCCGTTCGGTTAGGCCGTTCGGCTGTTCGGTTCGGCCATTCGGCTGTTTGGTTTGGCCGTTCAGCAGTTCGGCAAATGTTGTTATGGGTGGTTTTTTGTTTTTTATATGGTTTTTTGGTTTTTTATTGGGTTTTATATGGTTTTCTTTTGTTTTTTATTTGGTTTTTTTGTTTTTATATGGGGTTTATTTATTTATTTATTTATTTTATCTAATATTATATGTATCTATCTACACTAAATCTAACTGCTATTAACTATTCTAAATGCTATGAACTAAATGGATTATCTAATAAGTACACAGGCCTATTCCTACAAACACTAAAACTAAATCACTAACGCTATCTCTATCGCTAAGCTAACTCCTACATCTATCTATCTATCTATCTATCTATCTATCTATCTATCTATCTATCTATCTATCTATCTATCTATCTATCTATCTATCTATCCCCCCCATCCCATATTCATATCCATACATATGTGCATATATATGGATATATATGGATATATATACAGGGGGAAAGGACAATGACAGGGAGGGGGGAAAGGACAATGACAACTGACAAGGGGATGGCCCCCCCGACCCAAGGGACCACAGGGAAGGGGGGCCTGTATGACAGGACCAGAGGGGGCCAAATGGAAGCTAATACATGCATCTGAGAGACCACACCACTCAGTTAAGGGAACCGAGGATCAACCCCAAGGGGTCCGTCAAAGCCACAGCATAACCACCGGCGGTGGGCATGGAATCGAGATACCCAGTTCCTACCAGGCAACTGGGGTACAACCACCATAAGGCACCCACACAATAGACCAGGACACAGGGAAGGAGAATGCACACAACTGGAGAAGGGAGCAAACCAACATTAATACAAAGGAAACACTGGAAGGAACAGGAAACGGGCAAATGAGCTGGGGAGCATTCAACGAGAGGGTTCGTGGGGCGGATCCCTCCCCCCCTCAATAGGAACGCTAACCCCGTACCCAGCTCCAGCGATCTGCCTGGGTGCGGTCGAGCTGGTGCACCCTCTGTAGGAGGTGCAGGAATATCTGTAGCACTTCCTCCTGCTCTCTGGTCTGCTCTGCTATCATCACCTGCACTATGGGAGAGAGGGAGAGGGAGCGCGACAGTAGGACAGTTCACGGGCCCCAACAACCAAGCACCCCACACAGACAGCAGCAGGGAGGGCCCTGGACACATGCAGTAAACTCACTTATCTCCTCATAGACCTGTGCCCCAGCACGGAGCTCAGAGGCCGCGCGCTGGAGCTGCCTGGCCATCTGCCTCAGGCATAACACAGTCATGAACACAACCAGAGTAGCTAGAAGGGAGAAGGAAGAGGGAGAAGGGGAATGGGTACAAGCACCCATAGGGGTTTATCAGGGGACAACCATCACACAGCGCACACACCTCAATACATAACCACCGGGTCACCTATGCCATCACCCCACCGGCGGGAATCAAGCAGGAACACGGACTCACGGTCAGGAGCCCGTCATTCCTGTCACCCATCCATCACCAACAGTGCAGATAGGGGGGGCACTAGGAGCTGCGATAGCTGGGGTGGTACCTGCAAGGAGCATGACCAATGGGAAGTTACTGCAGGACATGGAGGGAAGTGTGTGCTAAGGCCTGCAGGGCAACAAACGCCGGCAGGGAGGGGTTGGGGCCAGCACCCAGCACAGGTCCATGCACAGCTGCACGATGGAGAGCAATGCCTAGGGCAAACCCCATCACAGCCATGGCACAGGCAACGCAAGCATGACAGGTCAGCCAAGCGCCCGCGGTGGGTGACAATCACACCGCTTGGAAAAACTGGTGGCTACACAGAGCCAGGTCCCCCCCCCCAGGGTCGCCCGCCACTAGGAGGGAACTGACAGGTCAAGGAGTGTGCACTCATCAGGACGCGATGGGCCCCCACCACCACACAGGCCAAACACCAGATCCAAGAGGGACCCCCCAGGGGGAAGGCGCAACACATCACAGGTTGCTACCTGACAACCCCGAAGAGCCTGAACACAACCCCCCCGGGTCCAGCCACACATGAAATCAGAACCCACGCCCCTGTACACTGGGGCAACATCCATGACCCATAGCACACCAACTCACGGTACCACAACAGTGGTACCGAGGGCAGTAACCAGAAAGCATTAATAGTATGGGTCCAGTAACTGCAGGAGCATCTGTACAATCACACCCCAGGATCCGGAACACACAAACACACACACGGGGACGGATACAGCCCTGTGAGGGGCACCCGGACCGGTACACAGTCACACAAGCACAGTAGCAGTAACAGTGCAAACCAAGGTATTTATTTATTTATTTATTTGTTTGTTTGTTTTTAGAATTTTGCTACCCCGCCCCTCCTGTCACAGGCAGCTTGGGGTGACTTACAATTTGCAAAACAAACACTAGCCGGGGAGGGGGGGACGGGCCCACAGATGCCAGGCTACGAGTGATTGAAGGCCTATGTGCGTGCCACCCAACCATCAGATAGGGGCACTGATGTACCCACTCTAAATGGGATGGAGGTGGCCAATTACACAGCCGGGATGTAAGCAGGATGCTACAGAAGCGGTGATGGGGCCCGGCAGATGGGAAGGAACCAAAGGGATCGAAATTTACATGGGGATGAGCAGCTCTGTCCATGGAGAGGCGATGCACAGCCCAATCACAGGGAACAGGTATCCACAGAGCAGGAGGATGGGATAGCTGGATCAGGGAGTGGTCGGAGGGTGCTCAGTAAACATCGGCCCCTGTACACGACCCTCCCAGGCAAAGAGGCCACTGCGGAATCCCTGGGAATGCATATGGGCATTCACCATGAAACGGGGCAGGAGGTGGTTCTCAGTGGCAGCTGCAGCTCTGACATCGGATCGGTTCAGCACCACTCGCAGGGCGCCAGCTCCAATGCAGTTGGAGACCTGGTCAGTAGGGGGCCACCAATATCGAGGGGGGCAGCAAGCCCAACTCCCCCAAAAGGGCAAGGCATTCAGATTGCGGTCGCACTATGCCACGGGCACGCAGTAGGATGCTGGCGTAGTCAGTAGCAACAGGGGGACCCCTGGCTTGGAGGGCCAGACCATAGTCATTGCCAGCAGCCACCAGGCGAACAGCCGCAACCTCATGTGCATCCCATGGCACCACAACAGCAGCTGGGTGCCCCCAAAGAGGTTGCTGGAGGAGGGTGAAGCTAAGTTCCCCGGCACGCCTCCGGCAATCCGGACCCTCAAATGGATGGCCCACCATTACCCACATGTACCGTGACAGGAGATTGAATCCATCAGCCCCAGACAGGAGGTTGCTCAGCAGCAACTGGACATCTTGGCTCTGCCACAGTGTTCCCAGAAGCATGTTGGCACATACTGACCACTCCTCCCTGGCACAACCATCCACCTCGGGGCCCGTTCCACACTGTCCCATGACCTGCACATCGGCTGGGTGGTGTAGTGCAATGATGGTCCACAGAGAGCAGCTAGGAATGAGCACTGCGTGAGGAACAGCGCATCGCTAGCTGAAGGGTGACCTTGCAAAGCTGATAGTGGGTAGGCAGCTAGGCCCTGGGAAGCTGTTACCCACACACAACCCACACACAGGGCGGACACATTCCAGCACAGGTGATGACAGGAGGACAAGGACACGGCTGGTTGCAGCAGGGAGCTTATGAGGCAGAGGATACAGCATATCAGTAGTGTGTACATCTGCACGATTCCACAGTTGTCACTTGCTGTCACAGATACAGGGATTGTGCTGATGCATCCCTCACATCGATCGCATGGGGGCGAGTAACAGGCATGAGGGGGGGAGGCCTGGCCCCCCCCAGTCAACGGTGCAGCCCTTCTGTACCCCGAGTCCCTTGCCGTACAGGTGGACAGTGCAGGTGGGGGAATGTCCATTAGGCCCGGTGAGAGGAGATATCGATCAGGTGAGCAGAACACACCCAAGGAACAGCACCGATCGAAGGGCACCAAGCATTGTCCGCCTACCTACTTGCGGGGCTTGGCTCCATTGCAAGGGTGTGGTGTGTAGTGAGAGGTGGTGGAGTTGCAGTGTGTTTGCAGTGATTTGGAAAGGGAGCAAAGCTATTAGAGTAGTGGTGCTGTTCATTAGAGGGTGTCCGTGCAGAGTGAGGGAGACAATGGGGTATGTGGTGGCTTGCCCGTGCCAGCACTCTCCAGTACGTGGGGAGAGTCGTTGAGCGACAGGGGACAGGTGAAGCACAGTGTGGGTGTGTTGGGTGCACAGGGCTGGGGAGTTGGGGTCACAGGCTTCAACCGGGTGGCTGGATAGTAGACAGGGCATTAAGTGGGTGGGTGCATGAGCGGGTCATGAGCACAGCATTGCAGGGATTAGGGCAAGCCACCAGTTCACTTGGTGACTTGTTGGGCAGCTGTATGGTGATCTGTCACAGGTTGAGGTGGTGGGAGCCCACAGTGTGCTGATTGGTGGTACCATGCTGCCAGATGATGAGGTCCCAGAGGAGAGAACCATTCTGATAGCGGTCCTGGCCACATGCCTCATGATCCTGGCCCAGGGGTTCCAGCAATGGACAGAGCTACTCCTCCCAGGCCCTCGCTTCTACAACCATGGGACATGGTGCAAGAGAGCGGCCAACATGTGTCGAGCTGCATTGTTAAGATGGGCACGGAGGATCACGGCTTGGTGACATGTCATATTTGGAACAGCAGTGTCCTATCCATGTGGCCCCTCAACCTTTACGGCCGTCGTGTGACAGTTCTAATGTGGCGGCTGAATTGGATGCATTCATGCACCAATGAATGGTGGGAGAACATGCTGGCTACCTGGACCGATGAGGAATGGACGGATCACTTCCGCATGAACTGCTCCCTGTTGACCCGGCTCGGTGAGATCCTCAACCCTCATCTCCGGAGGAATGCTACCAATATGAGGTACCTGCTGCCCCCAGGGATGCTATTGGCCATGGTGGTGTGGAGGCTGGCCACCCCTGATTCATGCCAGAGTGTTGGGGAGCAGTTCGGAGTGGGGACTGCTACCATTAACAGGGCGCTCCACGACATGTGTGATCTGATAGTTGAATTGCTTCTAGAGCGGGTCATCCAGCTCCAGGATCCCGAGGTTGTGATCCACGGTTTTGAAGACATGGACTTCCCCCATTGTATCGGTGCGATAGACAGCACCCACATCCCTATCATCTCCCCCCCACACACACAAAGATGGATTATCTAATTAGGAAGCAGGCATTCTCCATAAATCTGCAGGCCGTTGTGGATCTCAGGGAGGAGCCATGATGTGTGTATCCTGCGCACGTCACTCTTCTATGCCCGGATGTTTGATGGTGAAATAGCCCCCAACCGGTTCCAGGTGATAGAGGGTGTTTCCATGGCTCCGGTGGTCATAGGGGACCCTGCCTACCCGCTGAGCCCGTGGCTCATGAGGGCCTATTCTGTGGCTCGCACCCCTGAGCACAGGCTCTTCAACGAGCGCCTCTCGTCAGCTTGGAGAGTGGTGGAGTGGACATTCGGCCAGATGAAGATGCATTGGCGCCTTCTGATGAACAGGAGCCAGTTCGATCTGCAGCACAACCCCATCCTCGTCCTGGCGGCCTGCATCCTCCACAACATATGCGAGACCGGCAGAGCAGCCCTTGATAACGCCCCACCGGTGCAGAGAACGAGACCAGTGTCCCGTATCAACATGTACAGGGTGGGGCATTTAGACACATATCGGAGAACAGGGATGCACTGTGTAGGCGCATTGTTTCCCAGATGACTGGCAATGTGCCCATTACCAATAAAAACAGATATGCCCAGCCCCGATAGACCAAGTGTCCTTGAGCATTTGGGTGCCCCATCATGATTGAGCAGATTCCCTTGGAGCAAGGGCCAATACAAGCGCCGCGCCATGCCCTGGCATGCGTAACCCGTATTGCTGATCGCTACCTCTTTGTCTCGGGTAGCCATTGCAGCGCTACAGTGGTTTCAGTGTGCAGGCCTGTGCCCTGTCACCTTTGGTGGTGTGTTTCCCCATCACCTTCTGGCCGCCATGACTGGTATCTGTCCAACACCTGTAAGGCACCTGGCCTGACCCCTTTTGTCTGCTACAGATCCCCTCTCAGCGCATGCTGCCCCCTGAACATACCGATTGTCAGACAGGTAATGTAGAAAGTGTTTTTAATAAGGGTTATTTACAAGGGGTGAGGATTATTTTTTTCGGGGCTGTCCCCGTGCCCGCTTTGGCGCACCACTGGAGCTTGCTTCCCTGCGGCCCTTAGCTGCCACTGTCCACTGGGAGCAATGGTTTGATGGCCTGGGCTCTCCTTCTTCCACCGGCCCCTCCACTGCTGGGTCCAGTCTTGGCTCCTGTGATATTAAAGCAATTGATAACCATCACAGTGTTCCCCGGGATGGCTCCCCTGCTCCAGTGCCCTCTGTGTGGCCCTCTCTGTGCTTCTAGAATCCTCATGCTGCCAGCCCACCGCCCATTCCTGTGTATGTTGCGGTCCAGCTGTTGGCCCCACCCCCCTGGTTGAAGCACACCTTGTAATCCGGCTTACCTGAACTGGTGGGGCGGCCGGCATAGGTGGTTGGTTAACTGGGGGTGCCGGGATGGTCAAAGGCGGTCGTGGTCCCTGGAGGAGGGGTCTTGGAGGCAGCGGTCGAGGAACCGGGAGGGGCGCGGGCTAGAAGGGCGGCCTCCCCTGGCTGTTGTTGGGGGGCTATGTGGGGGAGGACCCTGTGGACCAGGCCGGAGAAGGGGTGCTGCTGGGGAAACCAGTGTTGGCCAAAGGGCTGGGGAGGGGGCACCTGCACCAGTGGGAGGGCACAATGGTGCATGTCAGCTGCCATCCCTCCTTCAGCACCTGGAGGGCCCATGTCGCTCTGGGGTTCGTGCCACAAGGCCCCCAATGCCTCCCCCATGAGGTTGAAGGCCCATGCGGCTGTTACCTCCAGCGTTCCACGAGCCCTCTCCCTCTTGACTCGGTCGAGGCTCAGCTTGCGGTGGAGGGTGGCAGCCTGGTGCCTGTCCCACAGGTGTTCGATGCGGGACCGGGTGAGCATAGTTGCCAACTGTTCCCAGTCCCTTTCTCCCTCCCCTCTTTGCACCTCCCTGGTGAGGGCAAGCTCCTCAGAGTGCACCTCGACTAACCTTCTGGTTTCCTCCAGCAGTTCCCTCCCCAGGTCCTTTCTCCTCCGCCGATTCCTGGCCTGCATCTCCCAATTCCTTTAGGTGGTCCCGGCGGCAGCACCCTGGCAGGACTGGGTCGCTCTTCTGTGGAAGACATGTTATCCCATGAGTTGTATTGCTTGCTATGTCCTTACCCCGTACCCCTAGCAGTGCTACTGTGTGGCCGCTGGGGCTACTGGCCCCCCCCTTCCGTGCCTGACCCTGTGTGGCATACGCCCGCCAGAGTGGGGTCCCCATATTCCCATCTTATGTGTCTGTCTGCTGTGGTGACCCCATTCCAGCGCGCGTGATTTCCCAGGGTCTGAGTGTCACTGCACCCCATTACAGACATGTCTCCAGATCCCTCCTCTGCAGCTGTGTGACCCCACCTCTGCATCGCTGTCCGTGGCCGCTGACCCATGTTGTTTTGTGCCCCCACGGTAGTGGCCCCCAGCCCTTCCCTGTCATTGCATGGGATGTTTATTTCTTGGGGGGCTCCGTCTGTGCCGTTTGCTATTACATCACCCCGACATCTCCTGCAGCCCTTCCTGTGTCCCTGCTGGCCCTGATCTCTGGGCCTCAGGATTGCCTCTGATTTCTCCTCGACCACTTTCTCAACCATGACCTCCTCCTCGTGCACCTCCAGGGACCCTTGTGCTGCGATGGGAAAAGTGATCTATTAGTTGATCCCTGCTGACTGGCTTGGGCCTTGGTCACGGTGGCCAGGGCACTCCCCCCCCCCCCCGGGGCTGTGGTTCTGCTCCTACCTGGATTGTATTCCTCCGCGTCCTGGAGGGCATCCCAGGTGTCCATCCGCTCCCCATGTGCCCCCCATCCCTGTGACCTGTGGGTTTTGTGGGTGCACGCGGAGGGTGATGTTTCTGGTGCCTGTTACCTGGGACACCTCCTCCCCCTGTGCAATGGGGCTGTCCCCTCCCGCATCCTGGTGGCTGGCCTCGCCAGGGGCATCTGTCTCCCCCTGCTCTGGGGGGTCAGGCAGGGTGTGTATGTTGTTTTTGCCCTCTTTCTGCCCCTGGTGAAGGCAGTGCCATGTACTTGGGAGGCAACTATGTCTCCGTCCATGCAGAGGAACCGGTCCAGCTGGTTATGGAACTCCATTGTGTATATGGCATGGCTGGACTTGAAGTTATTGTCCTTGATATACTTATATCCGGACCTCAAGTCCTTTGCCTGCTGCATGCACTGGGTTACGTCCCTATTGTACCCCTGCCGCTGCATCTCCTGGGTGATGACTTCATAGACCTGTCTAGTCTTGTAGCTGCACACCAGGTCATGCTGGACCTTTTCGGCCCCCCCTCCCCACATGTATGAAATCGCTGGTCTCATGCCTTGACCAGAGCTCCCCCTTGTGGGTACCGCATGTGGGGGGCCATCCAGCTTTGCGGCTCAGGGACCGCCCGGTGGCTGATGTGACAGTGGAGCAGGTGGTCTCCTGCTGGGGGTATTGCATGGGGATTAGCATTTGTCCCACTAGCCCCCTTTATCTCCAGTTGGGTGATCCCTCCCCCCTCCCTCGGGGGGCACCGCTGGGTTACCTGACTGTCACGGAGGCCCTCCTCGGCTGTCTCCCTGGTGGTACGTTGCTCCTGTATCTGGGTGCTCTCCTGGGGATGGGGGAGGGGGCAGAGGGAGATGGTTAACTGACAGCTGCCCACCCTGTGTTTCCTCGGGATGGTATCTGGAATTGCCATGCCAGCCCCCCTTTCCTTGGTTGTTAGGGTACCCTTGCTCTTACCTCGCTATCTGTTGAGCTCTCATCCCTGTGCCCCGTGGCTGAGGTGGGCTGGGGGGATGCGGGCGGTGCCGGCGCAGCGGTATATCCTCAGCCCTGTGACAGGAGGGGTGTGCTGTGATTAGTTGTTACTCCCCCCGCCAGGGCCGTTGGCCCGGGCCCCCCTGCCCGTGGCATCCCGAGGTCCTTTTGCTTACCCTGCCCTGTCCTGCGTGTGTTGTGGCATTGGCGAACTTAGTTTTGTCTGTGGCTTTCCTTCCTGACATTTTGGGAGCCGGCGCACCCATGTCGTGTTTTGGGT
The DNA here is from genome assembly GCA_003113815.1 of Sphenodon punctatus. NCBI lineage: Eukaryota > Metazoa > Chordata > Lepidosauria > Sphenodontia > Sphenodontidae > Sphenodon > Sphenodon punctatus. The sequence continues at coordinate 955,195 of QEPC01011807.1, read as the reverse complement.
TTCCTTTAAGGGCTCCTGACTGGGTGTCTGGCATCTCCCCTGGTGGGTGTGTCTGTTTTGGGGCACCTGCGGGGCCTCTCTAGCCATCTCTTGGTGCTTTCGGCGCACCCATCCCCGTGGCTGTGGGTGTTTTGGTTTTTACATGGAGGGGTGGCTCCACCCACGGAGCATGCTGGCTCCTTCCCGGCTGCTCCATGGGTGTTGGTGGGTGTTGGTCGGTGGGTCAGGAACACGCACCCACCCACTCATGGACATTTACATGGATGCTCTCCCAACCATCCAATGGGTGTTTATGGGTGTTTGTGGGTGGGTGGCATCTGTGTAAAAACAGCCATAGACACTCTAACACTGATAAAATGGGTGTTACATTTTATTATACATGTTGCAGGGCTGCAGGTGTGCTCTATGGGTGCCCTGCAACATGTATAATAAAATGTAACATTCATTTTATCAGTGTTAGCGTGTCTGTGTGAAAAGGGCCAGAGAGACCGTGAGCACCTGTGACCACTGGAGATTCCAGGGCGCTTGTGAGTGAGTCCTCCAGTCTGGCCAAAGTCCAATGTAAATATTTATGCTCTTCCTTCCTAAAATTATTTTTCCAGTTCATACTAGACCTTATGAGTGTTTATTTTTCATTTCCTAACTCAAATCTCCAGGTTGTTAAACCTAGGGTGTAATTTGCTCCTTTATTTATTTGTTTATTTCAATTTCTACCCCGCCCTTCCCAGATGGCTCAGGGCAGCTTACAAAACAAATAAAAACAATACATATGAAAACAACATACAAACCCAAACCCCCAACCTTTCCCCTCCCCAACTCCACAAAACCCTCCCCAAATAGGGAGGTGGGCAGGAGAGAGCAGGCTGCACAAACTGCTGGGATTGCCTGAAGCTGTGTTGACTCTGTGTCTCCTCCCCCCAGGTAACACCATAAGGAGGAGGCTGCTCTGAGGGATGCTGGAGGGAGCTGGCTGCACAAGCTGCTGAGATCGCCTGCAGCTGTGTTGACTCCATGTCTCCTCCCCCCAGGTAACACCATAAAGGGGGGGCTGCCCTGAGGGACGCTGGTGGGAGCTGGCTGCACAAGCTGCGGGGATTGCCTGCAGCTGTGTTGACTCTGTGTCTCCTCCCCCCCAGGTAACACTATAAGGAGGGGCTCCCCTGAGGGACGCTGGAGGGAGCTGGGCAGGAGAGAGCTGGCTGAACAAGCTGCTGGGATCTCCTGCAGCTGTGTTGACTCTGTGTCTTCTCCCACAAGGCAACACCATAAGGAGGGGGCTGCCCTGAGGGACGCTGGAGGGAGCCGGGCAGGAAAGAGCTGGCTGCACAAGCTGCTGGGATCTCCTACAGCTGTGTTGACTATGTGTTTCCTCCCCCCAGGTAACACCATAAGGAGGGGGCTTCCCTGAGGGCGGTGGCCGAAGGGCGCCACCAAAGGGCGAAGAGCCGTTGGCGGGGCGTTCATGGGCAGAGGCGGTGGAGGCTGTCACTCTATTCAAGGCCACTGTTGGAAGCTGCAAGACAGACATTACCCACTCAGCCATTAGGATGGCTACTGCCTGGCCGCAAGGATCCCTGAACTGGTGTTGGGGGCTGGAAGCTACACAGGGCTCGCCCTGAGGGAGGTGGACAGATCTCTGCCCTGAGGACTCTTAGCTCCCCCTCCTCTGGGAATTGGAGGGGCTGATGCTAGTGATCCCCTTGCCAGGAGGGACCTTTGGGTGGGAGGGGGGATAAACTTTTGGGTGTGAGTTATGTTTATTGTTTTGTTATGCTTGTACTGTCAGTAGTGTTTTGTATGTATGCATGTATATTTTATCTTTGAAAGGACTATGGTGAAAGCTAATGCCACAATAAATACTACTACTACTTTTGGGTGTGGCCTTTAGCCTCCCCTGGCCCCCCTCAGTCCCACCTGTTGTAGTGGGACGGTTGTTTATAGGGGCAGAGTGGTGGGGGCTGTTGTGGGAGAGGGGTAAGTGGGTGGAGGGGAGGTGGGTTGGGTTGGTGGGTGGAGGGGAGGGGTTATGGTTTCCTCCCCCAATGTACCAGGGGAGGAGGGGGACTGGGTTGGGGAGGGTTGGGACTGTTCCCCTGGTGGGGGGGGGGTGGTCCGCAGCCATTGGGGTTGTGATGGGCCGGGGCAACTATGGTCCTTCTGGGAGACGGGTAACATCAATTAGGGGGGACAGGTGCTTGGTTCTGGTCCCCTTCATAGGCCCCCAGACAGGTAATGCAGTGATCCAGAATGGGTGGTGGTGGTGGTGGTGGTCCGGGACTGCTTCTGTTGAATGCGAGGTCGGTTGGTAATAAATGTACAATGCTCGGGGAGTTGATTCTGGCTCAATCAGCCAACGTCGTGTGTATTACAGAGACCTGGCTGGACACTGAGTCGGGGTCAATTCTGGATGACCTTGTTCCAGCCGGGTACTCTGTAGAGCACCAGCCTAGACCAGAGGGGTGGGGAGGCAGTGTAGCCGTTATTTTTAAGGATGCCTGGTCTTTGAGGAGATACCCAGTGCAGACTATTTTGGGCATGGAGGGGATCCATCTGGTGATCGATTTGGCTGGAGACAGATTGGGGCTGCTGCTCATATACCGTGAACCTACCTGTATGGCACCATCCCTACACGCCCTAGCTGAGTTGATGTCAGGGGTGGTCTTGCAGTCTCCAAGGACTCTAGTCCTGGGGGATTTCAACATCCACGCTGACACCAACCTTGGGGGAGTGGAGCGTGAGTTCATGGCCATCATGACAACCATGGGACTGTCTCAGAGGGTTGTGGGCCCGATGCATGATGGAGCACATACCCTTGACCTAATATTCTGCACTGGCCTTGAGGTGGGGTATCCAGTGGTGGGGATGTATCAGTTACACCCTTGTCATGGACAGATCATTATCTCCTCCAGACCGGTCTCCTGGCACATGCCTGCCCCCGGAGAGGTGTAGGACCAGTTCGGTTGGTCTGCCCCCAGAGACTTATGGAACCAGAGAGGTTCCGGAACGCCCTAGGGGAATTGCCTCCTGATCTCAATGACCATTCACGTGATGACCTCATTGTCTTCTGGAACAACTTGTTGACTGAGGCCATTGACCGAACGGCTCCCAGGCGTCCACTTCCAGAATGCCGACGACGTCCCCTTGGTTTACAAAGTGTCATGTATCCTGTATATAGGCATATATTTTTGACCATTTGTGTTTCAATATATTAGAAATCAGAATTAGCCTCTCTGTATGATGACTTCCTAAAGAGCTGTCCTATAGTGTCCTTTCTACTGAACTCTTGACCAGATACTGGAAAATCAGCCTGTATACTGGAATAGAAGATATAATCAAGTCTGTTAAAGAAATTAACATTTTCTGTTGACTAGTCTCAAGTTACGTGACTCCCTGGCAGGGTAGGAAAAGGTCTTGTTTGTTTGGAGTTTACTAATTGTTAATCCTATCTTATATGATAGCAACCTGTTTTAGAATGTATCAACAGCTTCTTACTATGTATTTTGAGAAAACCCTCCCTGTCAGCAGTCTTGACCTGACGTCATTTTTAGCTGACCTCCAAGCATCTTTTTCTCGATAAGAAGAGAGAGGAAAGATGGATTTTTCAGAAAGCTTCATTTCCTGAAGCTTCTCTCACTTCTTTCATCTGGCAGAATGGGGAAAGGACTGGGTAATATGTTATATCCTATATGATGCATTGAGTCAACCATAGCAATAATACTTAGAGCATATGTTATATCCTATAGATGTTAAGATCTTTGAATTTGTAACAGACCTGTTCTTTGAACAGACATGTCTAAGTCATGTATTTTTAACTGACACTGTTTCTTTTGTATTATGTCTTTAGTTGAACTTAAGTAAACTATTGCTTCATATATTTATAATATTCTTAAAGTCTCATAGCTTCATTTATATAAATGAATTGGTCTTTACAATACCTTGCAGAGCTGGCTGGCTTATTAGCAAAGTGTAAACTTGAATTCCACATATTGGAAAAGAGTGTCCTATATCCAGATCAGATCATGTCAGGACTGGACCACTAAGTGCATTTTCCTTTTGGGGAAACTGAGGCACAACACGACAAGAGGACCTGCACTGGATGAAGCGGGAAGGACGGCGGTTGGAGTGACGGTGGCACCGGAGTCATGCTGAAGCCGACCAATTGCGACATAAAGCTAGTTTAAAAGCTTATGCTGTGGCGATGTGGGCAACAAAGAAAGAGTTCTTTGCTGCCCTCATAGCATCCGCAAAGTCACGTCCAGCTGAGCTTTTCTGGGTGGTGCAGCGGCTGGTCAGTCTGGCCTCTCTCTGCCTGGAACTGGAATCTTCCAGTGTCCGCTGTGACGTTTGTTGACTTTTTTGTGGATAAAAATGCTCAGATTCACTGCGACTTCAATGCTGCACTTATAACAGTAGGTGAACCTGAGGGGGTGGAGGACCCGCCTTGTCCAATTTCATGGGATCAATTTCAGTGGGTGTCACCCACTGATGCGGCAGAGGTCCTTGGGGCTGTAAGGGCCACCTGTTATTAATTATTATTATTATTATTATTATTATTATTATTAATAACAAACATTTATATAGTGCCAGCAGTGTACCTGGCACTTTACAAAGTAATAAAATAGACAGGGTCCCTGCCCCTAGGGCTTACAATCTGAGAGACAGGAGCTGGGGGAGAGACTTAGGAAGGGGAACAGAGGGAGAGACAAGGGGTC
>QEPC01011807.1:927217-943120 GCA_003113815.1 Sphenodon punctatus | reverse complement strand
AAGAGGAATGGTGATTGGGCAGGCTGGCTGCTAGTCCAAGCCTCTCTACACCCCTGGCCCCAGGCAGTCTGCTCCTCAGCTGCCCCCACCCCACCCCTGGGCCTTCCAGCCCTGTTTTTCCCGCCCGAACTCATCCGAATGCGGCCAAACTGTTCGGGGTGTCAGGCGTTGGGTTCAGACGTTCGGTTCGGCGGTCCAAACTGGCCAAGTTCGGGCCAAACACCGAACTGCATTTGCACATCCCTATGCACTGTGGTGGGGTTTTGTGGGCTGCCCCTTGTCCTGTTCATCTACACCAAGCCAATGGGCTTTGTAACTCTGTGTAATGACCTCTCTATTGACTTCTGTTCCATTTGCACCACTCGGGTACTGCTGTGGCTCTGCCCTTTTCCTTGCACTAAATGCTCAATGGGCGTTTGGGATGGCCTGTTCATTTCTGCCCCATGTCCTGCTCAGGGGTGTGTGGGGTGTTCATGCATGGTGCTTGGGCCACAGCTTCCGAGCCTTTGCCCTCTGGACATGCAGGGTGTTTGCTCCCGTGCAGGTGCTATGTGGTTCTGATTGGATGGTGTGGCTCTCTGCCAACCATCCGTACATACCATCAGTGGTGGCATCAGGTACTCCTGCCCCGCTAGCCTGGAGTGGATCCACGTCCTGTGCAGTGGTATGGACCTTTGGGATGTCTGCCCACTGCCCAGACTGGGCTCACGAGTCACGCTCCGTGCTCAGGTACATGCCGTGGCAGGGTTCTGAGCACTGGTCCCCCGCGACTGCTGCCTCTCTGCCTTTGCCTATCTGACTGTTGTTCCTGTGTTTGGATCCTTATGGTGGAGGGTACGGGGCTTGGGGCACAGCCATCAGTTATCCGTGTGTGCAGATCCCTGGGGGCTTGTTTGGGTGCCCTTTCTGCCCCTTTTCTGGGCATGGTTAACCTTTTCTTGGCCTTTCCTGTTTCAGAATGCCATCTTCTGATGGTCATGCTTCTCAGGTTTCTGCCTCCCCTTCTTGGATTTTGGCTGCTCCCTGTCAGGCCCCCCACTGTATTGGACCCTGTCCCGCATCCCTCCTCCATTGTGAGTGGTCATGTCCCTTTATCTTGCCCTGGCCTCAGTTTGGTTCTGACCCTGTGGGCTGTCTGCGGTACTGCCCCCGTTCCCTAACCGGTGGCCTCTGCATGGTGGCCCATGACAGCTCCTTTGGGTTCCCTTATGGGGTGGGTGCCTCTCTGGTCATGGCTTGACCTGACGGTGTTCACCCTGGGATTACCCCTGGATGTTTGGAGTTGTGCTTGCAGACTCCGTGAGGCCTTGTGCCCTGCATATGGTCCCATTCCCGCCTGATGGGCTCTCTCTTTCCCTTCCTCTTCAAAGTATTTGCTTGAGGGCCTGCAGCTCCTGATGGGGATTGTTGCTAACCTGCAATGGGCAGCAGCGGATTTTCGGGTGGAGACCCGTGAATATAGGGAGATCTATGAGTGACCCCACTGCATGCATTCCTCTCCCTCCACCCTGTCTGGTGCAGGCTAATGAGCTTTTTTGATCAGCAGCCTGGACTTATCAGGGTCAGTCTCCCTTAGTGCAGGAGATGATTGCTGAGAGGGTCCAGGAGCAGGGGGAGCTGATAGAGCTCTTGTTCCACATCCTCCACCAGGTCCACGAGCTGAACACGGCCACGAGATCAAAGTGGAGCAGGGTCCAGGAGCCGCACCCCTACTGATCATCCCCACCACTTGAACTGTACCTTTTGCTCTATTGAGCTTTTGTTAAATAAAAAGTTATTTTTTTTGTACTTTACACCCCTGTCCGTGGTCTCCTTCCCAAAGGGGGTGCTTTCCTACAGCAGTGCAGATTGGGAGTGGTGCGAGGTACTTGCTGGACTGGACCTGGGTCGGCACTCCCCCCACCCTGTGGTGCTCTGCTTTTGTTGTTTGTGGGCTTTTTTGAGCTACGCCTTTAGCCCATCATCACAGTTTGGCCAGCTCCTATGGTTCCATGGGCTCCTGTCTGCCCCCTCCCCAGCACTAGTATTATTATTATTATTATTATAAACATTTACTCAGGCCTTTTTTTTTTTTTTTTTATCATTCATGTGCTGTAGTTGAGGGTTCCCTGAATGTGTCCCCCCTCCCCATGTGGCTTGCTCTCCTTTGGGACTGTTGTGGTTCTGCCTTCTCTTTGCACTGCATAGTGTGGGGCTGAACCTTTGCCTGGTGCCTCCCCGCAGCATGGCTTGCACTTTGATGCAGCTTTGCTTCACGGGTGCTGTTGGATAGCATCTCTCCTCTCGGTACTCTCCCATCTTGCACCCATCTTGCTTGTGATGGGCTGCATGAGGGTCCAGTGCTGTCCTGTGACATACATGGTGTGTGTGTGTGGGTGGTGGTGGGGTAGAGACTGGTGGGTACTGGAGCAGTGGCACTTGCCTGTGAGCACCCCATGTGTCCCTTGGTGGGGTCAGCTTATAGTCTGCTCTCCCCGTTCTGTACACGGTTTGGGGACCGGGTGCTGTGGTGACCCCTGTGCTAGGCACGGGGGTGCTAGGCACGGGGCTGCTACTGCCTGAGGCCCCCACTGTGCTCCCCCCTCTTGTTTACATCCCTGTTCCCTCCGCCGCTGTGTTCCCCTTGTTCCATGGGTGGACAGCAGTCTGCCTGCTGGTGCTTTTCTGCTTTTTTTCAAGCTGTCTGGCAGGTGTCTGGTAGTTTCAGCGCTGCTACTTTTTTGTAGCACTTTGCCATCCCTCACGCGGAGTCTGTCTGGGAATGGGCAGTGACATGTGCTGGGGCTTCGTTTACCCTCCCTAGACCATGTTGCCACATCATGCAGCAAGGCATGGATTTCTCTCAGAAATCTGTCCGTGTAACCAGTGAGCATGGTCGATGGGTGGGTGTCGTGACCTCCCATAACCCCCCAAGGGTAGTGTCCATGTGAATGACTCCTCACGCATTGCCCCTGGAGGGACAGTGTGATGTCTATTTGAAAGGGGCCGATATTGGAACTCCTATCACAGCTACCTCCAGTGACCTATCTACAAGATGTTAGCAGACACAACGGGGCAAGAAAAGACCTGTTAATTCCAAACTGTTACACTGAAGACAGTTCCCCGCAGAAGCTGCCTTCCAGTCATGGGCAAGGCTGTAGAGAAGTGCCTAACACCAGGGGGGGCAGGCAAGGAGAGGGAAGATGGGCATAATGCAGGGGTGGGGAACCTTTGAAAGCTTGCACAAGCTCCCAAGGCTGCACAGAAGTTGGGGTGGGGGGGGCTTAAGGGATGCACTCAAGGAAAGGAGGGCCCATATCATGGATCTGTGCCATTGAACTGTCCCCTATCCTTGTTTGCATGATCTCACCTCTGCTCCCTTCCCTTGAGATCAGTTTTTCAGTGACTGGAGGCAAGAACTGGATCCAAGGGCCAGATCCAGGAAGAGGAAAGGGGTCACATAAATACTTGCTGTAGGCCACATTTGGCCCCCAGGCCTGAGGTTCCCCACCCCTGGCATAAAGCATCAATTAATTTTGACTTTTTCAAGTTTCACTTTAAAGACTGTTCCTTTGCCCAAGCAGGGCTAAATGCAGCTAAACTGTGGGTGTGATGAATGTAGCGTTATTTGATCAGATGGTGTCATTTTCACACAGCAACTTAAACATGCTTCCTGTGGGCCGACTTCCATATGTGGGGGCCTATTTCAGAATTATCAAACACAAACCACCTCTCTCTGCAAAAGTATGGGCCAGATTTTTAGATTTAATTAAGTGAGCCAGGATATATGCAAGAGTTTTCGTTCTTATGGCCATGTTCTCAAGGTTTACCTTCACACACGAGGGTGCAATTCCTCCACCCATTAAGTCAACACCGCAGCTCCCATTGACTTTAATGATGGAGTATTTGCCCAGAGAGTACATGAATGCAGTGTTGACTTCGAGTTTGTAGACAGCAAGTTATAAATAGCACTGAACCCTATGAACTGCTCTGCTCACCTATACTGAAGTCTATCAGCTTTCAGGGGGGCATTTTCAGAAAGCTGTCAACTCCCATGGATGTCAAATACCAGTTGTGCCTTTGAAAATTTACATCAATGATGCCAATGTTAGCTTAACCATTTCATGGCTGATCATTTAGTGATGATCAGCCTGCAGGTTTATCCCAAAATTACCAAAGCCACCCTTGAAAAACTTGAGCAGCGATGTTGTGCATTTGCAGTATGCAAGTTGGTAGTATGTTACACTAAAAACAGCATCACTCCTCAATGTGGTGAAAGGAATGTCAGCAGAAATCTAGAAACTGGCAACAATACGCATATCTCAAGTGTTCAGTTAGCGGAGGTTCAAAGACAAACAAAGCTATCAAGGGGAAAACAAGATACAAACAGGCGATTAGTTAAACGTCAGTTCTTATATTTAATATCTTTATAGTTTTGTTTACAACATTTACCACATAAATCTAAATAAATAGATGCTGTACAGTCTCTTATCCATTATCAGTACAAAAATAAAGCCACACTTTGCATCAGTTATAACGCGTCCTCGACCTCCCATTGGTATCACAATCTCCATTTACAACCAGCACTCACTTAAGAAAAAGGCATTAAACTTATATTTGTTTGTCTGGAATCTATCGGTCCCCTTGCCTCTCAGGCCTTCCCACCCTAAATACATTCAGTTCGTCTGTACAAAAGCTAGAACCTCGTTCTGTGCAAAGGAAGCTTTCTTGTGCAAAGATCTCCGGTGCTAATTGTGCCAACGTGAAGAAAAAGCCCACACGCTTCAAATCTGTTTCCCACCCTCCACCCCTCAAAAGTGCTCCAACCGACAGGAAAATATAAGCAACAGTGTCAGGCAGTCATCTTGGAAGGGTCTAAACTAAACAGTGCAGAATGGACAAGGGAAGAAACGCAATGTGGAAGCCCCCAACAACAAAAAAAAGGGCTTGAGTTCTTCCAAAGATAGGTGCCCAGCACTAAAGTAAACCATCTGATCTCCCTACACAGTCAGCTATCAGGTCTCATTTTTATTTTGTTTTTGGAAGCCCCATCTTGGTGATCTTAAGTTATTTTGTTGTTGCACTTTTGGATGCAAGGGGAAAAAAATAAAATAGAAGACAACAACTGGAAGCATCCAGCAACCACTAGAAAAAAACCAAAAGCTGCTGGACTGCACAGCCCCTGCTGTAGAGTTGGGCATAAATTCCATCCCCAATAAGCTGCTAAAGTGCAATTTGCCAGGAAAAAAGGAGCTCTGAAGAGATGTATTCTGAAAGAGAAATGGCAGGGATCTAGGAGGTCACGTCCCTGCCATCTCACCAGGTTTCAAATGGAAGAAGTGGCGTCAGACCAAAGCTATTCCCCCTACTATCACAGAAAACATTCCATGTTTGAGGTGAACTGTAATGTATACATGCCCTCCCTTGCAGTGACCTTCACCTGGTGTGCCTGGAATTACAGGCTCACCCTACAGCCAGTAAGGAAGGGAAAGGCTGGAAGAAAGCTGTGGAAAGGGGACAATGGACTGAAGACATCTGACTTTTCAGGTGCCATAAAAAGAACTTGGTGCTCAGTGCTTCAATCACAATAAGCTCTTGCTCTCCCTGCTCCCCCCCCCCCAAAAAAAATAATATTTGTACACATTTTTGGTGCTATCCACTCCTGCCACCCCCAAATCCTCATTTCCCCTCGACACTTCAACATGACTGGCATGGAAGTCAGTCAGATCCATTTTTTCTTTTAAATTTTTTTATTTTTTTTTTTAAACCAAACAAACGAGACCGGTTTCTGGTCAGTAGCCCATCCCCTTTCATGGCAAGCTGGCACCTACAGATCTGTGGAAGGTAAGCCTTCTAAAGAGCTAAACAGTTCTAGAGGTGGCTCCTTTAACTGAGACAAAAACCTATATCCTATACCCACTCCATCTGTCAAGTACAATTTTACATCCGCTCAGCAGTTTCACCACTGATGCTTCTTTGTCCAGAGAAAGTTCTCCTGCCACCCTTTACCACCAAAAGGATTACACTTCTAAAATCCAGGCCAAGCGGGGGAAGAGTGCATTTCACATCAATGGGAGAGTGCCTGAAGCAGGTTTTAACATTTTTTTTCTCAGCACCAAAGCTGTTTGGATGCCACGGGCTGCCTATGTTCCATCATGAATGCTCACATGCACAACAGCTCCACAGCCATTTCCTCTCCTTCAGCCACCAAGGTTTTATCTGGTCAACCATCTGAAAGTCATCTTCCCCTCCTAGAAGTTATGGTCCTGCCTTATTGACTTTTAAGTCAAGCAAGGCAGAAGAGACAGACTTTCTCACACAAGTTAACTCATTTCAAAACTACCTGCCTGGGGAGCAGTGGGCTGGGGAATAGATTACATGAAGTAATCAATTCTCCTCGCCCATGTCTGCCAAAGCTACATATTTCCTCACAAAAACCCTCAACTCTGATCTCAACTGGCCTTTCTCCTTCTCTTCATTTTTGCACACCCAATAAGACACTGCTTTCTGGATATGTTATGAAACAGAGAGGTCAATGCCTCCCAACGTGTGTTCAGTACCAACGTGGAATATGAGTAGCATGTCTCTCCAAAGTGCTGATACACAGCAATAAGGACTCTCAGAAGACAAGAATGTGAAGATATGATCAATTTATGTCTCTTCATATATTTCCCCCATGGAGTTGCAGGCTTAAAGAGGAACACAAATGTATGGCAAAACATACATAGCTGAGACCGATAACAAGAAATGCATATGTCAACTTAATGAAAGGGTGAAAAGCAACTGGAACTGGGTCTTACAGAATAGCACAACACACAGCAGCTTAGCCTTCTTTCATTAAAAGAAGTCCAGGTTTTGGATTTATCACTTTGGCACCAGATTTTGTTACTGGGAAGCTATCTGAATAGTGCAGACCCCAGAGGGACATAATATTTTAATGGTCAATACCTGCAAAGCAAAACACTCTTATCCCTGAAATAACAAACACCCTTCTTCAATGATCTAGCAAAGGTTTTACTGTATCCTCATTGCTAGCAGCCAGTTCCACAGCAGTAGGGAAAGCCAATGTCAACAAGTCATGCATCCCACTTGGGTGTTACCACATGGGCAGAGAGCCCAACAGAGCTGCTCTGCGCCCCCACACAATTGCCTCATGTGGGTTCTGTGAGGACCCCAGCAGATGGGCTGGTGGCCCCCCTGCCATGGTCAGCCTGCATACGGCTGTCCCCCCTCTACCATAGAGTTGTGGTTGCTCCTGCGACCGCTCTAGGCTGCGATAGCAACTCTATAGAGAATACGGCCCACCCAGGCTGTGGCCACCCAGGGCAGTATGTTGCTCCGGTTCGGGTTGGGTTACCCCACCTTCCTGGAGATTATGCTATGAGGAGCTGCCCCAGCCCAAACTGGGGTGAATATCTGGTGGCCACCCTTCACAAAGGTGGGTAAATCTGGGACAAAGGGGGGCCAATGTAGGGCTTTGTTTTGTGTGACAACACCCCCTGAAAACTGCAGTGCCCTCCTCACAGTGCACTGGACAAGAACAGATGAAGAGGAAGATTTTTTCCCTCTGGGTTTTCTTTCCCATTGCGTCAAGTATGCAAAATGAAGATTTGGAAGAAGTTCATTATAGAAGAATGAGCTCAACTCCAGCTAAGATAACCTAGGCTATTGCCTTCAACAGTATTGCCATCCCTCCCCGCAAGTCTGTTCTGATGATGCACCCCCCAGCAATGCTGTGCAAATATCACACAAGCGACACCATCTATTCAATCAAAAAGAGGCCCCTCACTCTGTTCCTGTAAAGCCACTGAACAAAATACAAACCTGTGGCTAGGAGAGAGCAGGAAGCAGTACAGGGTTCACAGCTATCACACATCTACAAGCCAAGCTCATGTGGTCATTCACAAATGGTAAAAGAACTTTCCTGGACAGCTTCACAATGCTAGCTATCAAACAGAAAAACCCCAACAACAGGTTTCCTTTTTCTACGACACCAACTCAATAAAGGGTTGCTTTGCTAACAGATATTTTGGCAAAAAGGACAGCATTTAGATGTTCCCATAGAATCATCCTAGCTGCTCCTAAATAGCTACAAAAAGAAAAAAGAAAGAAAGAATAGCATCTGAAAAATTGAAGGGCCAAAGACAGAACAAGAGATCAGGAAGCAGACTGGGCAGAACTGGCATGTAAGGATGCTACTATTTGTTAGAGTTTACACATGAAGCAAGAAACTAAAATAGTGTAAGCAATGAAAGGGATTAGGGACCTATAGAATCCCTGTCCAGCCCTCAGTCCTGTGCCTCCCCACTATCAGCAGTTACAAGTCACCAAAGCAGCACATAAAGCAAGAATGATGCCATCTGAAGAGGATCGATGGGGGGGAAAGGTGCCCACCATAACTAACTCCTGCCAAGTTTTTACAGTGCAGTTCTGGTTTGATGAGCCACTGACAATAGTGCCCTTCTAGGAGGCTGAGGCAAGAGGCTTAATGACTTATCTGCACAGTTACTTTGGGGTAACTCACATGTCAAATCCCACCACCTACCCCCACCCCCCAATTTACCCAGGGGTTTGGATCTCTTTTATTCCAAGTAGAGCACTATCCCATGTTACGTTAATGGGACAGGCCCAGGGTGGTTTTTATTTATTTGTTTTGTGGCATCTGACAATTGTTTCCACTGGCTAAAGTCAATTTTGCCTCTTTTTTGCTCCTAAGCTTGCACTTTGCTACACATAGGATACAAATGCTAGACAAAATCCAAATCGATTCTGCTTGAGCGTAACATGTCAATGCAGAATTGTTAGCCAACCTCCAATTGCAGCAGATTTGCTATTTTACAATGTATTAACCAGAGAGTCCCCAGTTTAGCTTTTATATTTCAGGCTAAGTTGGTGACTGGCTGGGCTCAACACACAAGTGTGCATTTTTACACTCTTAAGCAGAGCACATTTGATCCAACAATCACTGCTATGCAGTCACAGAACCTGCAAGGATATTTCTCCAGTCACTTTTCTGAAGAGAACTGCATTTCAGACTAAAAAATAAAAGCTAATAAAAGCCTTTAGAAGAGATTTGTTTTGAAGTATGCAAATAGTGTAGCTATGTCAAAAACTAGCAAGATGAAATTCTGAATTTCCTGCCACAAACATCCTCCCTCCCACCGCTAAAAAGCCATTGTCACACGTCTGCAAGGTTCTACCTCTCAGCCAAAGAGGTTAAACCCTTACAGATCGATGCAAAAAGCAGCCTGGCTAGAAAGGGGATTTTAACTGTTTCATGTCAGAAGGTATTAGTCACCGGAAGTAATTCAACCTTAAAAGTGTTAAAAATAAGGCAACTTCCCTTCTGCCTCAGCAAGAGTGCCAGAGCTTCTAGTCACAGGAAAATCTGCAAGAACAATTTTTGAGGGGGGAGAGGGGAGGGGGGGGGGGGGAGAGGAGAAAGAAATGCGGAGAGACAGGCTTCTTTGGCTTGGGAAGTCTCAGGGGGTTAAAGGAAGAACAGGGAAGCAGAATAGAAATCAGACAAAAAATATATATAAAACTATCTTCCCTTCCCAAGATTACCACTACTTCCCAGGTTTTGGTCAGGGCTGGAGACATCTAGAAAAAGCAAGTTAATACTATAAGACAAAATGGAGCACACTGGAGACCACAGCTGCATTTAAAATAAGTCACCCAGGAACTTTCTAAACTCTAAATGCAGCATGCAGAATTAGGGCCAACCACTTGGATGCCCTAAGGTCCACATTTCATCAGCTACGTAAGTGGCCTGACCTCTAGCCATGTCGAGCATTCGGAACTGCCAGGGATGCCAATGGAATTGCAGATGCTCAGCATCTTTGGAGAAAACAGTCAAGTGACTAATCATGGAGCATAAGTAGGAACTTAAATCTAGGTACTAGAGTTTGAACATTTGTGGCCCGCAACTATTTTTAAGCCAACAAATCCCATCTGTGGCCAGCTTTAGGAACAAGCACTCCTCCTCTGCTCCCTCAAAGAAAAGCCACTTGAGTTTTCGCTTTTCTGAAAATTTCCCACTAATATAACTAGAATTGGGTCAGGCTCTCAAATTCCCCATTCCTACAGTTGCTTTGAGGGACACAGGTCTTGTCAAGAACACAGGCTTGGCCAAACTATCCTGCAAGGGCCACTATCCGATGGGAGGCCAGAAAACCTGTGGATGGAGTGCAAATCCTAATGTACGATGAACAGCCACATGATATTAGATGTAAAACCTGCTTTTATGAAAAGTCCCACAGGTCACCCAAAGCTACAGCTATAGTGTCAGCACTGTAGAGCTCTTAGATCAGGGTGGGCAGCCTAAATTAATCAGAGGGACACAAGTCCAGCCCTTAAGTCTGCAAGACCCCCACCCCCTGTACAAGCACAGGCCAAGCACTTTAAAGCCTGACCCAAGTGCAGCCCCACCTTTTCTGGAATTCAATGATGTCATGGTACTTTGCAAGGAGCAGGGAACATCAAAAGGGAAAGGTTGATGCCATGCGGCATGTGACTCTAGCACACACCCTTCCTACCAAGCTTTGCCCCTTGCAGAGCACTGTGACAGCATGACATTCTGCAAGAGATTAATCCACTCCTAGATGATTGGTAAACCAATCCAAGTCCAAATGAGCGGATTGAGAGTTACTCCCGAGTCAAACCTTGTAGCTGGATCTCGGCAAACTTGAGTCAGGCTGCAGACCTCTAGGATGAGTATGACTGCAGGTTGGCTCCTACTGTCCTAGACTTCAGGTCTTAAGGTAAGTCAGGTTTAGAGAATCTACACAGGCATTTAACCAGCTCTGAAGGTCTCCAGAGCGGAGCTTAATGAGGAGTGTAGTTTCAGATAGTGTACTGTAAACCAAGGGGATAAGGAATTTTTTTTGGAGGGAAGAACAGGGTGAATAAAGGAAGCAGAAGCAGTCTAGGCTCGCTGTGCCGTGATGCACAATACCAACCATTTCCCTTTTAGGCTCTAGCTTCCCCTTCTTGATTTCCATAGGAAGAGATCTTTTTTCCTTTCTTTTAAAATCAGTTTTCAGAAGTTTAAATAACTTTGTTAGAAAAAAATAAAAGTGCACGCGCAAGAACAGATGCTAAACTATCCACTTGGAAGATACAGCAATTCCTAAAAATCCCAAAAGAATAACAGGTAGTCCAGCACAAATCTCAAGGCATTTTTAAGTGCAAGATCAGGCAGGCTCTATCAAACTGTAAGCAGCTTTCCCTGGCAAAGATTTTTAGAACTCTCATTGAGCAGGCTCTTCTTGGGAAAAGAAAGATGTATACAGGGGTTTTCGATCCTGTAAGGAGACTGGAATGAGGGAGGAAAAATAGGGATGGGACACTTGGGACTTATCACTGTGGATGATTAAAAGCAAAAGTATTTTAGGAGTCTAGTATACACCTCCCACTTCTTATACAATTTTCTTTGGGGCTTTCGCTTTGATCAGACAGCAAAGCTAGCATCATCCAGTTCTATTTGGAGCCCAGTTACAACTAACCGATTCTCACATATTTCAGCCTATACCATTCCTTTAGATTCCAACAATACAGGTTTCACCCCTTGCCCCCATGAGCCATCCTTCCCTTCCCCCTGCAAAAGGAGGGTTGTTCACCAACTTGAAGTTTCATGACAGTGGATGGTATCCTGACCCCAGTACTGTCACTGAAAACCATGGAAACTTTGCCAGTGAAGGGTAAGATTTTACCCAGCACTTCTATTCACCTGGATCTTTTAGGTGAAGATGTTACATGCACTTGAGAGAGATAGGCTGTCAAGGCATGGAAGAACGACAGCTACCGCTTTTATACATACAAAACCGATTAGCCAATAGTGTTGCCCTTAGTAAAAGCACATAGATCAACACAAAACAGGAATAAAGCTGCATCGCTGCTGTACGTTAGTTAGGAGATACAAAGCTGGTTTTGTTTTCTCAGCCACTAGAGTATCAGCTGAACAGCCAGTGAGGGAAGGATTCCTGCCTTGCTTTGTTCAATCATACTGCAACAAACAGTAGGGTGTTCTGTTTGATATGGGCATTTCCTGCTCTCCACAGCAAGCAGATTAGAGAATGAAGGCAGTGCAGATGGTCTTCAGTACAGCTAAAACAGTACTGGGATGGAAGAAAGCTTATTACAGGAAGTGGCAGGGACCACTGCATGTGCAGTGTAACCAGGGAAAGGACAACATGCTTCCAGAGAAACATCAACTGCAAAAAGATGGAACAGTCAGGATGCCTGACCCCCTTCCTTGCCCCCCATCTTACTTCAAATGTATCAGAGCCACCAACTAGCAAGAGAGGAGGTTACTCTCAAGATGCCTTATGAGAAAAAGTCTTTGCCAGGAAAAGGGGCTTTAGCTTCTCAGACACACAAAGCAGTAACAGACGAGGAATATCTATATCTATAGGAACAAACAAGGAACGCAGGCACCCCTACACTGCCTTTGTTTTTGCGTAGCTGAAGGGGAAAAGGTGGGGAAAAAAACCCCAAGACATCAAAATAAAATCAAAATCCTCTGTAAACATTTTAGAAGGAAATATTTTGGATTTTTTTTTTAAAAAAAAAAGAAGTCACCCACCCTAGAAGAATTGGATTAGGAACCATGATGGGGAAAACAAATAGAGATTCAGCACTGCACGCTCCGGTCTCGGAAGAAGCCCTCTGCCACTTGTGCTTCTCTGAAGGTCACGGTGATGGAGTTTGCCGTGATGTCAGTCACCGTCACCTCGCTGGGGGGCAGAGCAGGGATCCAAGGCAGGCTGCCTTCCACTGTGGTAACACCTACTGCAGACGGATAGGCAAGAATGTTAGGAGACAAAGCAATGTAAGGTGGTGCTGGGGGTGTCCTTTCTGGCAAGGGGCTGAAGACCTCAATCTGTGCAAAGTTCACACATGCAACCAAGGTGTTATACTATCCAGCCCGCTACACAGAACCCGAGAAGGGGAAGCGAGACAAGAGAGCAAAGAGGATAGGAAAGAAGGAGAGCAGCAGGGACATAGACGCAGTTGTGCAGATGGATATCTCAGCAGTACTTCATAGCACTAGGCTTGGTGGTGCACAGAACTGGGCTGATCTTAGAATTTGTGGGACCAAGAGGTCACCAGGGCGAGGCTTACCCAAGTGGTGTGGTGGAATCTGCCATGGTGGGGAGTGGAGTGGTGGTGCCTGCCAGGCCCTACCCCTCACTCAGGTAGGCTCTGACCCTCGCCTTATGGACCCCAGTGCGCCCTACTCCACTTTCCCCACAAACTCAACCTCTCAGGGAATGCCTCTGGTGGGGTCTCACACTGCTGCTGCCTCAGGTGGGTGTAACCTGGCAGGGGAGTGGCAAAGCGAGGTTTAGGGGAGCTGTCCTATTTGCCTTATCTAAAGACCAATCCTGCCTACATTCCCATTAAAAAAAACAAAACTTCCCAACCTCTTTAACTGGAGCAGAAATAAATCAATTTAGGGGAAATATCTAAAGGGACTGACTCTCAACCCAATAATCCATCTCTGTCACACAACGTGGACACTTTAGTGGGTCTAAAAGAGTTCCAGTGACTTTTCCTCCCTACCCCATGCTCCTATAGGGTAGGAGGAGCCCTATAAACAGAGAATTTACACCAATCAAGCCAAAAGGAAGGGTTGTATAGGACTCCCGCCAAAGCCCACCAAAACCACTAGTTTGGAGTCCAATGGGATAAAATTCTCCCATCTTCATAGGGGTTTAGGACTACTGTTCTCCCCTTGAGCTCCCAGTGAAGGGTCCCCCATATGCCCCAGTTTGGGCTCATAGTATAGAAGTCCCCAGAAAGATAGCCCCTGCACCCAGAGAGAGCTACAAGAAATATAGAAAAGGGAAAGAAGCCTCCGCTCTACAATTACTTTACCTGTGCTGCACCCTGCTGTTCCACCTGAGGATGGAATGTAGACCCCTTAACTGGGCATTCCTGGCTTCTCTCTCAGATATCCAAGGTGTCTCTACTCTCACCTCAGAATGACTCCATTCACCCCGACACTACCCAGGATTCCACACGCAGAAGGGGGGGGCGGGAGGAGAATAAAAACATAGTTTTACATTTCTCTAGCACCTTTCATCTGCTACATCTTGAGGGACTTTAGACATACAGCCTTAGGAACCCCATCCTCCACCACCAATAAGGAATGCTACTGTCTATCGGCCAATCATGGAGGGGGAAATGCGAGTTAACATCTCCATTTCAAAGGGCCATTTTAGATGTCAAGAGCCTAGGTAAGCAAGTAGGAAACAGGATAGGAGCTTGGGGTTAACCCCTTATCTAACAGAAAGGCCCCACATCCCTTTGGTTTTATATCAGGAAGGCTACAACTGGAGAAGTCCAGAGGTTCAATACTAGGAGAGTGGAAACTGCATGCCCTTCTGAGACATCCCTCTCTGCAAACCCTGGGGTTTCTCTGGAGGCCTCCCACCCATACACTAATTCCATTTAGTTTGAGGGATTAAATTTAAAATTTACCCTCGCTGTTGGGGGAGGGTCTAAGCACAGTTTCAGCAGGTACAGGTACGGGGATTCTTACCAATGACTCTACTCCTGCCTCATGCTAGCACTCCTAGAGGATTACGGCTACGTGAATGTATCCATTTAAAAGATCTCTTTATCAGGGTTGGCGAGGGGTGAGGAAAAGGACCACATGCTGGAACCTGACAAGGACCCCTAGTCCATGGCTGCAAACATGGCCTGAAGAAGAAGAGCACTGTGGTGGCAGTACCATTCAAATGATGGATACCAATGTAAAGAGCAATAGGCAAGTCCGCAGAGTGACTGCTATTTTATTTAGAGCTATGGGGACTCTGCCACAGCCTGTCAAGAGTTGATTCAGGATGCAGTGCGCAGAGAGGAAGAGCAGGTGTCTAGCAAGCAAGATGGAAGCATGGCACACCCTCACCCCTAAGTTCAGTTAGGGTTTCTATCCTTACCTTCTTTGCTGGCTGGTTGTGTAGTGCCATCCCAGTTGCTGGGAGTCTGCCTGGTCTCTAGCGGCACTGACTCCTTCAGGAAGAACCCCCGCCTGCGCTTCCTGCTCTCCAGGCGCGACACGCGAGGAAACTTCTTCCGTGATAACCGCAGGTATTTCTGGGGTTTGCACGGTTTCCGGAGAGGGAATGGCAGGACCCCTCCGCTACTCTTCTCAGCTAGCTCCGTCTGCCCTGGCTTTGTCACCACCAGGTTGTTCCCTCCTCCTCCAAATCTCCGTGAAAGAGAGAAACAGAGTTTCTCCTTCAATTTGTGGGAGCTCCTCAGATCCATGCTGTACAGCCTCTACAAGCAGAGCGAGCCAGACAGGAGAGTCAGTCACTCCAATATAGTACAGATCACACCCTTCTGTACAAGAGTCTCTACAGTCGCACAGACACTGGAAACGATCCCTTCTGCCCTGTCGTCATCACCCAGCCCAGTCCTCTAAAAACCAACTCATTCTGTGCCAAAGCATAAAAACTTGCTGGAAAAATTGCTCATGTGGAGGCAAAAGCTGCTGCATTGAAGGATATTTAACAAGCAAGAACTGCAAGTTCTGCTATCTTTTATTTGGGCAGGGACCTATATATTTTGCCATTCCCCACCAGCCCTAAATTCTGCAACCACAAAATCCAGATTCTGTGAGAAGAATAAATTATGCTAATTAACAAAATCCTACCAAGTATGCAAAGGAATTCCCCCACATGCCATTGCATCCATCTTATTAAAAAAACACCCACACAAAATGCCACAGACTTCTCAGCACTGAAGTATGAGCTGCTACTCTTTAGCAGTTGTGGCAGGAGGCCCCATGGACCCAGAATATATGATGGCAGCTGACAGTGTCAGCACCCCATTGGCTGGTTACATTGCCGGCATTATTATTATTATTATAAACATTTATATAGCACCAGCCATGTGCCTGGTGCTGTACAG
>QEPC01011807.1:908421-927117 GCA_003113815.1 Sphenodon punctatus | reverse complement strand
TTCAAAACTCTGCTGCCAGGATCATCCACCTAGTCCGTCGCTTTGACCATGTGCAGCCTCTCCTGTCTCCACTGGCTCCCCCTTCCTGAGCATATTCTGCACAAGCTCCTTGTCTTCACCTACAAAGTCCTTCACAACCTCGCTCCCCAGTCCCCCTACCTCTCTGCCCTGATCTCCCTCCAAACCCGTTTGAGCACTCCGCTGCTTTTCCATCCCCTTCCTCACCCTCCCATGCCTCCCCTGTTCCTCCAACCGCCGTCATCTCTTCTCCGTCGCTGCCCCGCACGCCTGGAACTCCCTCCCTGTCCTTGTCCACCTGGCTCCCACCCTCCATACCGTCAAGTCCCTCCTCAAAACCCACCTCCTCCGCTCCGCCCTTCCTAACTCCTGCTAATCATCCCCACCCAGGATTATTCCCCACCTGTTATCTGCAAACTCCCAATTTACCGTAACCAAGCCGAGAACGTGTACCCAAGTTCTCACATCCTCATGAATGTTGCATCCCTTGTCTCTCCCTCTGTCCCACCCTTCCCTGTCTCCCCTCCCCCTGTCTTTAGATTGTAAGCTCTCAGGCAGGGACCGTGTCTATCTTACTCTCTGTAAAGCGCCAGGTACATCGTTGGCGCTATATAAAAGTTTATAATAAAATAATAATAATAATAATAATAATAATAATGAGACATTACCTGTAACAACAAGCGCTTTGGTTTGGGGCCTCTCTTCCTGTACCCTGATACTCGTTCTTTCTCTTCCCTGTAGGGAATGGGAGAAGTGGGAGACACAAAAAGGCAGATCAAAGAGGCAAGCAAAACAGAACAGAGCTCAGCTACGCATTCTACCATCTGTACAGCCCTCTCAGTTCATTCACTCGACCCCAAGAATGAGGAGTTTCACAAATGAATGAGCTCTCAGGATCTGTACAAGGCTTCTTGTCTAAAAAGTGACAAGGAGAAACTGTGTCTGACCCTGGATAAGAGCTGAGAGACAGCAAAGCTGGAATCACACCATGTAGCAACCTGCCATTGGATCAGAAATCAACAGGGGAGACCAATGAGTTTTTGGATCCCAATCAAGAGAAATGGCTTCCTCCCAGGTTTGTAATTAGCTGGCCCTGTACTTCTGACAGACATTGGGGGAGCTGTCCTTTTTCCTCCTACTTTGGCAATGCCTGCATGGCTGTTCATGTCAATAAAGTCTCTGAATTGAAAATCAAGACTATGCCAGAGTTGCCTCTCACAGGAGAGGAAGACTTTACAGCTCAGCTCTCTAGGGTTGGAACTTTTTGCCTCTTCGAGACTCATTTAAATCCTGCCTAGGTCAGTACTGGCTGAAAAAAGCCAGCATAGCCTAAAGGAGGAGTTGTTGGTCTTGGACCTGTTAATCCAGTTTTCAAATCCCATCTTAGCCATGAACTCACTGGGTGGCCTTGGGCAAGTCACACTCTCTCAGCCAGAGTTTGCTATCTGTAAAATGGGAATAATACTGACATACCCCACAGGGTTGTTGTCAGGATGAGCTAGATAAGGATTGCCAAGCTCTTTGAACATGAAAAGTGCTATGTGTTTTATTAAAAAAATAAAAGCTGTCACCAATAGCTTTCCAGGTGAGCGGGCAGGTGTTCATATACAGAAACCGGCACTAAATGGCTGCCTTCTTGACCATCTCAGCAAGCAGAGCTCCGCTGTTGAGCAAGCCATGGAAGCTGAACTCAATAGGCAGGGACCCATGTTCACTGCGTTTCCCCTGTTGCCACCAATGGGGAAAACAAAGTGAACATGGGGCCAAGGAGATTCCTTCACTGTCACTGCCCATGCTGCAGCAGCTGCTCTAGAGTCAACATTTTCATTTATAAAGTTCATTGATAAAGAGAGAGCTCCCTTACTTCTCTTCATAAGCCATCACAAGGCGTGGGTCCAGAATGTGATCCTCTGGCTCCCATGTGCTGTACCTGAAGGCAAAAAGAGAATATAAAGATCAAAAACACCAAAAACACCTCTGCTTTAGAGGGGCATCTAGCTGGGGTTTGAGGCCCTGCAACCAACTCATACCCTGCAGAGATTGCCCTCAAGTGGGAGATCAGTGGCCAGTCTCAGCCATAGTAGAGTCTTGGGATGTTACAACTCCTCACACGGTTTGAGTTGAAACGACTTAATTGAGTTTTCATCACTAATTGCTTCCTTCATTCGTTACTAATGCCTAGATCCAGGGTCCAAGATTTAATGGTAATGCAGGATCACCAACAACTCAAAAATTCTAAGTCAGGCTTCCAAAGAGTGAGATTGGCTTTAAAAATAGCAGATTTATAAGATGGGAGTGTGCATATACTTTTTTAAAATGTACCTTCTGGTTTCAAAGTGCATTCAGGTCATAGCTTTCAGCTTCTTTATCCATAGCCATGAAGGCTTGAAACTTGCTTTTCAAATGAAAGTAGAGATCTGGGACCAAAGGGACCACGACTTTAAAGAAATGCAGCTCCAATTATTGAGAGACCCAAGAGCTTCTAACAACTGTGACCCTTCAGCCATTTCTTACCACTCTACCAGAGAGAGCCCTTCATCTTACACTGCCACCTATTCCCAGCCACAGCACAAGGAGAAGGGTGTCTGTAGAGTGCCATGGAAGCATATCCCACATGAGCCAGGTGTCATGGGAGAGAGCAGGAAATGGTAGGCCTGTGCTTAGATCCCACATAACAGAAGCCAGGCTAACAGAGCAAGGTCAGCCGTCTACCCATCTCTCAGCTGCCTAGAAGCAAGGAACAAGAAGCCGGGGGAGATGGAGCACACCAGCTCGAGATGGGGAGAAAGTCTACAGAAATTGCTTCCTAAAAGCAGAAGTACTGAGAACACATGAAGATAGAAACCTTGAAGGCTCATTACTCTGAGGGTACAATCCTCTGCCATTAAAGTCCATAGCACAACCCCCATTGGCTTTAATGGGAGAGGATTATCCTGTCAATGCGTTTGACAGGGATAGAAATGTAAAAGCAAGCAGGGAAGAGCATCAGCTCCAGAATCAAATATTCCAAAATGATCCATTATCTCATCTGAACCAAAAGCTCTGTGCGTTGGGGCAAATACGCACCCAGACTTGGGAAACCCATTCTGGACAGGGCATGTAGGGTGAGAATGGTTTGTAAACTCAGCCCTCTGGGACAGAGCTGTAAAAGAAAGTACTGGAGATGGAGAATGCTGTGTTTTCTGGGCAAAAGCACAGCTTGCCCATGGGGCTGCAAGCAATGGAGGGAGAACTAGAATGCATGGATGGTTCTAGAAACCATAGCTCAGATTCCTTACAAGGTGAATAAAGAGACAGGGATTCTAAGAGAATTTTTACTCCAAAGGATTGAGGACTCTTCAGGGGTTGTTCTCAGGGAAAAAAGGCTCAGAGAAAGACAGATTAAGAACACAGCTGTATCTTTATGGTTCCCGTCTTCATTCATTTCTCCCCAAAAGCCTCTTCCCTTTCGCCTGAGCCTCTTGAAGCGATTTCAGTATCTGCAAGTTGACAAACTCAAAATGCTATTTGAGCAGGAGGTTTTGTTCCCTCCCTCCTTGCTGCAGAGGTTTTTGGCAACTGTTTAATGCAAGGGGGGTGGGGTGGGGGTGGAGAATCAGGCAGAGGATTCCTTTCTTTGAGGACGGGTGGGGGGAGGAGGGACAGAAGTATTTGTTAAGGGAGGANCAATGCCACCACGGAGAATCTGTGGGCAGTTGTTGTTGTTTTTTTAAATTGCCCACACCGTGTGCTAGCCCTGCCAGGGGGGAAGAGGAGGAGGAGAGCTGGCTGATGGTCCCCCTTCCTCTGAATGTAGAGAAAGCCCTGCAGCTCAGCTCCTTGCTTCTCCGCAGTGGCAGACCACATCATCATGATTTTTTACATGCAATTTGCCACACGCCACAGACACACACACACACACACACAGGCCAAGCTGCAGCAGAACTGCAGAGAAAGCGCGCACTCTGGAAAACACAGATCACATGACCTTCCTCTCTCTCCCTCCCTCCTTCTCCCCCTCCCAACTCAAACCCAAGTTGTAAACAAGCTTGTGGCTGACTCAGATCCAGAACCCTTCAAATCCCTGGCTCTAGCAGCACAACCCTGAATCATTAGAAAGGTGGGGGACGGAGGGAAATTTTAAAGGGGTGCATGAAATGATGGAAAAGGGGCAGTCCCCATGCTGACCTCTCTTTCTCTTCCCTCAAATCCTAACAGGAGAGCTGAAAAGGAGATAGAGGGGCAGACGCAGATAGACATGGAAGGGAATGAGAAAATTAGATCAGGGAGGGTAGGGGGAATGTGCTTGAAGGCACCGATGTAAGTAGGAGATGGTGGTGCATGCCTTTAAAGGCATACAGAGCATACAGAGATCAACACCAGAGAAACCAGAAACAGGAAGGGAGAGAGTAATGAGACGGAAACACAGCAAAGCTTTTTGGAAAGCAGCTTTAGCTTGGAGGGAACTGCTTTAAAAAAGCACACAACAGTTAATAGAATTGGTTGTGGGTTTCTCCACCTCCTCCCTTTTTATTTTAATGTGTCCTGGAACCTACAGATGTGAACTCTATTGCCTCTAAGCCAGGAGATTGTGGGTTCAAATCCCCACATGAGGATGTTGATTCACTAGGTAAAGAGGGAGGGAGGGAGGGAGGGGGGAAATAAGAGAACACAAGTGCTGCACTGTCTTTCAAAAGAGATATTATACCAAGATACTGTCTATTCCCCCCTGCTAGCTGCTAACCACAGGGAAGTTATAGGAGTCCCTGTACTTTTGGAAAACAACATGAGACAAACACACCAGCATCCTGGCTAAACTGGAAAACAAGCTTCTGACAGTGTAGATTTGCCCCCTCCTCATGATCCAGTAATGCCTGAATACAGAAAGCTTTAGCCCACTCCCCCTTGCAAACCACCAACCCCTAAAAACAGCACAGTTGCTGAGTTGCCCTATATGGCATTTTTATAGGCAAATCACAGGACAGGAAGAAAATGTCTCCCCTCCCATTGCAAGCACAAAAAGAGAAATGGTATGTGTGAGCATATAACTCACATGCTGTTGTAAGGGGCAGCTGGCAGTTGTGGATAACTGAATGTTTGTGGGCATAGTTTAACTGCTCACCTGCCTATAGTTATAAGTATGGTCCACTATTACTGGGTCTCAGTCTCTTCCATTGTCCCCTGTTGCAAACGTAGGATACTTCTACACACTGACCAGTCAGTTATTATAAAGTAGAAGATTGAGGACTACTGTCTATGTGCGCTGTTTATGAGCCACCATTTTACATATATATGATCCCTTTTATCCTAACATGTTTGTCTCCTGCCTCAGTGGTATGCAACTCACTTCACCTTGAAATGTATTCACTTCTGGGAAGGACTGAAACAGTTGTGCGCTATTAACAGCTATACTTCAAAAACTGTAACAAGACAGGAATAGAAAGACTATCCCCTGAATAAGCCTTTGGAAGGCAATGTAGCCTGACCTGAAGCATGACTGGGGCCTCGGAGTTAGCAAGTGGCATCAATGGAGAAATTGCAGTGAACATACAGTCCCTGCTCTATACTCATGTAAGAAGAGTTCTTTATAATGGCACATGCCAAGTATGTCAAGGTTAGTCTCATTCATGAGATTTCACCTACAGCAGCTAAGCACTCAGAAAGGAAGAACCAGCACCTCCTACTGAGCAACTAATACTACTTCCTACAGCATCTATATTCCTGCCGAGTGTCTTCTATCCAAAATGCACAGGTTAAAATTAGAAATACTAGTGACTGGAAGGCTTCAGAGGAAAACACCAGGTCAGCAGAGATAGGCAGCTGAAGGAGGGTTATTTATGCTCTAGGTTCCTTCAATCTGCCTTGGGCATAGGCACCCAGAGGTGTCTTTGGGAGTGGAACAAAAGGAAATGTGTACATGGATTAATTAAATCCACCCCTTCTCCACCCTGAAAGCAGCACTAACATAGAACTTACTTTGGGGGCCATCCTTTCCACTTCACCAGGTATTCCACATTTCCCTAGAGAAAGGGAGAAATAAAAAAAAGATAGAGAAATAAGCCCTACAAGTGAACCCAGCACCAAAGAGATAAAATAGGAAAATGAAGACGGGCCTAAGAGAAACCCCTTTGACCTGCACTAGTAAATCTACAACTAAAGAGCAATGCTCCTTTCACTACCTTTAGTTGCTTCCTTGTGAAAAGGAGTCCACAGCTTTCCCATCCAACATACTGGTTTTAGGGTTTTCCAAAATGACTGACCTACAACAAGCTGCAGAATCTCCTTTATAGGAGGTTTTTAAGAGGCAGCTGGATAAATATTTGTTAGGGGTGCTTTGGGTTTAGTAATTATGTTTTAGCACAGTAGGTTGGACTTGATGAACTGTGAGGCTTCTTTCAACCCTATGAACAAACCAGCATGTGTAGAGTCATGGCTCTCCCACACAACCCAACAAAAACAAGACAGCATGCGCACACACGCTTGGCAGAAGATGTACACCAGGAAGGGTCGTGTCTGAGAGGTTATATAAAAAGGAATAAAAAGCTAAATTTTTGAAACTATAAAGCTTTGCTGTGGCATGTCCTTTCTACCTGCAATATGCCCTGCCCACCAATTTCTGCCACAAGTCCTTTTGATCTGGACAGACAGCAGTACAAAGTTGAACTTAGACTGGGTAAGTTCTCCCCTATACAAAGGAAGAGATAGGAGTGCTTGGAAACCAGTGCCAGCAAAGCAATATTAACTACTACTATTTGGTCCTACAAACAGCAGTTCCCCAATGTGTGGCATTTATGCCCCTCAGGGGACTTGGGCACATGAATGGCTTGAAGGGTGCATGGGAAACGTGTAAGATGGCTAGGTCTTTACCGTGACATGGCAGACTTGAAAAGGGAAGAGTTAATTTCAATTTCCAAAAGAGGCAGGCTCCTGCCTGATAGGGTGCCTTCTAGCTGAGGATCTCAAGATGCTACAAACCTTTAAAACGTAACCCTCAAATCCCTCCAAGGTAGCAATTACTTTCCGTGTCCACATTTTACAGCCGGGGAAACTGAGTTGCGTATATATAGGCTAAAATTCTGCTGTTTCTTGGGTCTGGGTTCCCCAAATTTCTGGAGTGGGTTTTTTAAAAAAGGTGAGCCCTTCTCCAAAAATGTCTGATATTGCATCCAAGCAACCCATACCCTAAGTTTAGTGACCACTTTTCAAAGCTTTGGCTTAAGTAACTTGCTCAAGATTACATAAAAGGAGTCAATGACAGACAGGAAAGAAGAATTCTGCTTTTATCATGTCCGCTTTAGCTCCACCATCAATTAAAGTCCAATCTATCTTTCTAGAGACACAGCTCAATATGCATCTTCCACACAGTGGGCATTTTTACACACACGTTAAAGTTCTGGATTTTTCAATCTTCTGGCTTTACAAGTCCACATGTAAGTTCTGGATGCATTTTTCTCACACACACACTGCCCTGAGGCAGCCTAAAGTAGCCACAGCTGTAGATGTGACAGGCTGCCATGGAAACCAAGTGACCACAGCTGCTTGGAGTAAAGCAGTTTACCAGGAGAACTTTTTACATACAAAAGTTCTGAGAGACATTCTACACAGAAGTTCAAAGATCTGGATGTTTAAGATCTGGGTGAGTGATTTAGACACACAGAATGTTCCAAACGTAACAGCAAAGATCCAGGAGAAACGTGTGTGTAAAAACACCCATTCTCATCTCTCTGGGAAGATTCCTGGAGAGAGGATAAGGGGCAGAGGGAAGCAGATCTGGTTTTGGACAAGGGAGGGAGTACAATAATTTAAAAATATTTCACATCCATTATAACTACTAATAGTTTCTTTTTCTTCAGCCTGCTGCTGGAGGGGAAAGGTAACAGCCATGTCTCCCTATAGGAAACAGCATACAGAGTACAAAGGTCAATAAGTTCACCCTCCTCATTATCGATCCGGAAAGGAGGAAAATGGGGACACGTATTCCCTACACCAATTCCCCAACTTGCACTCTTATCTGGGGCACAGAGACAGGGAAATGACAGCAAACCATGCTATGCTTTAACAACATTTGGGGCTGGCAATAGTCCCCATCACGCCCCCTGTCGGCAGCAGGAGGCATAGGCCCACCACGCCCCCCCGTCCACAGCATGCCATGTGCAAGGGGGTACGTGTTGTTGATGTTGTGCTCCCTAAAGCATGAGAATGAGTAAGAGGCTAGTAGTGTCCACCACCATGCAGCTCTGCATGCTTACAGCATCATGCCGGTGGGTGGAGGACAGGAGTGCCGATGTCCCTCTTGCAGCTTACACGGCGAGGACATGGGCAGGTCCTAGAGCCCCCAGCTTTTCAAACAGCACGCGAGAGCAGCAGGTATTGGAAGCGCTAGGGACTCACCTTCCTTATGCGCTTCTTCCTAATATTCTCCACCGCAAACACCTGCTCCCCGATAGCGGAGAGCTCCATGCAGGAGCGAGGAGGAGCTGGGCTGACAGCTGCTCTCAATCTCGATGTGCGAGCGGCTGCAGAAGGCAGAGCAGCAAAGGAGGCGGCGGCGATGGCTCGTGGTACTACGACTGCAGAGTGCACTCACACACCCCCTCCTGCTTAATCACGCCGCCTCCAACGTTCCATTTTAGAACCTGCGCAACATTTTCTCAGGCGCGTGCGAGTGTTGCTTGCTTCTCGTGAGCGAGCGCGCGGGCACGCCGAGCCCCTCCCACCAACTTGCTCCTGCGCATGAGATATGTCCCGCATCCTTCAGTGTTTTCATCGGGTCCCTATTTGACGCTGGTTTAGAAGCCTGAAGGGAAGGTACTGGGCTGGAGTAGCTATCTCTTAGCAACTCTGTGCTCGTCCTTCCTATGGGTTTGAACGAGGGATGAGAGGTAAGAGGCCAGGGATCCCCAGAACACAAAGGCTCAAATACCAGCAGGATCCCTCAGCCCCACTGTTACCAAGGTTGGTGGAGAGAATACAGGCACCTAGCAGGTACAGAGGTAGGGTTTCCACTCCTTCAGGGAAGTTGAAGAAAAACAGATAGTGCTGATGACTTGTATATATTTGCATGCACAGGACCATGTAAATTAATGCAAATTTAAAATAATATTTAGATTAGATGAATAAAAACAAGAGGGGCAGAAAGTAGGTGCTGGGATAGCTGAGGTAGGGGCTGCATGCATGCATACACACGCACACACAGGGGGGGTGGAAGGGTAGAGTGGCAGCCCCATAGTCCATGCACAGAAGAGCTCGCTGGGCAAGAAATCTCAAACTGCTCCCAGCAGGTGTCTCAGATTGTAAGCCCTAGGGGCAGGGACCGTGTCTATTTTATTACTTTGTAAAGTGCCAGGTACACTGCTGGCGCTATATAAATGTTTGTTAATAATAATAATAATTAATAATTAATAATTGCACCTGCCAGGGAATCACATTGGCGTCTACACCTTTTGTAGCTGCTTCTCCTGGCCTCCCTTCGTTTGTGGGATTTGGGGACCCAAGTTTGGGTCAGTAACAGGGTAGAGAGACAAAGTGGTTCAAATGATATATTTTATTGGACGCAAGCTTTCAGACCATACAGGGCTCTTCCTCAGGCATGTAGCGTAGCCAGTAGAAATATTGTAACATCAGCTATTACACCAAACAGCAGGCTGCGCCTGAGCATTAGTACAAGAGCAGCTAAGTCTGGGAGGACTGAGCTAGAAGGGCCAGAGGCTGCAAGAGGAGCTTTTGGTGTGACTGGACAAGAAAGGGAGGGAAGCAACCATCTTGGGGCAGAGACTAGAAGGTGCTGCTGAAAGGGGCAGCGCGTGCTAGTCCTGGAGCAAGGTGCCCAGCAGGGGTTTTAGCTGTGAGCGGAGAGCAGCCCCAAGAGCAGATACTGCTGGACCCTGCACCAGCATGAGAAGATCAGACAGCCCCAGGGCCAGCGCGAAGAGCTGAGCAGCAAAGGCACAGAGCCAGGCCTGGCCAGCAAGGATTTGGACTTGTAAGCTGCTGTTATAAACTGAACGCTCTGCGATGAACTGTGGGAAATACCTCCAGAGGTGGGGTGGGACCTGGACTGTTGTGTTTCTGTTCACCCATTTTTGTATCCTTCCCTCTCCCTATGGCCTGCGACCACCACCCTTAGCTAACCCCCTATATAAACACATGCAAACTTTCCCCTGTGGCTAATTCTCTTTGTGCCAGGGTTGGAACACTCCCCTGGGGTTAGTGGGGGAGTTCAGCACAATATATAAACTGAGCAAATGCAGAACAGGTATATATGAGGGGGCATGGAATGGGTGGGAGTGGATAGAAGAAGGTGGGATGGTGGGGAGAGAGAGATGTGTGATAGACATTTAAAAACAGCTGTACATTTTTTAGTGTTGTACATCTCTCTCCTAGGCAGTCCTCCCTAGACTGCTAGGTCTAGTTATGCTGTACATCACCCTCTTCACTCCAGCCCTCTCCTCCAATGCATACAAGGCAGGTAAAGTATAAGGTAATAGGTGACTAACCTTGAGAATTACAGGAGGGTCCTCTGCTGTTAAAATCAGTGGGAGTTTTGTCATTTTCTTGCAGCGGTAGCTGCAAGACAGTTAAAGGCAGAACTGATCTCCATTATCCATAGCTTATATTTGTGGGAACTGTCATATGTGCAAAGTTTGAAGAATATCCAGCCAGAAAAATCAAAAGTTATAACTCTTTTAAAGTTAACTAGTTGTGGTCAAAATGCACAGCACACTGAGTATTTTGAATCATTAATATCGCCTCTTCCCCCCCCTCCCCCATGAGTTGAGCCCCCATATTTCACCGCCTTGGGGCATGAGATCTAGATCAAGTGTGGGTGTAGTGTCATAATGATTGGTGCAGCCAGAAATGAGTTATTAAACATTAAAAGATCCGTTCTGCTGGCTGGCGCATGCGCAGTTGAGCAGCTGCTGAGTGCCATTTGTGTTGTTAGAAAAAACAGCATAAGGAAAGTTACATGACTGCTTTTTACAATCTCCTAACTTTGGGCACCAGCTCTGTCACAGACTTTAAGCTCTAGTTAGTTTCATGTTGCAGAAAGCCAGCAAGAGGACACTCTAGTCAATTTCATGTCAATTGCAGGGACCCTGTCTATCTTATTCATTGCTTGTGCTATAGAAATGCTTATAATAATAATAATAATAATAATAATTAATAATAAATTACCCTTGTGTCTCCTCCATGCTTTTCATTGGTATGAAAAGTCTGCAATTTTTCATACCAGCAAAGTCTGCAACTTTTCAAAAGTAGGGAATGAGGCCAGAGGGTAACTGACATGAAACTGACTAGATCTTCATCTTGCTGGCTTTCTGAGGCAAATTGGTAGTTGACATGAAACTGACTACAGCTTAAAGTCTTTGTGACAGAGCTGGCTCCAGTCATATAACTTTCCTTATGCAGTTTTTTGGCGGTCAGCATGTGCCAGCCAGCAGAACTGATTTTTTAATATTTAATAACTCATTTTGGGCTGCATCAATCATCATAGTACACCAGCACTTGATCTAGATCTCACACTCCAAGACTGTGAAGTCTAGGGGCTCAACTCTTGGAGGTGAAGAGATATGGATCACTCAAAATCTTTCCCAGGGAGTGAATTAATAAAAGTCATGCAACTTTTCATACAGAGTGTCTTTATGACAGAGCTGGCTCCTGGTAAAGTTACATGATTTAAAGCAGTCACGTAACTTTCCTTATGCTGTTTTTTTTAACACCACAAATGGCGGTCAGCGGCTGCTCAACTGTGCATGCACCAACCAGCAGAACTGATTTCTTAAATGTTTAATAACTCCTCTTTGGCGGCACCAATCATTATCACACTACACCTGCACTTGATCTAGATCTCGTGCTCCAAGGCTGTGAAATCTGGGGGCTCTGTGTGGGGAGAGGAGCATGGGGATGGAGGAAGGGGGCTTGGGGGCTCTGTGAGGAGAGAGAGATGTGGGAAGGAAAGCTTGGGGGTTCTGTGGGGGGAGAGTGAGGCATGGGGAAGGGAGAGAGGTGGTTTGGGGGCTCGGGGAGGCGGGCATGGGGACAGGGAGTGAGGAGGTTTGGGGGCTCGGGAGAGATGGGGAGGGAGAGCTTGGGGGGGAGGTAGGTATGGGGACAGGGAGGGAGGGGACTATGGGGTTCTGTGTGGGAGCACGAGTCATGGGAAGAGGGAGGAAGGGGGTTTGGGGACTGTGTGGGGTGTGAGAGGCATGGGGACAAGGAGGGGATTTGGAGGCTCTATGTGGGGAGTGAGGAATAGGGATGGATGGAGGTCCCCTGAAGTCAAGGCTACTCAGGTGCTTGCATCTTTTGCTGGCCTGATTCTCATGTTCTTGTTGTATATACATAGGAATAGCTCTATTGGATGTACCTGCACTGTTAGCAAACTATCTGGCAGGTGCAGATAGTTTGCTGTGGCTTATGGATTTAGATAAATGTTTCTTAGCTTCTCAGACTGATGAAAGCAAAAGATGGTTAACTGAACAGCTCCAAAGATAATGGCTACAGTATAGTATCTGCTGTGCTGGTTCCCAATGTATGTTATGAAGACAAAATGGTTCAGAGGGTATTGTTGGACCAACTCCTGTTGGTGAGAGTATGCAAGCTCCTGGATATAGTGGTGACCCCTATGTGGACTCAAAGCTTGCATACTCTCAGCAACAAAAGTTGGCCCAAGAAAAGATCTCATCTAAACTACTTTGTGTAGCAGTCACATATGTATTATAGTGATGTGCATATCCTTGCCAGAACCGCTCTGCGGGAGGCTGCATCCGCCACCAGCGCTGAGAGACCAGCCCAGTGCACCGGAACTGGAACCACCCAGCCACTACCAGCGCACCACCTAGCTACACCCTGCTGGGCAAGAGGGTCACTGGGAACACCCGATCTAGGAGCCACAATTAGACTTGGCCCACACCAGCCTCACTTGCGCACACCCTAGGGGGCAGGCAGATTGCATCATGTGTGGCTCCCACTCCTCCATCCAACTCAACCCTGCTGCAAAGCAGATCTTGCCTCTCTTGGGGTGCAGAGCATTTGATAATCTTGAAATAATGTACCCCATAATATGGAAAGTTGGAGCTCAAATGCCTAATCCCAAATCCCTGGGAAGATCCTTGGGTTTGCCAATGGCACACCAGCATGAGTTCTATGAGGGAAAACACCTTAGAGGAAACTCCATGGCATCCCTTCCCCTTGTCCAAGGGCTGCAAACCCCAACGTGTATTCAACCACAATAGAGTGCTAATCAATAACTTAATGAGATGAAGGCATGGGGTGAAAACGGACATGACGCTAACCACCCTTGGTGGTCATTTATTCATGTTTCAGGGCTGCATAGGGCACCAATACAGCCCTGCAACATGCATAAATAACCATAAAGGGTGGTTCGCGTCATGTCTGTTTTCACCCATGGACAATGCACTTCTCAATTTTGCTGGTGACACAAAACTGCGGAGAATTACAAACACCTTAGAGGATAGGATTAAAATTCCAAAATATGTCATGGCCTGGGCCCGGCTTACCTGCGGGACCTCCTCAAGCCCCGGATTGCATTGCAGCCCCTGCGGTCGGCCAGAGGCGCCCGACTCGAAGGCTTGTGGAACTCCCTCCCGATGGAGGCCCGCCTGGCCCTGGCCCTCCCCTCTTTCCAAAGACCGTGTTTCCAAAGAAAGTGATAAATATTAATAAGAGTATAGTAAGGAATTAAGTACATATATTTATGTTAATGGTAAATTATGAAATTTAGATAGAAAATGTGGACATAATTTCCATGCTTTTTGGCATTTGTTTTGTTGTAATGTTTTTTTTAATTGGAATTAATTTTTATGTTTTTTGGAGTTGTGGGAAAATGTATATTGTGAAATGTTTTTGAAAAGGAAAGGATTTTTTTGTTTTGAAAATGGTTCTGCCTTTAACCTTTTTTTACACTGTTAAGTTTTTTGTTTTTGTTGATTTAATGGCAGAGGATTTGTGCCCTCAGGGTCAAATCCTGCGTGGTGGTCGCAGAAGGCAATAAAGTGTTTTTGACTTTTTAGGTGTGTTTGTGTATTCCTTTTTGATCCCACAGGCCAAATTCAACCGCATTTGGCAGAGGCCTAAAAGTAAGTACAGACCCAAAAAATCATAACAGGTGTACCTGGAGGGGAGATATGGCCCTGTTTGTAGAAGAATATTCCTGCTGACTTAGGTTAAGCTTTCTTTCTTACACCTCCCTTCCTTAGGAAACTAGGCTTCTGTAGCAGGGCTACATGTTTAAACAGGAAGAGTGTGGAAGTAGGAGAGTGGCAGGAGCCTTGTGAAGGGGACAGGAGCTAGCTAGTATGAGAGAGATGCTCTGTCTGCTCCCTCTCTGCCCCAGCAGTTCCCCCTCGCTCTCTCTGAGCACCAACAATTTAGTCTGGAATGAACTCTTTTAAAGTAGTGCCGTTAAGGGTGGCTCACTGTGTGCGGTGGCAAAGGCACTGGACTGGGAGTCAGGAGATAAGGACTAGTCCCATCTTTTCCACTTATCTGCTGTGTGATCTTGGGTCAAATCACTTCACCTCTCTCTGGGTGAAAATAGACACGCACCTTAACTCTGCTTTAACATGCTTTATGCACGTTGCAGGGCTGCACAGGGCACCGGTACGACCCTGCAATATGCATAAGAAACGTTAAAGCGGAATTATGTACATGTTTCTTTTTACCCTCTGTCTCCATTTCCACATTTTGAATATAGGGATAATGATACACTTTGTCCCTTGCAAAGTGTCTGGAGATCTATGGATGACAAATATCGTGCAAGAGCTAGGTTTTATCAAGGACTTGGGCATTCTGGATGGATGCTGTCATGCTTTTGAGAGGCAGAGACCCTTTAGTGCCATGAGCACAAGCTGGGCATGTGAATTCCTACTCTGCACTCATTCACACGCAGCATTGTGGTACACAAAAATGCAGATGCATTTTTGTGTGAGGGCCGCTCCAAAAATAATTGGGCCCTGATCCTGCACCATTGAAGTCAGTGGGAACATTGCCACTCTTCAGTGGATGCAGGATCAAGCCACTGCCCTTTTCACAAGAGTATGGGTGTACCACCTTCTCAACTGTTGTTGTGCAGTGTGCATTTCTTGGCTCTCACCCTGATAGAGGCTGCATGTATGTATGTCTGTATATACCGGCATGGGCAAAGCTTGCCAAGTCTAAGAGCCACATCCATTTGCCACAATGTTGTCCAAAAGCCGCATGGATCTCTATAGCCACATTTTGCCCGCTTCTAGTATTGTGTATACACATGACTGAAATTAAGTTTGCTATATAAATGCAAATTTTAAAAGTGGGTGGCCTAGTCCTTAAAGCACTCTGCCCCCTTCATTCTACTGAAACTGCTCTCGCTAAGATCACCAACGATCTTCTGGTGGCTAAATCTAAACGTCTCTATTCCATTCTTGTCCTCCTTGATCTCTCTGCTGCCTTCGATACTGTTGACCACTCACTCTTGCTGGATTCCCTTCACTCCCTTGGCTTTTGTGGCTCTGTCCATAACTGGTTCTCCTCCTACCTCTCTGACCGCTCCTTTAATGTGTCTCTCTCCAACTCCGCCTCCTCCTCCTTCCCCCTCTCAGTTGGTGTTCCTCAAGGCTCTGTTCTTGGCCCTCTCCTCTTCTCGATCTATACCTCATCCTTAGGCAAACTCATTGCCTCCCATGGCTTCCAATACCACCTCTATGCTGATGACACTCAACTCTATCTCTCTACTCCCTCTCTCTCTCCCTCTGTTCAAGCTCGTCTCATCAACTGTCTCTCTGACATCTCTACCTGGATGTCTCAACGTCAACTCAAACTCAACATGGCTAAAACTGAACTCCTTATCTTCCCCCCTCATCCTTCCTCTCCTTCCTCACTGTCAATAACTATTGATGGAGTCACCATCCTGCCTGTCCCCCAAGCCCGTAGCCTAGGCTTCATCTTTGACTCAGCCCTTTCTTTTAAACCCTACATTGACTCTGTTGCTAAATCCTGTCGCTTCTCCCTCCATAACATTGCTAAGATTCGCCCTTTTCTCTCTGTCTCGTCTGCCAAAACTCTTGTTCATGCTCTGGTCATCTCTCGCCTCGATTACTGTAACCTCCTTCTCACTGGCCTTCCCCGGTCTCACCTTTCTCCCCTCATCTCTGTCCAAAACTCTGCTGCCAGGGTCATCTACCTCGCCAGTCGCTTCGACCATGTG
Source organism: Sphenodon punctatus (assembly GCA_003113815.1). Classification (NCBI taxonomy): domain Eukaryota; kingdom Metazoa; phylum Chordata; class Lepidosauria; order Sphenodontia; family Sphenodontidae; genus Sphenodon; species Sphenodon punctatus. Next base: position 910,916 of record QEPC01011807.1, on the reverse strand, counting down.
CAGCCCCTCCTCTCTTCGCTTCACTGGCTTCCCCTTCCTGAACGAATCCTGCACAAGCTCCTAGTCTTCACCTATAAAGCTCTTCACAACCTTGCTCCCCCCTACCTCTCTGCACTTATCGCCCTCCATACTCCAGCCCGTGCACTTCGCTCCTCCTCTGTCCCTTCTCTCACCCTTCCACGCCTTCCCTGCTCCCCTAAGCGCCTTCGTCCCTTCTCACTTGCTGCCCCCCATGCCTGGAACTCCCTCCCTGTCCACATCCGCCTTGCCCCCTCCCTTCATACCTTCAAATCTCTCCTTAAAACTCACCTCTTTCGCTCTGCTCTGTCTGACTCTTTATCCTGCTGAGCCACTATTCCTATACCTACGATCGGTTTACCCTTATCCTTGCAACATGGACCTGCCTGCTGTCATTCTCATCGTAACCAAGCCAAGTACGTGCACTTGAGACCTCGCATCTTCATGAATGTTAGACCCCTTGTCTCTCCCTCTGTTCCCCTTCCTAAGTCTCTCCCCCAGCTCCTGTCTCTCAGATTGTAAGCCCCAGGGGCAGGGACCGTGTCTATTTTATTACTTTGTAAAGTGCCAGGTACACTGCTGGCGCTATATAAATGTTTGTTAATAATAATAACACTCTGCCAGCAAAAGCTCCATTCACTTCAAGTCACCAGAACCAGATGACATTCACCTGAGAGTGCTGAAGGCACTTTTGGAATATGAAATAAAGAACATTATGTATTCCATGAGTTTTGAAATCCCATTCGTTTCAAAATTCATGCAGAACAGGTGAGGTCCCAGAGGATGGGAGAAGAGCAAACAGTAGTGTCTGTTGTTAGGAAGGGGGGAAAGGAAGGCGTAAGGAATTATAGGCCAGTCAGTCTGAGTTTGGCACCTGGAAAGATTTTCAGACAAATTAAAACAATCAGTTTGTGACCAGTTGAGGAAAAGGGAGTGATAACTAGTGTAACCAACATGGATTTGTTACGGACAAATGATGCAAGACCCATATAGTTTCCTTCTTGGACCCAATTAAATAGCATGGTTTAACAAGAGGAATGCAGAAGACATATCTCAACTTCAACAAGACATTTTGACATGGTCCCACATGATATTCTCATAAGGAAGATGGTAAAATGTGGGCTGGAAAGGGTTACAATTAGGTTGGTTCACAATTAGCTTAAAAAAATAAAATTGAAGGAGGTATCAAATGGTGTCCCACTAGGATCTGCCCTGGGCCCAGCCCATTTCAACATCTTCATTAATGGTTAGGAGGAGGGAGTGGAGAGTGTACTCATTAAATTTGTAGATGACAAAACTCAAGAGTTTGCAAACACTTTATAAGACAAAATTAGAATACAGCATGATAGATGAACTAGAAACCTGGGCTGAAAGAAATAAAATGAGATTTAACAAAGACAAATGCAAAGTACTGCACGTAGGAGGATGTTTTTAAATGAGTGACAGGGAGGGGAGTTCCGTGGCCGCTGCATGGGACTGGTGTGGGGCGTCCATGTTTGGGAAGTGCGTGGGGTGTGCCTCACACAGGTGGCTCCCTACATGGCTGCCTTATCCATGGAGGCGGCTACCCTGGCCCAGATGGGGCACTCTGGATTTTTCTGGCGTGCTCTGTACGTGTCCATGGGTGGCAGGTGCATGGTTCACGGGAGCGTGCCTCCCCACGCACCAATTCAAAAAAGCAGTTTGCCGCGTGGATGGTAGAGGGTTGTGTGTGGAGACGTCTTGTTTAAAAACACTCTAAATGAAAAACCAGAAGCACAAATATAAAATGGGGGATAAATGACTATTTTATTTATTTCCAAAATTTATAACCACTCCTGCCCAATGGCAGTTCGGGGCGTCTAACAAGAAACAATAAAAACAAATAGTACCCTCTCTACTGCCTTCTTCCCCTCCGCCTTCAAGCATGCCACTGTCTCTCCTATCCTCAAAAAGTCTACTCTTGTCTCCTCTAACTCTTCTAGCTACCGTCCTGTCACGCTCCTTCCTTTTGTTTCCAAGCTTCTTGAACATGTCTACATGCTGGCGAGCCGGTGGGCGGAGCCAGGGCAACGGCAGGCAGAGCCAGAGCAACAGTAGGCCAGTGGCATAGCATAACCCAGCAGCAAGGAGTTCCCAAGGTTAACATCGGATGGAAGCAAACACAGTCTACGTGCACATCAAGCTTAAAATAAATAATGTATAAACCCAAAACACAGGGAAACAGAAAATACTGGCAAAGCACAGCAGCAAGGGGTTCCTGGGGTTAACATCGGATGGATGAAAACAGTCTACATGCACATCAAGCTTAAAATAAATGGAGAACTGCGCATGTGCGAAAGAGCATAGTCGCGCTTCCCCGAGCTCCTCTCCTCGAGCTGAGAAAAAGCCTCCAAAAAAGAAGAAAACCAACTTCAAAATAACTTGAAAGGTACGGGAGGATGGGGAAATCAAAGGGGGCTCAGGAAAATAAACCTGGGTCTGCCGGAATTGATAAA
>QEPC01011807.1:875587-899727 GCA_003113815.1 Sphenodon punctatus | reverse complement strand
AAAACTGTTTGGCTGGGGCTTTAATTTTTTTTACATTGCAGCCATTTAAAAATGGCTGCAATATAAAAAAACCGGCACACTGAAATCCGGTACCGGGGCCGGATTACCGGGCCGAATCCGATAATGCCGGTACGCCCGATACCGGCATTATCGGATACCGGATTCTACCGGTTTCCCACCCCTAGTGGTCAAGGCCAGCAGTATAGCTGAGTTTAAAAGAGGTTTGGACAAGTTTCTGGAAGATAGGTCCATTAGTAGCTATTAGCCAGATAGGATTGGGGAACAAAACCCTTTACTGTCGGGAGCCTGGGGTTGACCCACAGGGAATGAATAGCATGGTGACCTGTTGGGTGCTTCTCCCAGGCCCCTTGATTGGCTACTGTCCGAGACAGGATGCTGGGCTCGATGGACCGTTGGTCTGACCCAGTATGGCACTTATGTTCTTATAGATAGCCCATCTAAAAACATCAGCACCATGTGCAGCAGCAGTCAAAAAAGCAATTAGGAATTATTGGGAAAGAGGTAGAAAATGCCACTATATAAATCCATGGGACACCCCATGGATATGCACCCTTGGATATTGGGTGCAGTTCTGGTCACTTCATCTCAAGAACATGGGGTAAAAATAAACACAGCCAGCGGGACCATTCCCCAGACCAGAAAATCACAAGCGACATGCCACAGGTCAGGCCAGGGCACTGAACTGATGTGCCCACGACCGGGGGAGTTGTCCCACTGGCCACACAGCCCAGGTAGGGCTGGGAGCACAATCAACTTGCAGTCGGACGGTCCGACCCATGCAGTGCTCCCAGCACCTCACCCGCCGCCATGATGGGCAGCCAATAAGGCACAGCCATGGCTGTGACTAAGGCAGGTCCAGGCCGGGCTGGCCACATGGAAACAGATAAGCTAGCCCACTGTGGCCCAGTTGGGTGGGCCTTAGCTCAGCTGTGACATCAGAGACTTTCCGAGACCACAGCCTGGGCTAGCCACCAACATGGTTCAAGGCAATCCCCGGCCAACATCTGGCAGTGCCTGCACACACGTGCAGGTGGGTCATGGGCTGCAGCAGGTCAAAGTGGGCCATGGTCATGTCTGGTTTTACACATAGTAAAGGACCCATGCTCATTGCGTTTTCCTCATTGCCACCAGTGGGGAAATGCAGTGAACATGGGTCCCTGAACGTGGCTGCTTTTAGACAAGCAGGTCGCCATTGTGCGACCTGCTCACACAATATTTCAAAATCCCATAACGGGATTAGATGAGACAGAAGTCTGGGATCATGTGCGTAGAAGACGGTCGCACATTGTTTGCAGACTGTGAATGAAATACTTCGATTGTGAGGTATTTAATTTGCGGTCTGCAAACAATGCGCAACTGCCTTCTACGCACATGATCCCAGATTTCAGTCTCGTCTAATCCCACCTTGCGAGATTTTGAAATATCACACAAACAGGTCGCGCGACGGTGACCTGCTCGTCTAAAAGTGCCCTTTTAGACGTGTGTGGCAAACACACTGCATAAAATCATGCTGCGTGTGAATATCCCACGTGTGGGATTTAGACGTGACATTTCGCGCGTTAAAGCCAGTCACGCGTTCTTTTAAAGCCGCAAGTTAAATACTTTGACATCGAGGTATTTCATTTGCGGCTTTAAAAGAACTGGCTTTAATGTGCAAAATGTCGCGTCTAAATTCCACACGCGGGATATTTACACACAGCGTGATTTTATGCAGCGTATTCGCCGTGCACGTCTAAAAGCAGCTATGGTAGACCTGGAAAAGGTGCAGAGAACACAAAGGTAATCAAAAGTACTGAATAGAAGAGTTTACATATAAGGAGAGACTCAATAAGTTAAGGCTTTTCAGATTGGAGAAGAGACAACCGAGTGGGGAGAGGGTAGAACTTTATAAAATCATGAGTAGTGTAGAACTACTGAAGAAAACTGTTATTTATCCATTCAGCAGTAAATCCTGGTAGCAAATTTACAAGAAACAAAAGGAAGTTTTGGTTTTACTCAACACACAACCTGTAGAACTCATTGCCAGAGGATGTCGTGGAGGCCAGTAACATTAGGGAAGGTTATTGAATGGGTGGTGGCTTGACAGCTTCAGGAGCATTTGGACCAGGTCAACTTCCTTGATCCCTCGCAGTCTGGCTTCTGTCTGGGTTATGGCATGGAGACTGCACTTGTGGCCTTGGTCGACGGCCTCTCCCGAGAGTTGGACGAGGGTCATTCGACCCTGTTGATTTTGTTAGAGCTCTCGGCTGCATTCAATACCATTGATCATGAGTTGTTGGTGACTCAGCTGCTTGACCAGGCAGGGATGAGCGGGGCTGTTCTTGAATGGTTCCGCTGTTTCCTGGCCGGGAAAACCCAGCGTGTGGTGCTGGGTGATTATTCAACTTCTCCCTGGGGCCTCACGTGTGGAGTTCAGCAGGGTTCCATCTTGTCCCCTCTCTTGTTCAATGTGTATATGCAGCCTTTGGGGGAGGTTGCTAGAGAGTTTGGTGTAAGGTGTCTTCAATATGCTGATGACACCCAACTATAGCTCTCGTTTTCATAAGACCCAGGTCTAGCAGTCTCAGTGCTTACCCGGTTTTTGTCAGCTGTGGGGGACTGGATGAGGGTGAGTTGCTTGAAGTTAAATCCTTACAAGATAGAGGGGATGGTTTTGGGGAAAGCTGGGGGAGTGATGGCCCCCATCATTGATGGGGTCCGTCCTCCCCTTATATCCTAGGTCCATAGTCTGGGGGTGCTCCTTGATCCACAGCTCTGCCTGGATGTCCAGGTGGCAGCTGTGGTGGAGGGTGCATTTAGCCAATTACATCTGGTACATCAGCTTAGCTGTATGTCTTGGACTCGGACCTGGCCACAATAATCCATGCTTTTATTATGTTGAGATTAGTCTACTGTAACACACTCTACATGGGGCTACCCTTGTTGATGGTCCGGAGACTGCAGCTGGTGCAGAATACGGCGGCTTGTCTCCTGAAGGGGACGGGCCAATGCGAGCACATTACTCCAGTGCTCCGTTCTCTGCACTGGCTGCCAATAGTCTTCTGGGCCCAATTCAAGGTATTGGTGTTGACCTTTAAAGCCCTAAATGACCTGGGCCACACCTGCGTGCAGAACTGCCTCACCCTCTGGATTCTGGATCGACTTCTGCGGTTGGCAGGGCATGCCCTTCTTGAGGTCCCCCGGGTTTCCCGAGTGTCCACCAGAAGGAGGACGTTCTCAGTGGCTGCACCGCAGCTGTGGAACTCCCTCCTGTTGGAGGTCCGCCTGACTGCTGACCTCACCTCTTTCCATAAAAAGTGTAAGACCTGGCTGTTTCGCCGGGCCTTTGCCAAGGGAGATGGGATGGGTGGGTTGGGTTAGGGTGGGGTTTTATTGTTTTGGCGGGGTGGTTAATCTTGGGAAATGTTGATTTTAATGAATTTTATTATATGTTTTAAAATGTTGTTAGCTGCCCCGAGATGCTTGTAGCAGGAGGGGGCGGCATACAAATGGAATTATAAATAAATAAAAATAAATAAACATTGATTCAAGAAAGGATTGGATAGAGGAGATTTCTTAGAGGATAGGTCTGCAAATGGATGTTAGTCAAGCTGGTGATACCACTGACTATCAGGTGCTGGGAGTGAATAGCAGGAAATGGTTCACTCCATTATTATCAGATATGTACTTTTCTGAAGCAATCAAAGTTGGCCACTGTTGGAGGCTGGTTGCTGGGTTCAATTGTCTGGTCATTTTGGTCTCTGACATTTCTTAGGTGATTGCCCCAGCAGAATGCTTTGAGGATTAGGCTACCAGTCTATGATTAGTAGGTGTAAGTCTTAATCTTGAACCCACGGCAGTGAACAACAAAGCACTCATTGATTTCAATGGTGCAGAATTAGAACCATAGTGTGTTCACCTGTGAATTATATTAATTCTTCTAAAAAACCCATACAGGTCAGATACACAATAACCTGGACCCCACTTATCTGCAGGACCACCTCACCCTCCAGATTCTGGATCGGCCTCTGCGGTCGGCCAGGGGCACCCTCCTTGAGGTTCCCTGGGTTTCCCAGGTGTCGACCGTGAGGAGAGCATTCTCAGTGGCCACTCCATGGCTATGGAATTCCCTCCCATTGGAGGTCCACCTGACCGTAGACCTCCCCTCTTTCCATAGACAGTGCAAGACCTGGCTGTTCTGCCGGGCCTTTGCCAAGGGAGATGGGATGGGTGGGTTGGATTAGGGTGGGTTTTTATTGGTTTTACTGTTGGATTCTTTTAAATGTTGAGTTTTTATGATCTAATTTGTTTTAAAATGTTGTTAGTCGCCCCGAGATGCTGTACAGGAGGGGGCAGCATAACAAACACGAAATAAATAACATTTATTGGCAACTGTTTTTTCTTTATTTTTACTGCAGCTACTTGCTTTGTCCATGTGTCTGCACAAACGGCATTGTCTTCAGAGGTTGTACATTTTACTGGGCTCTGATTCTGCTCCAGTTTAAAGTCAGTAAGCACTGTGGTGGTTTCTCCAGCGGCAGGAAACTCTTTGACATTCAGTTAGAAATTATTTGAAAGGTTTCTTATCACTGTCTTCCAACGCCATAGATTAGTACATTAAAACTAGAACAGAACAGAGCTCTGTTCCTATCCTATGGCAAGAAAGCTTGTGCGATGTGTTTGTGTGTATTAATAATTTTGGATTCCACAGACTGATTTCAGCCAAATCAGGCAGAAAGACAGGCCAAAAGGTAAGCAGGGACCTCAATATTCATAAGAATAGGTGCACCTGGAAGGAAAATATGACCCCCCAAGTCCTATAATCATTGTTGTCTACTTCTTACCTGCTTAAAAAGTCAGGCTTTCTTAATTGTGGTGTTTGCTGTACAGAATTCCTAGTTCTTCGATTCTGCCAGGGAGGGGAGCTTTCTGGTCTGGGAGGGCAGTGATCAGCAGCGGGTCTGGGGAGCCTCCACTCTCTCTGCCGTCATGACTCACTGTTCCCTGAGACTTGGGCAGGTCCCAGGGAGTAGCAAGTGGTGGCAGCAGAAGAAGCAGAGGCTCCCCAGTACCAACTGTTTCTGCTGTCACTGTTTGCTAGTGCCTGGAGCTGGGGCAGTAGGCAGATGTCTCATTCTGCAATGAGACTGTAGTGCAACAATCTCATTGCAGAACAAATATGTCCAGGGAGCAGCAGGCGGTGGCTGCAGCCATCTCTGAGAGAGGAGAGCTGGAGTTGATCAAAGTGTGTCTGTGCTGGATACCAGTAAGGACTGAAGCTACCCACATTGTACAGCTGTGAGGTTGTGGCCTTGTAGGCTTCTTCTCCATGAACACAATTCTAGCATGACATCCCAGGATTATCAGTCCAGGATAACTGTCTACATGATCATTAATTTTCCAGAATAATGCACTATTCTGGAATGGCAGTGTAAACACTTATATCAGTGTAAGAGTTACAAGGAGGATTGCATCAGTCCCATGGTGCAGCACAGTTGCATTTCAGTGCCTTGGGGAACTCCAACTGAGAGGAGAATGCCGAGCAGTGGTCTTGTCATTAATTGTCCGGGGCATAAATTTCCAGACGGGATTCTGTATTTGTGTAGAGAGCTGAGACAATCAAGGCAGTTCCAAAGGGAACTAGATTCTGCCACACAGACAGAGCAGTTGAGTTTCAGTGTGGTGTTCTGCTCTGATTTCTGTGAATACAACAGCTTGGTGGGAATGCCAGTGCCCTTGGAGATAGTGGAAACGTCAGCTGCCCTCCTTCCCCATCCCTGGTTAATCTGAGGGTTTGGTGAGAGACCCTAAAGAGAAGGGCAGTATCCCCCCTGGTCCTGGGTGCCTCTCCTGGCTGCTATGTGGGCAGCTGTGAGCCCCTCTCCTCCCAACGTCCTTGCTGTGCCTAGGTCACTTTCTGGTATGGGTCCTTAGAGCGGATGGGTGTGATGGATTCCTTCCTCTGCAGGGTCAGAGTGGATTAGGAGGCAGCCTGGGTAGCATTTTGTCACATCCTTTGTTGTAAATCTCTACCAGTGACATTTTGCCACCAGAGACTGCAGAATACCATACACACATTGGGTTGCGGAGAGGTAAGCCCTACTTGCAGTTGTTTATGGTGGGGGCTTCATTCCAGCATAAGCATCTACATGAGCACTATCCTGGTATTATTTTAGTCTGGACTAAATAAGGCCGCTTTCAAGCATTACCTGAGGAGACAGGGAAACTTCCATCAGAGCAATTGTGGCTCAATAGTGCACATGCGAATGCACTATTCCACTTTATGCTGAAAGAACACCCATCATTGTAAAAGTACCATTTGGGGACCCTGTAATGCATGAGTGTTCTCACAGCATAAAAGTGGAATAGTGCATTCGCACGTGTGCTAATTACCGTCATAAGAGAGCTGCAGTTGCTCTGATGGATGCTTCCCTGCCTCCCCGGTAATGTGCGAAAGTGGCCTAAAACCTGGAAAATGAGGTTTTATCATTCTGGAATAAAACCAGGAATCGGATTTTATTAATACCGGGATATCTGTTCACATGAACACTTAACCTCAGTATTAGAGGCATTTATTCCAGAAGAATGCACGTATAGAAGCAGCCTTAGGCTGCTTGCAGATGAGCACGGGGGGCGGAGAACTTCCGGGAGCGGAGATCACACTAGGCACGATCCCAGGAAACTCCGCCCGTGTGTGTGGGGGGGGGGGGCCCTCCTCTGCAATGCATGTTAGAAATCATGCTAGAAATGGGCTATACCCCCTCGCACACAAGCAGAGTTTTCTGGGATTGCTCCTAATGCATTCTCCGCTTCCAAAAGTTCCTCCGCCCCTCGTGCTCATCTGCAAGCGGCTAAGTCTAAAGCGGCATTGGGGAACCTTCTCCCTCCCAAGGGCCCCTTTAAAAATTAGTACAAGCTCTGAGGGCTGCATGGAAGTTGGAAATGGGGTTGCATAAGAGGTATACTCAAGAAAAGGAGTGTCCAGATCATGGCTCTGTGCCATGGATCTGTCTTCTATCCTTGTGTGTATGTCCTAATCTCTGTCTGCTTAACCTGAGCTCAGATTTTCAGTCCCTTGGTGTAGAAACTGGATCCAGGGGTCAGATCCAGGAACTAAAATGAGGCCACATAACTTGCCAGGGGTGGGGGTGTGGCTGGGCCTGGGCTGCATTTGGCCCCCAGGCCTGAGGTTCCCCACCCCAGACTTAAAGTGTTAGGGAACCACTGCCTTATGCCGAGATAGAATTTCTAGATGTCATAAATGACTGCTTTCTGGAGCAGCTTGTCCTGGAACCAACAAAAGAAGGAGCCATTTTGGATCTAGTCCTAAGTGGAGTGTAGGATTTAGTGCAAGGGGTAATGGTGCTGGACCCACTGGGGAATCGTGATCATAATATAATCAAATTTGGCATACTTACAGGAGGGAAAATGCCAAATAAAACCACTGCAGTAACATATAACTTTAGAAAGGGGAACTATATAAAAATGAGGAAACTAGTTAGAGGGAAACTTAAAGGAGTAGTTGCAAGAATTAAATGTCCACTTGGGACTGCGAAATCAGAACGGTGTCATCTGCGTATAGCAGTACGGGAGTTGGTCGATCTCCAATATTCAGGGGGTGGGTGTTAAAAGACTTCAAAAAGGATATGGAGTCATTCAGAAAAAAGTTGAAAAGGGCAGGGGCCAGTAAACACCCCTGCTGCACCCCCGATCTCACCTGAACTGGGCCGGTTAGTGCGCCCTGGGGGTTAACCCACACCCGGAGAGAATTCCCAGAGTGCAACTTAATGAAAAGGTATAATAATCTTGGTTCTATGCCCAGAAGATGGAGCTTATTCCAAAGGCACTCCCTTGAGATGGAGTCAAATGCCTTTTCAAGGTCAATAAACCCAAGGTAGTTTCCTCCGGGCAAACACTGATTTAGAGATTAAAGCGGTCAGAACGCAGATATGGTCAGATGTTGCGGCCCCCTCACGAAACCCGACTTGCTCTGGCTCCACTAGCTCTGGGACGACGTCCAAACTTGTAATTTAATTAGCAGAAACCTTGTATACACTTTAGCTATAATACAAACTCCCATTTGGGGGTAGGGCTTTTGGGGAATTTTAGATCAATTCCAAAATAAATTTTTGAGAGCAATTTTGGGGGTCCCTTTAGGTACGCCGGTGGCCTTAATGCGCACAGAGGCGAAGGTCCCTCAATCAAAGCTAGGGCAATGATAGCAATGATAGCCTTTTGGCTAAAATTAAAAATCTTTAGGCAGGACAAATGTTCCTTTATGGGATCTATATCAGATAGGTCTACGGAATGGTGTATTTCAATTGTGGAAGAAATATGTAAACTAGGTTTCTCAGCGGAGTTTTTCTGTGGGTATGATTATGCTAGGGCCATGACTCTAGTCAAACGTAGAGTCTTAGATCAAGATTTGCAAAGGTCTCAATGGGAGATTAGGGTACAGAAGATAGCTCCCGAATATCATATGATACAAATGGAGGACCTGGAAAATAGCTACCTTTTTGCCTGGCAAGACTCCCAATGGAGACGTGCATATACTTTATTTCGCTTCCAGAACTTTCCATCTATGATAACGGAGGGACGGTATAAAGGAAGCGTTAGAAATTTGAGAATCTGCCCGCTGTGTAACCTCAATGTTATCGAGGACCTCGTCCATGTCCTTGCATTTTGTCCAGCGTATGACAAAATTTGCACTGCAAGAATTAAGTGCCTAGTAAAGGATATAAATTGTTTGCCTATATCAGTAGCATTGAGGAAGTGGCTGAATCCAAGGAATTCAGATGAGGTGAAAGGAGTGGCAAATTATGCCCTATTGGCAATGACTATCCTCAGTAAATGCCTGACTTTGAACTAGTTTTTGGCCCCACATTCTGGTTATTTCGGAATGGATGTAGGATCTCCTGAAGGTGTGATCATAATAGCTTATTGGCTGTTACCCTGGATTCCTCGTACTAGCTTCACGTTATTAAAGGATAAACGTAAGGACCTGTCGTTCACATAATAAATAATCTACAAAGGAATTTTATCAAACCGGGAAACTGGGTACGTAGGGGCAAAGAGTCCCCCCAGCTCAACTTCCCCCGAAGAGCTAGGGATTGATAGTCCAGTAAACTTTTACTTGGGTCATGGGGGTATGGGACTCAAATTTACAGCCCAACAACAGCCTTATAACATTAGGATGCTGGGAAAATTGTAGATTCCCTTAAAGGTATGATTGTTAGGACTAACTGCCTATAGCAAAGTAAGGATCTGATATGTTTAGGTTATAGGTTATTAGTTATTGTAAATTTGTACATTTAGTTTGGGTAGAGGAGAGTTATTGCCTACTACCAGATTTATTTGTTGAAGTTGTGTTGGATTTTATTGTATATATTTTGTTATGACGTACTGTTGCAACAATAAACAAAATGAAATGAATGAATGAAATAATACAAAGGAGACTAATTGGACAGTAATTCCCCAGGAACATTGGGTCCCCCTTTTTAAATATCAGGACCACAGTGCTAGAGAGCCAAGAGGAGGGGAACCTACCGGTCTCATTAATATAGGTAAATAGAGGAGTTAAAATTTCTGCCCACCGACGTGGATTGCTCCTTAGTAGTTCTGGTGTTATAAAATCTGGTCCTGGCGCTTTTCCTAGTTTAAGACGGCCAATGAGCAACGCCACCTCATCCACAGTGACTGGGGGCCAGCTCTGGAATCTGTCTATAGGAAGAATCTCTACATCAAAGGACCCCACCCTAAAGTTGGAAAAAAGGCCCTCGTAAAAGGACTGTCACACTTCTGGACAAAGGGAAACTCTGCGGGAATACCCCCTCCCCTTCAGGGGTCGGCGGATAATTTCCCAGAATTTCCTAGAGTCCTTTCCATTAGCAGCCTTGATAAGGGTAGACCACAGAGCTTTCCGGTCCTTATTTAATTTATATGCCAGTAAAGTGCGATAGTCCTTCCGCAAGGCCACTAAGATGGTCCTATGTTCTTGGCAAGGGTTTGCTCTCACTTGCCTGGCAGCCTGGCGAAGCTGGGCCCTGACCTTACGGCATTCAGCATCAAACCAGGAGGGAGGTCCAGGAAGTGGAGCAACGCTCCTCTCCCTAGATGTGCTAATTGTGATCACTTGGGTCAGTGCTGCCAACATTTTGTCATACCACAAGATCATATCTGTCCCCTGGGCTGCAATTCCAGCACAGCAAGCAATAACTGGTGGCGACTCCAAAAAAGCGGCCACCTTGCCCTTCAGCTCTTCAGACCACTTTACTCGAGTCAAAAAGGGGACTCCATCAACCGGAGGAATGAGGGCATCAGAAGGAGGAGGACAGACCTGGGGATCCCAGAAGCTCAGGGTTATAGGAAGGTGGTCAGACACACAGACAAGGGCACAACCTGGAGGCTAGAGACGTCGCCAAATAGCGCTGTCAGCCTTTGGGGAATACTGCCGTGCAGAGTTCCTGTCAATTAATTTCGGCAAGACCAAAGTGTTGGTGGTGGGACCCAGAGGAGCGCAAAGAATACATCGCTGGGCTATTGGGGATAACCCAATTGAGCAGGTGCGGGCCTTTAAATATTTGGGGGTGATTTTTTCTTCCTATATTGGCTGGAGGTCCCATTTTGAGGCAGCTTGTGAGTTGGTGGGAAAATCTTCAGATGCAATTATAAAATTCTTTTTTGGGTAGGGGGGGACATTGGTCCGCCCGGCCCTGTGTTTATTAACAAAGGTATTGGGCCAACTGCTCTATGCGATTCCAGCTTGGGGCCCTGTCTTTCTGTCTGATCTGGAAAGTATACAAAGCAAAGTTCTGCGAGTCATCTTGGGAGCCCCGAGGGGAACCCCACAAGTGATCTTAAGAGCAGAACCTCTCTGCATTCCCCTGAAAGTATACGCACTACAGGCATTCCTTAATTATTGGATCAGGAAGGCTTTATTCCCCCCTTCCAATGGATCGCTAGTTGTGCAGGCTGTGACTGCTGGTCTCGGGGACAGCTGGATAAGGAGGGCTGAGCAAGAAACACTCAACCTGGAATTTTCTTTTGAGAGCTTGAGAGTCCTGAGTTGGGAGGCCTCCAAAAATCTAATTAAAAGGCGGCTGAGGGACCAGACTCTGCAAACAGAGAGTGCCTTGATGGCTGCACAGAAGGTAGTGCCGAAATTTATTTCATATAATGCTCTATGTGATGGCCCTTACTACCTCTTCGAATGGCAGGATGTCAGTTAGCGTATTGATTTCTTTAAGATGAGGGTGAACGTTTTTCCTTCAGCGGTTTTGGAGGGTCGCTATATAGGTACCCCGCAGGAGCAGCGGATGTGTTCCTTGTGCTCCTTGAGGGAGATAGACTTGCCCGATCACATCCTTTTTTGCTGCCCCCGTTATGCAGGCCCCAGATTTAAGTACTTGGGAGGGCACCTTAGGAGTAAGGGGATAGTGGATGGGAGGCTGGGCGGTGATGCTCAAAGTCTCCTCTGCCCTAGGAATTCAGAGCAATCTAGAGCGGTGGCAAGCTTTTGCTGGGCGGCTGTCAAAATTAGACAGTCTTATCTGAGCTTTGGTTAGCCGGCCTGTTTATATTGCGAGTTGTGTCATGTGGGGGTCTATATATGGGGGCTACTTGTTGGCTGCCGATCATAAGCTGTTGTTCCCAATTTTTGGAAAATTTTTGTTATGATTTGAAGTGTGTTAATTCGTGCTTGTGTCTCCTTGTTTATTATCGTTATCGTTGTTATGGCCTTGGCTAAACAATAAACTTTTTATTCAGTTTAAATGTATTCCACAAATTAAAAAAGGTAGGAAGAGGACCAAATGTCTGCCTGGGTGGCTAAATGGTGAGGTGAAGACTATTGAAGCCAAAAAGGCATCCTTTAAAAAATTGAGAGTTCCAATAAGGTTAATAGGGAAGAGCATAAGCATTGCCAAAGTAGATGTAAAACGTTAATAAGACAGGCCAAAAAGGAATTTGAGGAGCAACTTTGCTAAAGATGCTAAAACTACTAATAAAAATGTTTTCAAGTACATCAGAAGCAGGAAGCCTGCTAGAGAGTCAGTTGGGCCGTTAGATGACCAAGGGGTGAAAGGGGTGCTTAGGGAGGAAAAGGACATTGCAGAGAAGCTGAATGAGTTCTTTACTTCGGTCTTCACTGCAGAGGATGTTGGGGAGATACCCATGCCGGACCTTTACTTTGTAGGTGATAAATTGGAAGAGGTGTCACAAATCAATGTTACTCTGGAGGAGGTTCTAGAGCAAATTGACAAACTAAATACTAACAGATCACCAGGACCAGATGGTATTCACCCCAGAGTTCTGAAGGAACTAAAATATGGAATGGCAGACCTACTGTTAGTAATTTGTAACCTATCGCTAGAATTTGCCACTGTACCTGAGGACTGGAGGGTGGCAAATGTAACCCCGATATTTAAAAAGGGATCCAGAGGTGATCCGCAAAACTACAGACCAGTAAGCTTGACATCTGTGCCGGGCAAAATGGTGGAAACTCATTAATAACAGAATCACTGGGCATGTTGATAAACAATAAACATGGCTTAATGGGGAAGAGTCAACATGGATTTAGCAAGGGCAAGTCATGTCTCACTAATCTGTTGGAATTCTTTGAGGGTGTAAATAAGCATGTGGACAAGGGAGACCCGGTAGATACAGTGTACCTGGATTTCCAGAAAGCATTTGATAAAGTCCCACATAAAAGACTCTTGAAAAAATTAAAAAGTCATGGAATAGGAGGTAGTGTCTTACTATAGATCGATAACTGGTTAAAGGATAGGAAGCAGAGTAGGACTGAATGGTCGGTTTTCACAATGGAGAGATGTAAAAAGGGGTGTGCCCCAGGGATCTGTATTGGGACCGGTGCTGTTTAATGTATTCATTAATGATCTGGAAAAGGGCGTTAAGAGTAAGATGATCAAATTTGCAGATGACAGCAAGTTATTCAAGGTAGTTAAAACACGAGCAAACTGTGAAGAATGGCAACAGGATCTTACGAGACTGGGTGCCTGGGCATCTAAATGACAAATGAGATTTAATGTGGACAAGTGCAAAGTGATGCACATAGGGAAAAATAATCTAAACTATGAGTACACAATACTGGGTACTAAGCTACAAGTTACCACTCAGGAAAAGGATCTGGGAGTGATTGTGGACAATACACTGAAATCCTCAGCCCAGTGCGCAGCAGCAGTCAAAAAAGAAAACAATGTTACGAGTTATTTGTAAAGGGATAGAGAATAAAACTGAGGATGTCATAATGCCTCTATACAAATCAATGATGCGACCGCACCTGGAATATTGTGTGTAGTTCTGGTCGTTCCACCTCAAAAAAGACATTGCTGAACTAGAAAAGGTACAGAAAATGGCAACGAGAATGACAAAGGGTATGGAACGGCTTTCGTACAAAGAAAGGCTTGACAAGCTGGGTCTCTTCAGATTAGAGAAGAGAAGACTGAGAGGGGACATGATAGAGGTTTATAAAATCTTGAGTGGTGTGGAACGAGTAGACAGGGAACGGTTATTTACCCTCTCAAATAGTACTAGAACTAGGGGACACTCCATGAAACTAGCTGTCGGCAGATTTAAAACAAATAAAAGGAAGTACTTTTTCACTCAATGCATAATTAACCTATGGAATTTGTTACCAGAGGATGTTGTCAAGGCCAGTAGTGTACCTGGGTTTTAAAAAGTTCTTGAAGAGTAGATCCATTAATGGCTATTAACCAAGTAACTTATCGGATGAACTTCTTACTGTTGGGAGCTGGGAGTGAACGACGGGGAATGGATTGCCCATTGTGACTGTTGGTTCTTCTCCCATGCGATCGAGATTGGCCACTGTTGTAGGACATGATGCTGGGCTTGATGGACCATTGGTCTGATTCAGTATGACACTTCTTATGTTCTTATCAATTTTGGGGCAGTCTGTCCTGCTTACCAGCATTCCCCTTCTGTGGGCTTCTGGCTGGTTTCTTTACAAAGCTACAGGACACTTGAAAGGGAGAGCCCCTGTTTCTGGTTCCCCTGTTTCTGGTTTTCAGCTAGCCAGCCAGCCTTAGGGAAACCCTTGTGGTTTTGACCCTAACACTCCCATTTTGTCCTATGGGAATGTCAGGGTCAAAGCCACGAGAGGTGGCAACTCTACCTGGTAGTCCTCCTTTGAGCTTTGTGGCTCTGCCTTTTGTTGCTGCAGCTTGCTCTAAACTGGGCATAGCAGGAATCAACCCCACATGGGCTGCAGCCACACGATGCACTTACTGCACCTTGGGCAGCATTACCCCACTCTGGGCAGCCTTACCACGCGATGCATTGCATTGTGTGCCTGACGGCCGCCAGATATTCACCCTGCTGGCTGCTACTCACGGTGTCCTCGGAAAAAGGCTGAGGACGTAGCATGTAGCAGCCTTACTCAAAGTGGGGTAAGACTGCCCAAGGCATGGTAGTGTGCTACCACTCATGTGCCCAGTCCCTGTCTACCTCGCCACATGGCAAGGTCTGCTACGGGGCTTTGAGCGGTGGGCACTAGCTCCAGTTCTGTGCAGCCATGTCAAGGCCAGGTGTGGGATAGTAGGCAGGCTGGGAGAGGGGGGTGAGGAAGGGCCAGGCACCTGTTCGTGTGGATGGTGCCTCAACTGACAGCAGCCCACCTGGCTGCCCCACAGGGTAGGGGAGAGGACTGTTTCTCCTGCTCTCCGTGCTAGCCCCGAAGTGTGGTGAAGCAATTGCCTGCCATGAGGTGCGTGGGGATCGAGCCCGTCGCAGCTCATGTGGAGGTGCATGGTCTTCCTGATACCTGTCCAGCTCTCTGCCTTAAGGGGGCGACCACTTGTCTCTACACTCTCAGACTGCCAAGGGATGGCTCCCCACCGGTATTCCTCCACCTGGTCCGAGGACCACAAGGGCTCTTAGCAACTTTGTCACACTGAGTAAGAAATAAATACAAAAGAGTCAGGATGTGTCACACAACAGCCCTGTCAAAACACAATTCCCCACAGGATGAGGGCAAAACAGTCCACTCACACACTGGTCTCTTCACGACAGAACCTTTTATTAATTTCCAAACATAGTTCCAGATAACACAAGGATTGCTGCAACCCCCACCTCCCTCCCCTGGCTCCCAATGACTTCTTTCGGCCTGATGCTCTTAATCAGCCAAAACCAGGGTATGTCCTGTTGCCACTGGGCTCCTCCCAGTCTCTGGCCCCTCCAGCTAGGGTGACCATGACCATACCTCCCCTTTAAAAGAGGACACTTATGAAAAATACAAGGTGCAGGGCTGCACTGGAACCAGTGCACCCCTGCACCGTGTATTTTTCATAAGCATCCTCTTTTAAAGGGGAGGTATGGCCACCCTACGTCCAGCTAAGGTCCCCAACAGGTCAGCTCCTACCCTAGAAGCAGGCTTCCAGCTTCTGCCTCTTTCCCTGGTGGTCGTCCGTCCTTTTGCCCTCTCAACTAAGCCTTTTAAAGCAGATGCTCCTCGCTGGCTTACAGCTTCTGACCTGGGCCCAACAGGACTCGTCTAGTCCTTTCAAGCCTGGGTCGGGTTGGGCAGTGTACTCTATGCCCAAACCCCTCACTGCACTCTCTGCCTAAGCCATCAGGTTCGTGCCAGGTCAGGCTCCCTAGCAGTGAAAGGCCTCAGCCACTACAAAGCACTATGATGTCATGGCGCTCTGCAGGGGGTGTGGTCAAATAGAAAAGGGGTGGGGAACACCTTAACCCCACTCCTTTTCTGTTATAGCCTTGTCCCTTACAGAGTATCGTGGTGTCACAACGCTCTGTGGGGTCATCAGGACATGCTGAGTCCAGGCTGAGAACTGTATCAGACTTCGGTTTGGAGATCAGACCAGGGTTGTAGCTGCCATGGAGTGAGGGGGTTCAATTGAGCCAAGACCCTGGACTTGAGGGGGACCCCTATACAAATGGCCTGAGCATTACTTTTTAATTTAATTTAATTTTAATTTAAAATTCCATTTCATTATACAGATTCATTACTTTTATGCATAGTGTAACAGAATATTGGATTGTACAGTAGTTTGTTATCTCATATAACACATGAAACAAAAGCAACAACAATATGAACCAGAACTTATTATTGCATCACATCTTCTCTCAAGGCCCATCAAATGTCCTTCAGGCATATGTTTGGTGGTTTTTTTCTTTCTTGATGTAGGGAAGAAATACTGTCCCAACACAGGTTCCATGTTAAATAGAAGTCTTCAACCTTATCAGACAGTTCTGCACAAATGGCCTGACCATCACTAAGAAATGTTCAGGGTAAGCCGGGGAGGGAGCAGGGGCAGGGCCAACACTCTGTCCACTCTGAAAATTTTCTAGCAGCACTCAGGCTACTTGCAAAGGGTACCTGCCAAAAGGACACTCTGGGGCAGGGAGGCTCCGTGGAGGGGGAAGGGGGGGGAGGGGGAGGTCAAGGCTGTTCAGGAGTCTTGGGAGGGCTGCCCCTTAGGAAGACCCATCCCCTTACATAATTGAGACATGAGCCCAGGCCCGTCACAGCTTTGCTACACAACTGGATCAGGCCCAATGCAGTCAGACACAGGTCCAAATTTTGGGCCAGAGGAGTGCTCTAATTCATTCAGGCTATTCTAACAGGGTTACCAGCCTTCACAGAGTTAACCCTTTCCTGGGTTTGTTACACTGTCTGCTCTAGGAAAGCTGAATCCTCACAGGCACCCAGCACCACTCTGGGCCTAGTCCTGCAAAGACTTACATTATGGGCCTCCATTTCAGAGTGAAAGACAGGATTTAAGCTCCTAGTGATTACTAGTTGAAACGGCTATAATATTTGGTGGAGTTAATGCCAGTTGGCACAGGCCCTGGCATTAATATCTAAGGCTGATCAGTAGTCAGTTGCACTCTCCCAAACTTAATCCATTCCTGCCCAGCTTTTAGGAAGCAGTCTGCAGCAGCAAGCAATGTGGAGAGATGCTCAGCAGAACTGAGAAGACTCTGAAGGAATGCTGCCTGCCTGGCAGAGCTTCAAGAAATGACCTTGCAATGGCAGCAAGAGCTGACAGCCTGACAGCACTGAGGTGCCGTTATTCCCTAATGGCGCAAGAGTTGGCACCTGTTAACGCTGCACTCAGGAAGCAGGATATCAGCAGCAGCTCTTCTGAACAGTGCTACCTACGCTCTAATGCCAGAGGGTGGCGCTCTTTGTACTGACCAACCTATAGGGCAATGTCTATTGTGATATTAACTTTTATTCAATTTCTACAACAGAGTTAGTGGGGCAGGAGGGGGATGAAAAGTCCCAGAAAAGCTGCCAAATAATGGAGTTTTTCCAGACCCAGGGCTGGTCTTAGAATTTGCAAGGCCCTAAAATGCAGGGCCAGCTGCTCTCACTGCCACCCCTTCCCCTGCCACTTCCAGCCCCCACTGATATCAAGAGTTATTTTTTATAGAGACTCATCCCCAGTCCCTCCATTTTAAGGAGTCGATGATGTGCAATAAACACGTCCTCTGTGCAATAAACACTTATATTTATTGCAGACTATATGTCCTAAGCAATTACTAATGGATGTAGTGCCTTTTACATAAAAGTTGGCAGTTCAAAGGAGAGCCCTGTTCAGGCTAGACATCTGAGCCCAACCCGAGCCTGGGTGTTTTCTACTGTTTTCTACTCCTGCTGTTTTCTAAGGTTGCCATCTTCAGTCATTTTTTACCTGACACTTCTCTTTTGGCCTATGGGAGTGTCAGGTAAAAAACAACCACATGTGGCAACTCTACCGTTTTCCAATGTGACCACCCTGTGGAAAGGGAGGACCTAAAATGTTCCCCCCTGTGGGGTTTGGGACGGGGTCTTGAACGGGAAGGGGGAACACCCCAAATGGCAAGGAAGCTTCACCTGCAAAGTATCCCTCAGGATCGAATATGGTGGTCTGGAAGGTAAAACCCTCCCCACCTAGATCACAGGGAGGCGGAGCACATAGCCTGTCCCGTACCAAGGAACACACCAACACATGAGGCGGAACCACCAGTCACGCAGGACCCAGGATCCAGGGAAGGGAGGTGCAGGAAGAGTGATAGGGACCCCCAATGCGCGGGACCCCGGGAGGGGGGGGGGAGAAGGCGGACAGGGCACCCACTCCTGGGGGGTAGCTAGATCACCGAGGTGGAGAGGAAGAACTGGGACGACACCTGGACTCCAATTACTCACCTGGCACGTCAGTCTCTCTCTCATAGGGCGAATTCACACGTGCAGCAATTATCTGGATTTTTAAAAACTGGTTCTCAATAGTTCGCTGTTAACAAGTCCTGTTGCATTCACATGCATGCCATACCGATTTTAAGTACAGCGAAATAATGCATTCAGACCTTCTTGTAGTGCGTGCTTACCCGGCTGCTCAGTACGGTTCAGTTACAGGAAGTGGCCTGTGGGGAGCCAGAAGGTTGCTACTTTGTAGCAAAGTACAACTTTGCTACAACCTTTGCTACAACTTTGCTACAACCTTTGCTGCAACTTTGCAAACTTTGCAACAACCTTTGCTACAACCTTTGTAGCAAAGGTTGCTACTTTGTAGAATCAGGGAGTAAAGAGGGAGAGCCTGAGGCTGCTGGAAAGAAGCCCCTCGCATTCTCTCCCTGGTTTCTTTCCGGTATCCCGCTGCTGCTACTGCTGCAGCACTACGGTAGAGGCAGAGGCAGATGATTGAAAGTCCCTTGGAGGGAAGAACTTTTTTGGGGAGAAGCATGGAGGGGAAACATGGAGGGGAAGAACTTTTTTGGGGAGAAGCTGGCTGCAGCCTGCACCCAGCGAGGCAACTACAGGGCTCCAGCTGGTCTCACTGCTTCCGGTAGGGGCAGGAGTAAAACAGCGCACTTGGAAGCACGGTTGCATTCACATCAGAAAAGATTTCACACCAGTTAAAACCAGTACAATGTTGCTTTCACACTGCTGTTAAGTGCGGATTTATTGAAAACGGACAGCAAAAAGGTAGGTTTGAGTAGCTTTGAAAGTCGGATTTCTTTAGTGCGATATTGACTGCATTTAATCGAATTTATGTGTTCAGACATGCATGAAACATTCGTTTTTTAAAAAAATTCGCAAAAATCAGAACGTCTGAATCCCCCCATAGTCTCTCATGCTCTCCCTCTCACGCTCTCTCTCTCCCTCTCACGCTCCCTCTCTCCCGCTCTCTCTCACTGTCTCCTTCTCTCTCACAAAGCTCAGCAATGATTGCACACAAAGGGTAGGTGACAGTCTCTCAGGGCAAGGCTCTGATCACCGGCAAGGAGGGAGGTGTAAGGACTGCTTTTATCCCCGGCGCTGAATGTTGGCGCAAGCGCTCTGAGCGTCGGGGCTGGGGAGGAGGAGGCGTGGCCACAGGGGTGGAGCCCCATGTGCTCGGTCCGGGCAGCGCAAGACCCGCCGCGCTGTTCGGAGCCTCTGCCCGCGCTGCAGGGGGCGGGACCCGGACTTCTCGCAGCAGCTCTGGAGGCGCCGTGGCAGCCAGCAGTGCCGCCTCAGGCGCGTGGCCCCTGTACACAGTTTGGGGGCACCTGTCAGTGGGGCAGCACCAATGGGACCCCAAACCCACCTTCCACCAGATCCTAGGGCCCCAGAGGAGGGACCTGACACCCCCCCACCCCTTTCCAATGTGGACATGTGGAGCATTAATTATGACATCATGGTGCTTTGTGGGCAGTACCTTCTACAGATAGGGAGCCTGACCTGGCTTAAGCCTGAGGGACTTGGGTTGAAAGTGTTCCTGGCCTGACCCGGGCCCCAACGGGACTAGTGAGGTTCCATTGGGCTCAGGATGGGTTGGGTCAGGTCATAGGCTTCTAGTTAAAAGCTTCAGGAGCCTATTGGATTGGATTTACAGCACTCTTGCAGAAGGGCCATATTTTCAAAATGCTGAGAGCACAGAGCAGCTTGTGTTGTGACATCTATGGGCAGACTTTCAGAAGAGTGCAGCATTCTGGGTAAATGGGAATTGAGCTCTTTTGAACATCCAGTCTCAACTATGGGATGCTGGATAATGTTAAAAATGTGGTCTGTAAGAACTAAACGCTGTCACTGTCTGTGGTTCATTTTCCTAGGGAAAATAAACGTAATGGTCATAATGCAGTTCCGCCTGCATCTTAAGAAACACTACATCTAGCACCCTTAGCAAAGTCTGGGGACTGAATAAAAGCGAACTCTGCTATCACCCATACAGGTGTCTTTCTAGTTCAGGCTTGAGGCTGTAAGACCTCACCAGACTCAAACTTCTGTTGATTAACCTGTTCGTTTTCTTGTCCTTTCTGTATGGAAGTTATGATGTTTATGCAACCAGAGCACATGCTACTACTGAGCTCTGGGTCATCAGCTGGGAGCAAAGTTAGTGCTACCCAGTTTTGGGAAGGGAAACTCAGACTTCAGGGCTTATGTCCATTTCTGTCTATTAGGGCTTAGGATAAGATCTTTCCTGGGGAAGGTTGTTGCACACCACTCTATTGTGTTGGTCTTGCACCTCTCAGAAATGCATTCCTAGAAAAGTGTGAAGTATTACAATAAAGTATTTCCAGTCCTCTGCCTGGCCCTTCAGTATGTATTGGCATGCTGGATTTGTACAGGGTGATGGAGGCATCCTTTGAAGCAGGGTGCAAACTTGGGGTCAAGAATCAGGCTTCACTTTCCCCCCACTGATGTTTGCATGGTTGGCAACACTGAAATCTATGGAACTGCCACCCATTTACACTGACTGAAGAGCTGGTCTTTAAATATCCCTGGAATATGTTGACAAGTGTGAAGTGATGCACATAGGGAAGAATAATCCTAAGCATACATACACAGTGCTAGATTCTAACATAGGGTGAAAACAGACATGACGCTAACCACCCTTTAACTACCCTTGGTGGTTATTTATGCATGTTGCAGGGCTGTACTGGTGCCCTATGCAGCCCCGAAACATGCATAAATGACCACCAAGAGTGGTTAAAGGGTGGTTAGTGTCACGTCTGTTTTCACCCTTAGTTGTCACTAGCCAGAAAAAGACCTTGGAGTCATTGTGGATAGAATAGATCATCGACATCATTGGCTCAATGTGCAGCAGCGGTCAAAAGAGCAAAGAGCATATTTGGGATACTTGAGAAAGGGACAGAAAACAAAATGGAAAATATCATAATGTCACAATATAAATCTATGGTGTGACCACACCTGGAATATTGTGTACAGTTCTGGTCACCCCATCTCAAAAAAAGTGTTCTATTCCCAACATCATGTAGCAAGCCATAGCAGAACTGGAAAAGGTGCAGAGAAGGACAACAAAAATTATCAAGGCATGGAGTGGCTTCCATTTGAAGAAAGGCTCGCTAGGTTAGGGTTCTTCAGCTTGGAGAAGAGACAACTAAGAGTGGATATGATAGACATTTACAAGGTTGTGAATGATATGGAACCGGTAAGTAGGACACTGCTATTTACCCTTTCTAAAAATAGTAGAGCCAGGGTTCACTCCATGAAATTAACAGCAGGTTTAAAACTAATAAAAGGAATTACTTTTTCACTCAACGCGCAATAAATCTGTGGAACGCATTGCCAGAGGCAGCTGTTCAAGCCAGTAGCGTAGCAGGCTTCAAAAAAAGATTGAATAAATTCCATATAGAGCTACTAATTAGGCTAGTCGGGGAACGAGACCCTTGATTGTCAGGAGCAGGAAATGGATTACCCCTCTGTAACTTGCTGCGTACTCCCCTGAGGCACCCGGGGCTGGCTGCTGTTAGAGACAACATGCTGGACTAGACAGATCATTGGTCTGACCCAGTAATGGCACTTCTTATGTATATGAAAGAGATCATGGAGACAAAGTAGTTTGGATACTACTGTTGTTGAGAGTGTGCAAACTTTTAGGCCACACAGGGCCCATCCTCAGGCTGGTAACAAGTCAGAACTATAGGGTATTTTCAGACGTTACGAGATCACGCTCAACCACAGTGAACCACGGTCAATCCTGCGGCGGGGCCAAAGCGCCCTGAACTTCTGTTCGGTGGCCGCCAGATGTTCACCACAGTCAATACCCACATGGGGTCAAATTCAACCATGCTTCCGGACCTCCGGCCCGAACCATCTCCGAAAGTGTGGTCAAATCAAAGAGATTCCCAGCGGGAAACAAAAAAAAGTAACGTCTGGACAGCAATCACCAGCCAGAATCAGGCAAAACGATTTCCATCCGGGGACAAAGCACGCAGCGTCGCTGCCAGGCAACCAGCAACAACACAGGCCATGGAGGGAGATTTAAAGGGCACACAGCAGCAAGAGAACGTGGCGGGATGGAGCAAGGCGGGAGGCAGAGGAGAGCGGAGGGCGAGAGAGCGAGGGAGGAGGAGGAGGTGGTGGAGGTGCAGGCGGCAGAGGAGGTGGTCGTGCTGCACATGCAGGAGGTGGAGGGACAGCAGCAGCAGCAGCCGAGACAAGTCGCCCCAGGGACATCGACCGGACCGGGGGAGGAGGCACCCCGGAAATGAGTAAGGGGAACGAAGGGGAATGGACCTGGAAGCACAGGGGCACCAAGGGGGGTGGGGGGTGGAGCAGTCAGGCAGACGGCCAGCAGGTGGGGGGGAAGGGGCAGGGACACGGGACCGGGGCAGACCAGCAACCAAACAACACACACACGCCCCTTATGTCCCGCAGACATGCAAACGGGCCCGGGAGCCTGAGCCCCTGGAGGACACGGGCCCTGCCCAGGTGGAGTAGGAGGAAGAGGAGGAGGAGGAACTGGAGGGGAGAAGGGGGAGAAGGCCCTACTACTGAGGGGGGCAGTGGGGACTCCGGGAGACCCAGGACTTCATCTGCATCTGGGGGACCCTGGAGCATCAGCTGGAGCTCGCGCTCAATCAGAGAAACGAGCACGTGTTCTGGGAGATAGTGCCTTGGCCTCTCAGCTGATGTGCCTGGCTAAGGTGGCACGGATGTGCTTTGCGTACCGGTACTCCCTCGGGTTGTCCGCGTTCATGTACAGAGGCAGTGGGCCAGGAGGGTGGGTAGGCATGGGGTATTCGAGAGCAGCCCCATCAGTCTTGCACACGTTGTGCAGCACACATCAGGCACCTATCACTAGGGCCGAGGTCTCCACTGTGTAGTCTAGCCAGCTGGTGAGGCACTGCCAGCGCTGCCTGAGGGCCCCGAATGCCTGCTTGACCACGGTCCTGCTAGCACACAGGTGGGAATTGTACAGTGCCTCCACCGGGGTCCGGGCGACCGGGTATACCTTCATCAGCCACTGGGTGAGGGGGTAGGCCAGGTCCCCCAGGATACAGGGGGGCATCAGCACCCCCTCGATCCGGGCCATCCCCATGTCTGCGAAGTCCCCGCGGTACATTCGGGCATAGAAGGGGGAGATGGTCATGATCCGGGCATCATGGCTGTGCCCAGAGTTGCCCGTGAAGATGTCGATAAATCGCCCCCGGTGGTCCACCACAGCCTGCAGCTTCAGGGAGTGATACCCGTGCCTGTTGACATACTTCATGGCCTCCCCCGCGGAGGGGTGGAGGATCTCAATGTGGGTGCTGTCCACGGCGCCCATGCAGTTGGTGAACCCACCAGCCACGAAGCCAGCCATCACTGGCCCCTGATCCACCAGCTGGATCGCCCGGTCCAGGAGGACGCTCTCCACAGCCTCACAGACATCCCAGAGGATACAGGCAACGGTGCTCACCCCGACACTGAAGGGCTGCGAGACAGACCAGCAGGAGTCGGGCATTGCCAGGGTCCAGACCCCAATGGCCACCCACTGGATCATGGGGATGGGGTTCCTTATGGGGGGGTGCTGCTGCTCCAGCCAGGGCATGAGCAACTCCGTGAGCCACAGTAGAGTGAGCTTGTCCATCCGGAAGTGCGCCCTCCAGGCTGCCTCGTCCCACTGAGCCAGCACCCGGGACCACCAGCCCTGTGCCTGATCCATGACCCATAACTGCTGGGCAATGGGCATAGCGAGCAGGGCAGCCCGGCACATGGTCTCCCTCCTCCATTGGAGGTGCCCAGCCGCCTTGCGGATTGCCGCAGTCCTGGTCTGCTAATAATGAATAATTACCATTCCAAACAGAGGCCAGTAAATAACATACATCACAAAAGCAAATACTTCAAGGGAGTTCAAACTAAAAGTACATTAATGTATCAATACAAATATATG
>QEPC01011807.1:818744-875536 GCA_003113815.1 Sphenodon punctatus | reverse complement strand
CTTAGTTTTAACTCCCTTGAAGTATTTGCTTTTGTGATGTATGTTATTTACTGGCCTCTGTTTGGAATGGTAATTATTCATTATTAGTGGTTATTCTTTACTACTCCTGTAATACCTGGTTGTTTGTGCAGTCCTGGTCTGGCCACGGATCACGGCCTGCCGGTCCGCTCCAGACACCCGCTGAGCCCTGAGCTGGGCTAGGGCGTGCCTGCAGGCCCCTGCAGCACTCCGGGCCACGGTAACCCACAGGCAGGCGCCCAGGTGCACCTCCGCGGTCAGGATGCGCAGCTGAACGGTGTGGGCGTGGTACCACTTGGCACAGAGTGCTAGGTGCATCCCGTAGGTGCCCAACCTGTCCCGCTCCATGGTGTGGTGGGCCCCGGGGGGCCGTGGGCGGCCCATGTATAGGCTGGGCTGGGTGGTGCCCCACCTCCGGCTGGCTGGGCCGTCTCCTGCAGGGCGGGCGTCCTGGGCCAGCAGGGGCGTGTTATGGAGCGCACCTGCTGTCCCAGCTGGGAGCCGTGCGCATGGCCCGGTGCGTGCCTGGGCATGCAGGTTGCAGCTGCATGCCTCCTGTCATCACCTCCCACCTCTCCCTGTTGGCAACATCATGTTCTTGCCGGCCTGATTAGCGTGTCGGCTGTCCTGTCTGTGTGCTCGGTTCCTGCAACTGTGCTGGGTCCACACCCCACGCCTCGCTCTGTTGCCATACATTGTTGTGGCCTGTGGCTTTCTCGGCTGGTCTTGGTGCCCCCCCGAGCCCCCTCCCACCCCTGGAAGGAATGTGGGCCCCCTGTCCATGGTGTTATTCTCCCTGGCATGCTGGACCATGGCTGGCTGTGCTTCCACCGGGCTCCCTGCTCCCGGTCCCCATGGGGCCGCCCAACTGTGGACCTTCCACGAGATCATGACCCTGTGTGACCTGTGACATACCCCGGCTGTGCAGTTGCTCCTGGGCTGCCCGGAAAGCCTGTCGGGTGCTTATGCAAGCCTGAGCTCTGACTTTCGTTACTTCGACTATGAGGCAAGCACCTGGGATTGCCGGCTGCATGCTGAGACGCTGGGGCTGGTTCCCTTTCCTGATGGGCGCATCCTGGAGATGGAGATCCTGGTCCACGGCGGAGACCGTGTCTGCCCTGTCTGTGTGCAGCCTGGCCACCTACACGGTCTCTCTTGTGGAGGGGGGCCCTGCCCTGGCCATGTCCTACTTTGGCTGTGTTCATGGGGCCCGTGGTTACCAGAGCTCCCGTGGGGTGGTGTATCACCAGCTATTGGAGCTGGGTCACCTACCGTGGCCCCCTGCTGCGTGTCTGAGCCTTCCGCGGCAGAGTTGGCGGCACTGTCAGGTGTGTGCAGCTGGGTCTCTCCATGCAGGATCCGTTTGAGGTGTACTACCTGATCGCCCAGCACATGTCCGTGCTGGGGTACCGCCGGGGCATGCTTCATTGGCCCCACCCTGTTCACCAGGTGGGGCACCCGGCCCTGGGCCCTTCGTGGCCCCCAGCATCTGGCTGTGAGTCCCCCTGTGCCTCCCAGGTCCTGGTTCCTGGCCCCTCTGTGGGCTCCTGGCTCCTCCATGCTGCTGTGGCCCGCTGCCTGCTCCCTCCATGATGTTCCGGCCGTGCTGCTATGCTGGCTGTTTCCTGGGGTGTCACTGCCCCTGCCTGTGGCCCCGGGCCCCCTCTGGGGGCCCCCCCTGTCCTCCTCTGCACCGGGTGTTCGCCTCCATGTCCGCCTTCTCCAATGTCCGCCTCCAGCTCCCTGACTCCCCCCCCCCAGCACCCCTGGGTGCTGCTGACCATCCTCCTCCTCCTGCGGCCCCATCTTCACCACAGGCCCCCCACCATGGGTGCCTGTGCGACCTCGGGGTTCTGGGTCCCCCATACTGTCCCCCCTCCCCCCGGCTTCCTCCCGGGGTGCGGGGTTGTGACTTTGGACCTGCTGCACTGCTCCGGATCTCCTGCCTCCCCTCCATTGTCCCCTTGCCAGTGCTTGGGGTCTGAGTGTGCCACCTGGACTGTTCCTGGCCCGCGCCCTGTTCCGTGTGTGCTCCTGCTGTGCCTGTGGCCGGGCCTCCTGGGGCCCCCCGTTCCGGGACTGCCTGTGTTGCTGTGGGGGTGCCCGTGCGGACTGCTCTGTATTGGGGGTCCTGGCTGCCGTTGCCTGTGTCCAGCTGTGCCCCTGTGCCATTTCCCCCCTCTTCCCTGTCCCTCGCGCCCCCCGTGCCCGATGTGCCGTGTGTGTTGTCCATACTGCTGTGTCTCCTCCCCCACCTTCCCTTCCTTTCCCGGATGGGTGGGTGTGCGCCCGGGCGTGTGTTTGTGCTGTGTGTTCCACTGTGCCCTCGTTGTCTGTGTGCCTCTTGTGTGTGGTACCTCGGCGGCTCCTCTTCCTCTCCCCCCTCCCTTCCAGTTTCCCTTGTGTGGGCATTCCCTTTTGTCCCTTGTGGCTTCGTTTGCCCTCAGGTGGCCATGTCTGTGTCCCACCCCTGCCCGGTGCCTTGTGGATGTTTTGACCACGGCCGGGAATTGGCGTCACATCTGTTGCACTGCCACGGCCCGTGATCTGGCGGCCCGATTCCCTGCCGTGGTCCCGCTCCCGTCACGTCTGTTCAGGGCTTTAATTGACCACGGGGGGTGGTTGTTCGGTTCACCACCGCTGGGAATCCACTGTGGTGACTCCAGACCACGTAATGCCTGAAATCACCCATAGACTGAACAAATTCAGGACAGGTGTATATATGAAGGAAATGATGTGGGAGGGAGTTGTTAGGAAAAAACCCATAGCTTTCAGACATTTAAAAACACTTAGGATAACAATAATTGATAATGGTGTTAAAAATCCCAATAAATAACAGTAAATGCAGATTAAGAATGGTGTAGGGGCAAACATTTGGGGTTAGGGGCTTGGGAAGCAAATTGCATATCAAAGGAACTGAATATAGACTGACGACAGAAGTTGAGTAAAAACAGCAGACTGACAGTTTCTTGCATATTTCTGTAATGACCAATTGCCACTTAGGTTGCGTTCCCATCTGCGGCGGCAGTGGTGGCAGAGGGAGGGGCCAGGAAAGACGCAGCAGCACGGAGGAGCCGGCTGACAGGAAACGAGCCGGTGCGAATGGGGATCTGCTGCGGCGTCTCTCATGCATGTCAGGGCAGATCACGCACATTGAAGGCGGTCACACATTGTTTGCAGACCGCGAATTAAATACCTTGATTGTGAGGTATTTAATTCGCGGTCTGCAAACAATGCGCAACTGCCTTCAAAACATGTGATCCCAGACTTCTGTCTCGTCTAATCCCGCCTTGCGGGATTTTGAAATCTCACATGAGCACCCGATAGCAAAGTCGTTTTGTATTCTATGTGGGGTGGGGCTTTTCCCTCCCATGGGACACTTTGAAATTTAGCACAAGCTCTACAGCAAGGATGGGAAACTCTTTTCCTTCCAGGGTTTGAATATTATTAGTACAAGCTCTGAGGGCTGTATAGAAATTGGGGGTGGGGTGCTTAAGGGGGGTATGCTCAAAAAAAGGAGGGTCCAGATCATGGATCCGTGCCAAGGATTTGTTCCCTATCCTTATATGCATGCCCTCATCTCTGCTCCCTTGCCCTGAGCTCAGTGTTTCAGTGCTTGGCTGTAGAGATTGGATCCAGGGGCCTGACCCAGGAACTGGAAAGGGACCACATAAGAACTTGCTGCGGGCTGCATTTGGCCCCGGGCCTGAGGTTCCCCCACCCCTGCTCTACAGGGTGCATAGGAGTGTGTGTGTGAGTGAGTGGGGAGAAGGGGCACTTAATGGGTGGGGGGATGCTAAGAAAAAGGGAAGGAAGGTGAAGGTCCAAATCATGGCTGTGTGCCATGGATCCATTCACCCTCCTTGAGTGCACGTCATTAGTGCATGTCATTGAGTGCATGTTCACTCTCTTCCCCTGAGCTCACTCTTTCAGTGCTTGTTGGAACTGGAAAGGGATTTTAAAAAACAAACAAACAAACAAACAAACAAACAAAAAACAACAGCTATGGGCTGGATGTTCCCCCAACCCTGTTTACATTTTGGCCTGCTTGTCTCAGCTTAATTGGCCATTAGGTGGCGCTTTGTGCTCACGTTTCATGGAACCAGGGCACTCTCTTGAGGTCTGAGTACGTACTCTCAGTTTTTACAGATGTGCCTCTCCTATAGTTTTATTTAAAGTATGTGAATGTATCCCTAGTGGAAGGTTGTAGCTTTGCAGCTCTGGAGACTATAGTCTCTTTACTGAGTTAGGTTACAGGTACAACACAGGGAGGATCACTCTGAACAGGTCTCTTCTCACTTACATTGACATATCTCAGGAATAAGTGCACTGAAAACAATAGACTCATCACTGGGTAATACTGGTATCAATGAGAGGTGGATTGGGATGGAAAGAATCCAGGCCTCAACACCACCCAACCTCTGCTTGCTGCATCTCAGGACAGTGAGTGACACTGAGCCAATCCCTGAAGCTGCTGGACTATTGCACAGTGTAACTCAGAGCAGCCTCAGAACTGTCTGCATTTCCTGGAACATTCTCCTTGGGACTCTTAAGCCAGTGATGATCTCCAAAGTGCATCAGCGTCTGTCATACCCTGGCCACACCCCTCCTGCTCACTGCATGGATGAACTAAAAAGTGGGTATTATTAATGATTATTATTATTATTAGCATTTATATAGCGCCAGCAATGTACCTGGCACTTTACAGAGAATAAGATAGACATGGTCCCTGCCCGAGAGCTTACAGCATAGAGCTGGCTCTTCACTGGGGTCTCTCATGTGGGGTTTCTCATCTGTCCCATCAGGGAACTCTATGCCCCTTTGTGCTGCTAGAGAGGCAGAAAAAGGACCGCATGGAGGGCCAATGTATCAAAATCCTTACCCTGGGAAGTGGGGGTTGGTTCGTCTGTGTGGGACAGAGGATAGTTCAGTGTCCGGGGGCTCCATTCATTCTTTTGCTTCTCCAAAGTCCCAATTGTGAGGGTGGATTTTATGATCACTGGGAACTAGAATCCTCAACTTACCTTGTACCATATAATCATTAGATTGTAGCAGCTTTCAGTCACCACTGAAATACCCCAGACTGAATTCTAATAGGAACTGGAGGGGGCAATATTCCATATTCTACATAGTCTAGAGGCAGGGCCTGTCCATACTTTCTCTCCACTTCTGCTGACACATTTCAATCCTGTCTCGGAGCAATTCCTCCTATTTTAGTCATGCCCAAGAGCGTAGCTATAATAGGTGCAGGGGGTACAGCTGCTGCATTGCAATTCACAAGCCTGTGGGGCCAATATGCCTTGAAGCTGTGTCCCCTGCCACAGCTTCCCGAGCTGCTTCTGGGCTACCTCTGACCACAGATCCCACCTCTCTGGTTCCCAGAGTTTGTAGGGGTAGGGTATACCCACCTGGGGAATGGGACAGGGGGGCAGGATGCAAGGGAGGCAGTCTGACAGCACAAAGAAGCACCGAGCAGGTGGGTGGCCTGCCCCCACTCACCTGCAGAGCACTAAGGTGAGCCTACTAGGCCCCACCCCAGTGTAATTTGCTGCCCCAGTTCAGATAAGCCTTGTCTCTGGTGATCCCCCACCTCCATCCCTGCCACCTCTGCTCTGGGGGTGGGGACAGAAAGGGGAGGCATTCCATCTTGTGCACCAGGGCCCGTTCCAACCGAGCCCGTTTCATTTCTCAGCCAGTGCCAGTTCCAGGGAAGCTGGAGCCCTATGCAAAATGGTGCTGGGCTCCTCCTAACACAGGAATGTTTGATGGGAACGCACTGACTCCCCCATTAAAAAAGGAAAATGTTACAAGAATTAATTTTTGAAGTTCAGTTAAAATTAATGTTCAGGAGCTGGAGTTCCCTGTATTGCAGGACTGTGTGTTACACACTGGCCTTTTCTAGTTTATTCATGAGTAGGGCTACGAACCCCCCACCAGCACAAATTGTAACCCGCCGCCCAGTACAGAATAAAAGAAGGAGGAAAACACCCCCCACCCCTTAGACTGTAAACCCAGGGATTGTAAAGCCCGTTGAAAGCCCCAGACTTAGACTGTAAGCCGAAGCAGGGGATATTATTATTATTATTATTAAGAAACATTTATATAGCGCCAGCAGTGTACCTGGCAGTTTACAAAGTAATAAAATAGACACGGTAAAGGCAGAGGAAATGCTGCCACCTCCTCCTGGGCGCCTCTTGAAGCTCTGACAACGGTAATGTTCTCTGCCTCTGATCCCGCCGCCACACCATGCTGTGCCGCCACTTGACCATACCCAAAGCTCCGCTCTCCACAAGAAGCAACACTGAGGAGGGGTTTGGAGTTCCAGGGAGAGGCCGTGGCTTTACCCGGCGGTGCCCAGCGTGCTATTCTCGCCGGCTTCTTGCCATGCTGCTACGTCTCCACAGCCAGGGAGGGGTTTGGAGCTCCAAGGAGACACCGTGGAGCTTCTTAGCACCATTGAGTTACCAGTTTCTTACCAACTCTGCTCTTCAGTTTGGGGGAAATCTTGAAAAACTTGGGAAAATCATGATAGTCATGGGAAGATCTCAAAAGTCATGGAGGGAGGCAAAAGTCACTAAAAACGTGACTTTTGTCATGACTGTGACAAATTCTTAGCCCTGTTCATGAGTCTCATGTCCTATGCATTGGGGACCACTTCTGCATTACCATAGGCCCTCCATAGGCCCAGGTTCCCTGGGTTTGAGGCTCTGTGGGCCTCTTGCCAGTGCTTCTCACACTCATTTTATCATGTTGTATCAGGCCCTGGGCTCAGCCCTGACAGCACACTTGTCTTGTCAGGCAGCCCCCCTAGCCATTCCTATCCTGGCTCCTTTCTGTACACTGCTGTGCCAGAATTTTTCAACCCCACTGAGAGCTCAGCCACCCTTCCACTGCTCCAGGCCTGCATCACCAACCCACCACTCTGCCAGTGCACCTTAGTCCATGATATGAGGCAGAATTGCCCTTGAAATACTCTGTTAATGCAATAATGATATTTGGAGGTGGAAAATGAGTTGTTTTTCCCCTTGCCTAATTGATTGGGGTGTCAGAATATTCCTTTTCATGCACAGTACATGCCTTTTATTTGCGTAGGAAGCAGCTGCTCTGGAGACTCACCCAAATTCTTTTTTTTTTTTTTCCAAACTACAAAATTGGAGACTTTATTTATCACCATATTTTATCAGGAGTTGACAGGTAGAACCCGTCTCTCTGCAGTTCCCTGCATCCCAGCATGTCTCCAAGAAACGGCTCATTGCGTCCTACTTCCTTCAAGTGAAACTGCAGGTGTCTGAGGGAGAAGGGATGGGGTGTGGGCTACCGGGAGGAGACAGAGTTGGGAACATGATCAGGGAAGAGGAATTCTCACATCACTGGCCACAACTGGCAAGGAGATTCTTGCAGACAGAGGTGTAGCGAGGGATTTTAACCATGTACACCTTACTGCCAGACTGCTGCCCACCTCACCCTCCAAGCTGGAAACCTTTGCCCCCAATTATTCCTGAGTTAAATCAAAAGCTCACACTCTTGCACTTGCTCTTACACACACACTCTGAATCATCTCCTTCTTGACCCCATTTGTCCTCCTTCTGGGCTCCACTTTTCCTGCCCCGTTTCTCCCTAAACTCTATACTGCTGCTGCCAGAAGTGTTCACGATTGGAACCAAACCCCTGATAGGACCTGAAATGTAGGCCCAGGTGGCACAGTCTGAACCTGACTGTATTGAGCTCGAGCCTGGACCAACCCCAAAGCAGCCAGGCTCTTGTGAGCCTGAGACTAAGCCTAATGCGTGTTGCTGCCCCCACCCCTTACCGAGCACTGTGACATTCTGGTGCTCTGTGGGAAGTGGGGCAACATCAGGAAAAGAGTGGCAGTGGTGTAGCCCCGCCTCTTTCCAGTATGATCATAGCGCTCAGTTAGAGGCAGGGCTACATCAGGAAAGTAGACTCTGATGTCATGGCACCCTGTGAAGGGGCAGGACCTCCCACTGCTGGGGAAACTGACCCCAGCAGAAGGGGCACTGTCAGGGAGTGTGCCCACCCTGACTCAGATGGGACCAATTGGGTCCCATGAGCCTCAGGTCAGGTCACAGGGCTCTAACTGGGACTCTCAGCTGCTTCCATCCATCCATCCAAGATGGGGTAGGTCCTCTGCTGCCATGGACAGTGGGAGAGGGTGCAAGGGGATGTAGTTACACCCCCCTGGCCAGGGAAAGGGGGCTCCACCATCCTCTCCAATGTATCTATAACCCCTTTCTGAACACTGTGATGTCACAACACTCGGAAAAGGGCGTGGCTATGTTTTAAAGTGGTGGGAGAAAGGGGATCTCCACTCCTTTCTGACATGACCACACCCCTTTTCGAGGCATGGTATCAGTGTTTGGAAAGGGGCTTGGTAACATCAGAAAGAAGCAGGGAGAAGGGACTCTACTGCCCCCATGAATTTGATTCTGCAGGCGCCCCTGTCTGCTGCCCCCACATTGAAAGCACAGCGTAGAGCGTACGCTTGTCTTGTCTACTCTGAATATGCAGCCTACACTCATTTTTTGTTGACACCTGTAGTGTCTGCACTGGATCAAATCAGCACAAAAGGTTTCCGTGTCTGAAACCTTTGGTACTGGTTTGTGCCTGTGGAAACACAAAACCACCATCTGTCTGAACTACACTCATGAGCTGTGGGTGTTGAAGAGGAAGATCGCAGTCTACTAGTAGATTACAAGCAATTCTCCAGTAGATCATTATGGTGTGCGGAGAGATGATCCCCTCAGAGATCCCCTCTGGAGCGAAGAACAGAACCAGTGGCCCAGGTAGGGTTGGGGGGGACGAACTAGGAATGCTCCTCCAATGCAGTGGAGAAGGCTCCTTCCCTAAAGGGGAGTGCTCCTCTTCACTCCTGAGACCAGTTGCTGAGGTGCACTAGAGTTGGGAGCCAGTGGGGGAGGGGTCCTGGCCTGAAGTGGAGCCAGCAGGAGGGGTCCTAGTAGATCGCCTGAGGCTGATGCCTGGATCAAGTGGATCTCATGCACCACAAGTCTGCCCACCCCTCCCCCGTGCTAGATATATAGTAATCAATCACTATTATGCTGGTGAATAGCAGCCCAGGAGGACACCACCAGTGCAAATGCATTTAGGATCATAGCATTTGCTTAAAACGTGTAGTTAAGCAGGCATGCATTCTGAAAGGCGCTTCAAAGGGAGCTTGCATTCCTCTTTCTCTCCACATGTAGGTGACCTCTCTATTGATAGTTTCCCAGTGTTAAGTTTTTTTTATGGCCATTGAATTTTTCAGGGCAATTCTTCTTTGATTTCTTTCGATAAAGCATTAGTAGGAAGTATCTGAAATTTGTCTGCGATTGACATTCATCCAAATGTTGCTTGTTTGCCTGATATCTTTTTAAAAACAAACTGTCTCTCCACAAAAGTAAGCAGAAAGACAACTCTTAAGCAAATTTGTTGAAACTGGCTTTTTAAAAAAATGGGAGTTTTGGGTGATAGAGGGTGTTTTCAGACGTGACGGGGCCGCTTGGCCCCATCACGAAAACAATAAATTCATCCCCCGCCGGGACGACCCCATCACGCCCTAACAGACGTGCCGGGGATCCCGGCGGGGAACTGGGGAGGGGGAGGGGCCACCCCCTCCACGCTCCCCACCGCCCACACTCTGGGGAGACGGGCGGGTGGTGGGGCCAATGCTGCCGCAGCGTCTGGCCGAATCCTCCACGGCCCGGAATTCCGCCAGTGCTTCTGGGCCGTGGCGACCGACCAGACGTTACTTTTCTTTGATCCCCGCCGGGGATCACTTTCACCACGCTTCCCAAGGAATTGGTGCGGCTAGCCCGGGAAGCGTGGTTGAAACTGACCCCATGTGGGGATTGAGCGTGGCGAACATCTGGCGGCCGCCAAACAGACGTGCAAGTCACAGTGACCACAGGTGGGTATTCACCGTGGTTCACTGTGATCTCGTAACATCTGAAAATACCTAGAGTTGGAAGGATCATCTTGTCCAACCCCCTGCTTGGATGCAGGATGAGTACAGCTGCAATGTCTCCGGCAGAGGCTGTCCAGTCTCTTTTTGAAAAGCCTCCAGTGATTAAGAGCCTACAACCTCCCTAGGCAGCTTGTTCCATTGCTGAACAGCTCTTACCATTAGGACGTTTGTCCTGATATTTAATTGTAATCTACCTTCTTGTAATTTGAACCCATTGTTTCTAGTCCTACCCTCTGTAGCCATGAAGAACAGTTCCTTCCTTCGCTTTCCTAGGCTAAACATACCCACTTCCTTCAGTCTTTCTTCATAAGAATAGCTTTCCATCCAGACCCGTTATCATATTTATTGCCCTTCTCCGAACTGGCTCCAATTTCTCAATATCTCTCTCAACATCCCTGACTTACCATCAGGGGCTTGTTTCCCCGCTGTTGCTGCAGCTGCTTTTACCATCCCTCCTGCCACTCCTGTCACTGAGGGGCCCATGCAGTCATCTGGGGAGAAAAGGGGAACAGGTGAGGGGGATTTGGACCTTTTGGAAACCCCCCCTGCCCCACCCCTCCCACGCTGGTCATAGGAAGTGCCTGGGGGCACTTAAGGAGCGCACCGGCAGCAGCATTTGGACTTACCATCAGGGGCTTGTTTCCCCGCTGTTGCTGCAGCTGCTTTTACCATCCCTCCTGCCGCTCCTGTCGCTGAGGGGCCCATGCAGTCATCTGGGGAGAAAAGGGGAACAGGTGAGGGGGATTTGGACCTTTTGGGAAAAAAAAACTGCCCCGCCCCTCCCGAGCTGGTCACAGGAAGTGCCTGGGGGCACTTAAGGAGCGCACCGGCGACTGTTCCGCAGGCCGCTAGCCGGCATCCGTGAGCCGAAGGGCCGCGGCCAAAGGGTGCGGCCCTTTGGGGCCCTTCGGGGCCTGGAGGGGAGAAATTTCTGCTGGGATGAGGAGTTGGGAGATGAGGTTGGGGGGCAAATATGTTTAAGGGTTTGTTGGGATGGGAGGGAACAGCGGCAGGAGGCAAATATTGGTGGGAATGAGGGTATGAGAATTAGGGAGGGGGTGCAGGATGTTGTTGACAGAAGATAGGGGGGAGTTGTGTATTGGGGGTGTGCCATGGGTAGGCTTCGGGGAAGTGATGGGAGATGAGGAAGAGGGGGAGTTATTTAGTATTGCCGATGTAGGGTTGGTGGGGCCACCTCCCCCTGGTGAGAGGGGGGTGGAGGTGGTCAGGTCTTCCCTGGTGGCAGCAGGGGAGGAGTTGGTTGTTGGTGGGACCTTCCCTGTTTCTGTAAGGGAGGTTATAGAATGGGATATAGGCTAAGTGTAAGAGAATGTGATCGTGGAGGGATATTGTTTTTGCTCTTTTTCCTTATTGCGTAAATTGTATATTATGTTAGTTGATGTGACAGTTGTTTTTGGGGTCCCTGCGTGGATAGCCCA
Organism: Sphenodon punctatus; assembly: GCA_003113815.1. Taxonomy (NCBI): domain Eukaryota; kingdom Metazoa; phylum Chordata; class Lepidosauria; order Sphenodontia; family Sphenodontidae; genus Sphenodon; species Sphenodon punctatus. Next base: position 864,094 of record QEPC01011807.1, on the reverse strand, counting down.
TGACACATATATTTGTATATTTTGTAAGCCGCCTCGAGTCCTATGGGAGAGAGGCGGGGTATAAATTAAATTTGAATTTGAATTTGAAAAATGAGCTGCCCCAAACTGGACGTAGTACTCCAGGTGAGGTCTGACCAGTGCTGAACAGAGTAGAATTATTACTGTTGCTGACTGAAAACAACGCTTCTGTTAATGCAAACTAAAATTGCATTAGCCTTTTTTGTAGCTGCATCATATTGCTGACTTCTGTTTAGTTTGTGATCAACCACACTCTCTAGATCTTTTTCATATGTGCTGCTGCCAAGCCAGGTACCATATCCCCCATCTTATGCTTGTGTATTTATGCATACTTGTGGATTTGGTTTTTCTTCTCCAAATGCAGAACTTTACATTTATCTCAGTTGAATTTCATTTTGTTAATTTCAGCCCAGATTTCCAACCTATTTAGATTTTCTTAAATTCTACTTCTATCTTCCAACTCCTACTAGTTTTGTGTCATCTGTGCACTTGCTAAGTATTCCCTCCACTGCTTTGTCCATGTCATTAATAAAGATGTTGAATAGCACTGGACCCAGGACAGAGCCCTGGGACACCACCCAATATTTTCCTCCAGTTTGATGATGAGTCATTGATGACAATTCTTTGAGTACAGTTCTTTAACCAGCCAGCATCCATCTTGTTGTAGTGTCTTGCAGCCCATGCTTTTTTGCAACCTTGTCAGTGAGTATCTCATGTGAAACTCCGTCAAACGCTTTGCTGAAAATGAAGGTTTATGTGCAATGGAGTGCCCAAAAGATAATAAAATCTGTATTAGAGAGTATAATAGACATAATATGGATGCCAAGTGATTGCAGCCTAAGAATGTAAGTGCCATACTGGTCAGACAAATGGTCCATTTAGCCTAGCATCCTGTCTCTGATAGTGGCCAACTTTGGTTACTTCAGATAAGTGCACAGTCAGTCATAAAGGAATTATCTTTTCCTTGCTATTCACTCCCATCCCCTGATGATCAGAGGTCTCATCCCCTGACCAGCCTAACTAATCTTCATTTATGGACCCATCCTCTAAGAACTTATCCAATCCTTTTGAACCCAGTTAAGTGATTGGCCTTTACAATATCCCTGGTCCTGAGCCCGGGGAGCGGAGGAGCCCATGAACTCACCGGCAAAGTTGTCCATCAGCTGTGCAGAGTTTCCAGGCGGGGGGTGGAGCCAGCTGCCCTGCAGAGAGGAGAAAAGGGGCTTGTTAGCCTCTGGCAGTTCTGTCCTGAGCCTGGGGAGCGGAGGAGCCCGTGAACTCACCAGCAAAGTTGTCCATCAGCTGTGCAGAGTTTCCAGGTGGGGGGTGGAGCCAGCTGCCCTGCAGAGAGGAGAAAAGGGGCTTGTTAGCCTCCGGCAGCGCCGGTGGCACGCGCCGAAGGGTCGCGCGCAAAAGGGTGCGTGCCCTTTTGCTTGCCCTTCGGCGTGACCGGGCGTAGGGAGCTTGAACCTCTGCTCCTTACGCTAGCTCTTCCCTGTGGGGTAGGTGGTGGCCGCCTGGCCGAATAATTGCTGTATTTGGTCTATATTGTATTTGGTATATATTTGGTCTGTTTTTGAGTCTTGCAATTGTTTCTCTGATGCTGTGCAGCGATGGTATTATCTAACCGGCCCCGGGGTGAGCCAATTCAATCTTCACCAACTAAAGTTGCGAAGCAACGTAAGCTGGATGCTTTTTTTCCGGTTTTGACTGAGGCTCAAGCCGCTGCCTCTACTTGCTTGCCTTTAGATGAACGACGGGGGATGGCTGCAACTAGTCTACCTTTTTCAGATTCTCATGCTCAACCTGCTGTGCTCCATACTCCTTCTTATGGGGCTTTTTCAGCGGTCTCAGCAGGTCCAGTTCAGGGACCCAATCCAATAGATAATTTTGATTTAATTGCGGACTTCGCTATTATGACATCCCACACCTTGCGATATCTATCGGCTCAAATCCAACAGCTTACTTATAAACTGGAATCTCGGTCTATACCTCCACCCCTGCAGATGACGGGAGGCGGGCCTGGGGCTCCATTTCTGGAAGAAGCCCACCCTATACTACCAAGGCCCAGCAACTCTAACCCAGTGCTGGCAGTATCATTACAAGATTTGCGGGGTTTATCCCCTTCGAAACCGTTTAGGAAATGTAAATTTTCTTCTGCCAAACTTTTGTTTACCGTACTGCCTCTTGCGAATGGAAGACTTCCCCTGTGGAATATTCCACTTGATGTCGCTGAACATTTAAGGGTTCTGTTACAACTACCAGTGACCAGTAGAGATATTAGCTCTGTGGAGCATGTATGCACTGTCAAAAGACGGTGGATGATTTATGTAATTTTTTATTCTAATAAGGTGGTGGCTCAGGTATTGCAGAGAAAACATCTCCTGAGTGGGCATGGTGTTCATGTATCCAGAGTTTTGGAGCCTGACGTTAATACTGTATTCTTTCCAGAGAATTCCCCCTCACCTGGGGGCCCGGGGGCTGAGGGCTTGAATCCTCCTTTTCTGCCAATTACCTCTAAAGAGCCTATGGCAATTGCAGCCCGGGGCCCACGGGGTTTTTCTATCCAGGGGGCTGGTGTCCCCCATTTGCCCGGTAGGGAGAGTTCTGAATCTATGGATACCCAAGCTCCCCAGAGTTCTCTGGGGGGACCCTTGTTAGATAAGCCAGTCCAACCAATGAACTGGCTGTTGCCCCAGGGCACTGACTCTGGAGCCCTGTTTGATCAGCTTGACAAACTATGTGCAAGGTTGAGCCATTCTAGAATTGGGAGATACCCTGGGAGAGTTGTGCAACCTGGTGAACAGAGGCTGCTACCTTCGGCATCTATTCAATCTGTGCCGGATTCTCCGGAAGCCTCTTCTACCCCTGTGGCAGTACGGGGTAGCTGCGTAGTCAGCTCCCGATTATCAGGGGGCGAGAGGCAGCCCAAATATACGGGTTTGGAATCCCATTCTAGTCTAATACATGGGGTTTCGGATCTGGTAGCCTCGGGGACTATTAGGCCAATTACAGCTATAGAGACTGGTGCCTATTTAACAAGTGCTGCCCAGTTGGAGATGGCACCCAGTCCCCCTCGGACGATTATTCCTCCTGGGAGGGGCGGGGGGTGGGTTAGTGAGCAGCAGAAGGGTATGCATCTGGCTCCTAATAGCAATGCTGCTTGACTATCCCCTGCTACGTCCCATTTTACCTTGTTGAGTTGGAATATTGCAGGTTGGCGGGCTAGATTTTCTGATCCTTCCTTTTTATCTTTTCTCTCTAGTTACCATATAATTTTGTTGCAAGAGACATGGGAAGCTTCTGACTTTGTATGTCCTGGCTATGAAGTATACAATCTGCCGGCCCAATCTCTTGCATCTAGGGGCAGGCTTAGTGGCGGTCTAGCTATGTTATGTTCAATAAAACTTACCTTAACTGTGAAGTTGATTAAAGTTTTTAAATCCTATTTTGCTTTGTGGTATTGTTTTAGACCCCAGGGCGAAGCCCTTTTGATAGCTAATGTATATGTTCCCCCGCTATCTTCGCCATATTATGAGGAGGAAATTTGGCGGACAATGGGGGTATTGATCACCGAGGCCAGGAATATGTTACCTGAGGTCCCATTAGTATTTGGTGGCGATTTTAATACCCGGATTGGACAACACTGGGGGGGCTCCCCCTTGCTGAATGATAGTGTTGGGTGCCCTTGGCTGTCTGCCCGTGTCTCTAGGGATGTAGTGTGCAGTCATAAGGGCCTACGGTTCGTAAGATTAGCCGAGGAGATGGACCTGGTCATTCTTAATGGTAGATCAACTGGCGATCCAAGGGGGGATTTCACTTATTTTTCTGTGAATGGTGCTAGCACCATAGACTATGTGTTAGTCTCCTCCGAATTGCTGTTCCAGGTAGTAGACTTTACAGTCTGTTTGAATTCTTTGTCTGATCATCAGCCTCTACTATTGGAGATGCTTGTGCCCCAGGGGTGGCCTGTTGGGTTACCCCCAACAGATCCAGGGGGTTCTAGTTCCAGGATTCTAGGATTACAGAGGATTTCTGCTCTGAAGGAAATTTTCCCTCAAGCTATACAGCAAGTACACATCTTGGCACTGTCAAACGGTATTCGTACCGGGGGGCTTGACCCTTTGATGGCCTATGGCCCTCTGGTAATTTCCCTGCGTAAGGCTCTAGGCGGTCTTAAAATCCAACCTCCTAGACGCCAGGGTTTTCCCTGGTTTGACTTCTATTGCGGTAGATTGCGGAGGGAATTGCGCAGGTTGACCAGACGAGCCAGGAGTCATCCGTTGGCCCAGAATTGTGCCTCCCTTATCTCATTACGTAGGGTCTACAGAGGCACTCTGTTAAAGAAGAAAAGTGAATACCAACAAGCAAGTTGGAGGAAACTTCTTTTGGCTGCACGCAGCAGGAATCCAAGTGCTTTCTGGAGCCAGGTTAGGCATTTTTTCCCTAAAGCTACTGCTGTAAGCAGCGCCCGTCCTGCTTTAGAAGCTTGGACCAATTATTTTAAAAACTTGTACGAGTCCCCAGGGAATGCTCCAGTGGATCTTGCCGGGCTTGCCCAAAATATATACTTACTGGAGGCATGGCCTCCAGTACAGCCAGACGAGATCAGAGAGTATATATTAAAATTAAAGTCTGGGAAAGCCCCAGGCAATGATCACCTTACAACTGATCTAATTAAACTGGACCCCGACTGGTGGGCTGGCCTGCTGGCCCCTGTATTCACTAGAATTAATGAAACTGGGATCATACCTGAGGATTGGTTGTCTAGTCTGGTTGTCCCTATTTTTAAGAAGGGGGATTCTACTCTGCCAGAAAATTATAGGCCCATCAGTTTGCTTAGTGTGGTAGGGAAACTTTATTTGAGATATCTGTTAGGAAAGTTTCTACACTGGTTGGAGTCTAAGGACATACTTATCAAGGAACAGATAGGGTTTCGTGCTGGCCAGTCTACAAGTGACCATATTTTTACTTTAAATTATCTTATGGATAAATATGTGAGACAGTGTAAAAACGGCAGATTATATCTTTGCTTCGTCGATTTACGCGCTGCATTTGACTCTGTAGATAGACATCGGCTCTGGCTCAAACTTAGTTGTTCTTCAATAGAGAGGCGACTGTTATACCTTTTAGTACAGTGTCATAGTAACAACTCTCTTCAGGTGCGCATTCCTTTTGAGACTGCTTTATCCGCAAAAATACATATTCAGCGTGGAGTGAGGCAGGGGTGTGTTTTAGCACCTCTTCTATTTAACTTCTATGTCAACGACGTTAAGAGGTTTATTTCGGATGAGGACACTCATGCCCCAAAAGTGGGGAATATACGCTTGCCCGTGCTGTTGTATGCAGATGATGCAGTCTTACTTTCTCAATCTCAGGTAGGGCTGCGTAGGGCGATGACCAAATTTGCAGAATATTGCAAAATTGAGAACCTGGGTATAAATTACCAAAAGACAAAGGTTATGGTGGTAGGAGATAGGAAACTGAGCCACCGTTGGTTTATGCATGGTAACCCGATTGAGCAGGTTTCCTCCTATAGGTACCTCGGGGTGTTGCTTTCGGCAACATGCTCTTGGAGACGCCACCTTGATGCTACATTATCTTTGGCTAGGAAGACCTCTAATACCTTATTGGGTTTTTTTCATTCCCACGGGGGAAGGTTGGTGGGCCCGGCTAGGAGGCTTTTTCAAGCTAAGGTAATCTCTCAGCTGTTTTATGCTGCTCCTGTCTGGGCTCCACGGTATTTGGACTCTTTGGAACATGTCCAAAACAGCTTTCTCCGAGGAATTTTGGGGGCCCCTAGGTCCACCCCGCAAGTGGTACTCCGTTTGGAGTCTGCTTCCCGACCCCTTAGAACCCAGGTTCTTTTTGTGGTACTCAAGTTTTGGCTCAAGTTGCTTTATAATTTATCCCCGCCAGGGAGTCTGTTTCACAGCATGGTGCCCGATTTCAGGAATGGACAGTGGTTTCTCACAGTTACAGGGCTGATCCATAGTCTAGGTTTCTCATTAGAGTTTCTCGCCGATCGATCATATTCTGAGGTGCTAGGCTTGATTGCTCTTCGTATTAGGGATCAAGAACGCCAAGCAGAGATTGCTCTGCTCGATGCTCAGAAGGCTTGTCCCATGTATGCGACTGTCAAACTGCCATTTGGGAATCTGGGTTATCTTGACGCCTGGGTAAACTGGCCTGAGCGGAAAGCTTACACCCTTTTTCGTTTCCAGCTATTTCCATCAGCATGGATCTTAGGGCGTTTTCAGGGTACCCCTCGGCACTTGAGATTTTGCGCCTGTAATACTGGACAAGTTGAATCATTGTTGCATGTTGTGTTTGAGTGCTCCAAATTATCCTTACCTCGTTCCCGCTTTTTAATGCCTTATATAGCAGATTGCTCACTTGGGGAGAGAGAGATGGTAATTATTAGATTACTTTCCGGTTTTGATACCGAAATGACTAGGAACATGGCAAAATTCTGTCATTGGGCCTTATTTATAAAGCAGTCCATCTTGCTCCTGGACTAACGTTCGGTTCTCTAAGGATTTCCAACTAAGCTTATAACCAAGCTGCTGTGGTCTGGTTTATAATGTACTCCTTGTAGTAGGTTATACAGAGAAATTTAGAAAATCATTGAACTCTAGCAACTCGGGCTACACGTGTAGCAGGTTTTGCTCACATGATATATCATTAAGTTGTAGCCGAATTGACAAACTGGAGGTTGTTGCATTATAATTGCAAATAACTCAGCGTGGATCTGCTGTTGACATCAAAATATTATTTTTGGGGAGGATTGTACGGGGGTTAGTTAGATTATGAGGGAAAACCCGGTACTGAGATGTATATATTAATATGTGGATCTTGAATGGAAACTTTGATATACATATATTCTTTGTGTTTTGACCCATGTATTAAGTTTTTTATTTTCTTTGTATCTGTAACTTAGTGCTATGTGTACTATTTTATTCTTGTGATTATTAATAATTGTTTGTACATTTTTTGTAATTTTGTTATAACCTGATGGTTAATACAAATAAACACTTTACTTACTTACTTTACAACATCCCCTGGCAATGAGTTCCACAGGTTAATTGCACACTGAGTAAAAAACAAACAAAAAAACCAACTTTCTTTTCATTTTAAATCTGATGCCAGTTCATTTCATTGGTTGTCCACTAGTTGTAATATTTCAAGACAGTTTAAATTGCAGCTCCTGTATTTATTTGCTCCACACTTCTCATGATTTTGCAAACTTCTGTCATATCCCCCCTCAACTTCTAACACATCCTGCCCCTCACCCTTAGACCTTCTCTTGACTCTGCACTGCTCCTACATAAACCACACGCCTGCTTGGTCCCTTTTACCTGCTCTAGTAAGGTTTATTTTTAACTTTAATTAACAGCAATGGAGCTGAGACAGGCTGGGTGAAGAGGAACACCAGAGAGGAGGTTTGGGTTCCATTGTGTGACTGGGAATGGAGAGAGAGTAGTTCTACTGAAAAGACCTTGATGTGGGGCTAAGACAAGCTGGGATGGATGAATTAACAGAAAAAATGAATATGCCTTTTTCCAAAGCAGGACTTTGGGCAACAGATGGGTAGGAGCTGCTTCCATATGGCAGGAGGCCTGCAGACGAGTGGCGTAAGTCACACTGGAGAAGTAACGCCCCACAATGGGACTAAGAATAGTGGGTATGTTTGGAAGGGTCAAAGAAGCAGTGCTAAGAAAGCCTTCTCTCTGGCTTTGTGCTGGTGGTGTTGAGAATAACTGATATGGATGGACTCCCCGCCAGTAATAAGCAAGCAAACAAAAGCCACACACGCACCAAAGGGCCCTTCTTGTGAGAAGGAAGTATTATTTAATGTGTATTGTGTTGAACGAAAACACTGGGTCCTTGGCCCTTCTCCAGTTCAGTTGGCTTTTTTTTCTTCTTCTTCTCGTATTGTAATTGTTCTGGTTAAGTCTTTCTTGTTTTGTTTGTGTGTGTTTTTGGAGTTGACAATGCCCGTGCTAATTTCTCAGCACATTTCCTGTGTTTTGGCATAGAGAAAGTCTGGTCACTAGGCCTCACTTCCTGTCCCAGAGACAATTGCCACGGTAATAACAAGGCCTGTCTGCAGAGGCTGGAGAGGAGCGGGAGTTACATCACCAGACTAGCAGGGGGTTCTTGTTTGGCCTTGACTGTCTATTTCAGGAGGGGGAGGGGAAGAGAGCTGGTATAATAGGAGTGACTCAGTATGGAAAGGCCAACACATTGCTGAGAGATGACTCACCGACTCTTAGAAAAAATTCCAATCAAATTCTTTCAGGGAGGTAAACAAGGTCATACAGTGCAATGAGATCCTGTTTACCTGAGAGTGGACATGTTTTCAAAGACGGTACTGGAAGTGACATACGTTGATGTGAATCAGTGTGACACTCATGGGGGGGCTCTGTGTGGCATAGCCACGTACTCTGGGGTGACAATGCAGAGTTCATTTAATTAAATGAACCCACAAATCCCACACAGGCTTGATCAGTACTGCAGTACAACATTAAGGCTTTTGTATAATTAAATGTGTCAACTCTCATAGGCAACAAGTGATTATTGAAAGTAGGGGATGCCGCTAAGGGAGGTATGAGGAAGCACTGTGAGGTGATTAGCCCACCCACTTCACAGTGCTCCCTCAAGCTTCTTTTGCTGTTCCCTGTTCTGATGAATTAGACATAGGTGGGACAGCTTAACGTGGTCCATTGAAAATGATGGGAGGAATGTCCTTCTAGGTTCCCCATGTGTTGCCGATGCTGTTTCCAATGAAAAGTTATATCAAGGTCCCATCCATTTTCTCATCTCTGGTGGGGGACTCACCCCCAGTGGGCAAAGGAAGTAAGGACAAGAGGCACAGAAAGATGCATGGAAGAAGGGATGGATTGTCTCTGGCTAGGGTGTGAGCCCAGGACTGGGGAACCGGGGCTCATTTGCCGATGCACCGAAGGAGACAGGACGCAAGGACTGGGTTTAAAACGACTGCACTCTTTATTCAAATCAAATCAGAATTAAAATTGGTGGGGGAAATTGCCTAGTGCGATTCAGGTCCTTGAACTCTTAAACAAACAACAACTCAGGGGTGGTTTTGATATACCCTCGATTACACAAACTCAAAATGTCTCCTCCTCCCCATGGCCCCTTGTCACAGGTGAGGGGGACAAAAGTCCTTCCGGACCTGAGTAAGGATGAGGGTGTGGCGAAACACCACTGGGGCGCGACACAGCGGAGCCACCCACCTCACTGTGTTTCTCCAAATCTCTGACCAGAGGTTCCCACAGCTGGCAAACCCCCCAAAACTCTTGATATTCCGCTGCCACCACCTGAGTGTTTCTCAGCGGGCATTCACACCACTCAGGAAATGTGAACCCCCCAAAAGGCATAAGCCTTACAGCTTCCCAAAAGCACTCCCCTTTCCTGGCACTCTGTTCCTGGGATTTCCTCCTCTGCGTTGGAGGCAGATCCCCAGAGTCAACCACAGGAGGCTTCCCTTGGTTCCAAAACTGTTGGCTTCTAGCCCAATAGGTAGATTTCCCCCTCTTTAGTAGCTTGGCCTGGTTACCTGGCCTAAGGAGACGTATAATGCTCAGCTAATAATGCACACACACACCCAATAGGGTAAAAAGAAAACTTAGATTTTACTGGTACATATAAAAAGGAATAAAAGCATAGAACTAGGGGTTGATAACCCTTTGAGCAAAGCAAGTTCGGTTTGGGGAATGCTACCCCATCTGGAATGCACCTATCTAGTTCAGTATCTTAAGTAGCAGGCAGACAAGCAATTACTCACGCAGGAGGGTTAGTCCTTCGGGTCTGATCTCCATAGGTGATGGTTTCCCTATGGGGTCCAAGTCCTTGTTCTGGCTAAGCCAGCGGTACAGATTTCACAGTCACAACACACACCCCATCAGAGTCCCAGAGAAGAGAGCATGGAGAGGGTCTGAGGCTTTTTAAAAACCCCTTCCCTGTGATTTGTCCAGGTACATCACTTGGCCCGGGTACAAATTCCAGCTGACCCGTCCAGGCTAATCAGGTTTCGGCTTCCTGCTGGCATTAGCACATTCCTTAGGAATTTCAGGAATGTGGGGGTCCTTCCCATGTGTTCGATTAGAGACCTAACGCTGTGTTGCACCTGCCTTAAGTTCAGGCAGGGGGTCTTTGTCCGTATCAGTGGCTGTCTTAGCCAGTGCCCGTCTAGGCAAGTGGCATTTTGCCACAAAGGGCGCCTACAGGTGGGGGACCATATGTGTCCCTACCGCCCTCGCTGGACACCCCTCCCAGGGAGACTACCCCGCCACTTGCCGTACCCTGCTTTTGCGACCTGTGTGTCCTCCCCATCTCTTAATTTATTTATTTATTTATTTTATAAACTTTTACCCCGCCCCTCCTGCCATGCAGCTCGGGGCGGCTTCCAACATTTTAAAATACAATAAAAACAGTTAAGGAGATGACTTGTACTTATGCTACTTCTAACCTACTCTAACCTGGAGCACTGGACCCCTGCCACTAAGGGGTCGCCGGGGTACCCGGACGAACCCGACCCCCACCTCCTAAAACTTTTCCAATATATAAACCACCTATTCCTTCAGGGCCTCCAGATAGGAATCGTTGCCTTCAGCCGACAGGTGCACCCCATCCCCCGATACAGCTTGGGGTGCTTATGCGACAGGGCATGGGTGCATATACTCTCTCCTCCCAGGCCAGCAAGCCACCTGCCCACATCCCTATTAATAGTTCTTCTGGTTCTATCGATCTTCCTAGGATGCACCCCTTTGCCCCACATCATGTGTTCGACCAGATCGGTCCATACGATGAGGGTGGAAGGGAAAAGCTTTTTTATCTCCCACATGTCCCATTTAACGTTCCTGATCAACTGGACCCCCTTTAGTTGGGGTATACACCGCTGCAAGCTGTGTTTCGTGCTGTGGGGACTGTGGCTGTATTGACTGGAGGAGCCTGCTGCCACTCTGCTTTTCCCTCCCCATCTCCCCAGGTAATAACTTCCAGGGCGGGGCCCGGTGGGCGCTAGCCCTTGGGCGACACCCAAAGGGTGTTGGCTGTTGGCTGGGGCCGTTTGCTGGGCCAGGACGCCTAGGGGCCCGTCTGCCGGACAGACACCACTTCAGACACCACATCTGTCATTGTGCGGCCCATCATTGTTGCTGCTGTTGCCCTACCGATACTGCTGCTGTTTTAACGTGGTTTTAAGGGGTTTGGGGGGGATGAGGTGGATGTGGTTTGAGGGTGGGGGGTATGGGGAGTGGGTTAGGGTGGATAGGGCTAACCCTCCTGGTGAGAGGAGGGGAGGTGCACTCTGGGGAGTGTTAGGGGGACTCCCTATGAGAGGGGGAGCCCCAGGGAGGGGATTCCTTGTGAGAGGAGGAGTCCCAGGGGGTGGGGAGGAAGAGGGGAATGGAATGGGGAGGGGAAGGGGTTGTGCCCCCTGGTGAGACAGGGGGGCACTGCCCATATGAGGGAGTCCCAGGGGAAGGGGGTGTGGGTGTGGAGGGGAAGGAGGTTGGGAGGGGGGAAGGATTATGGACTCTGGAGGCAGGGTTAACAGCCTAGGGGTCAGGCTGGAGTGGACGGGAGGGGAGAAATGGCCATAGGGGTGGTTATGGGGCGCGGACAATATGGTCCAGGGGGATGGGTGACTCAGACCCTCAGGGGACCGAGGTCTCTGATAGAGGTTGAGAGAGTCACACACACACACACACCCGAGGGTGAGGAAGGGTCAGGGACCAGGGTCCACCCGTAAAGGGCTGATGCTGTTGAACACAAGGTCCATCGTGAATAAGGCCCTGGTTATCTGCGACTTGATCTTGGATGGGATGGCGGACCTTGCGTGCATTACAGAGACCTGGTTGGATGAGGGGGCAGGGCCATCTTTAGCGGACCTCGTTCCGGCCAGGTATGCTGTGCAGCATCAGCCCTGCACAGGGGGTCGGGGGGAGGTGTAGCTATTATTTTTAGGGAGGACTGGCCAGTTAGGAGATATCCAGTCCAGGAGATTTCAGGGGTTGAGGCCCTCCATGTGGTGTTTGATTTGGCTGGGGGCAAGCTTGGGGTGTTGCTGGTATACCGGGCCCCTTTCTGCTCAGCGGCATCCCTTGCCTCTCTAGCAGAGCTGGCCTCAGAGGTGGCGCTGAGCTCCTCCAGGACTTTGGTCCTGGGGGACTTCAACGCTGATGCCGACGCTGGCCTTGTAGGAGCGGAGCGTGAGTTCATGGCTGCCATGGCAACCATGGACTTGTCCCAGGTAGTCAACTGCCCGACCCATGTGGGGGGGCATACCCTCGACCTGGTCTTCTGCTCTGGCCTTGAGGCGGGTGATCTGTTAGTGGGGGATGTGAGAGTCACGCCCTTGTCATGGATGGATCATTATCTCCTACATGCCAGCCTCTCAGCGCACCCCCTCCAGAAGGGGGATGGACCAGTTAGGATGGTCCACCCTCAGAGGCTGATGGAACCGCAGCGGTTCCAGGAGGCTCTGAGGGAGATAACCCTGGACCCTGACAGTCACTTGGCTGATGAGCTGGTACAGCATTGGAACATCTTGCTGGGGGAAGCCATTGAGAGGGTAGCTCCGAGACATCTACTGCCTCCATCTCGTCACCGCAGGGCCTCTTGGTTTACTGAGGGGCTGCGGTGTATGAAACAGGTAGGTAGGAGGCTAGACTGATGCTAACTCGCTCTGAATCTGATAGACTTCTCCATAGGACCCACTTGCGGTCCTATGTTGAGGCTGTGAGGACGGCAAAGAAGGAGTTCTTTGCTGCCCTCATAGCGTCTGCGCGTCGCGTCCAGCGGAGCTGTTCCGGGTGGTTCAGCAGCTGGTCAGTTCAGCCTCCCTCTGCCTGGACCGGGACTTGTCCCACGGCCCACTGTGAGAAGTTTGTCACCTACTTCACAGACAAGTTCGCTCAGATCCAGAGTAACTTTGACACTGGATTGGAAGCAGTAAGCGAGGGGCACGAGGTTATGGAGGTCCCATCTGGTCGATCTTTCTGGGATGAATTTCAGGAAGTGACACCGGCCGATGCGGTGAATGTCCTGGGGTCTGTTAGAGCCACAAGTTGTGAATTAGATCCGTGCCCATCCTGGTTGGTGAAAGCCTCCAGGGAGACTTTGGGAACGGTGCTGGCGAGGGTAGTGAACGCGTCCCTTTGTCAGGGGAGGTTGTTGCCCAGTCTCAAGGAGGCTGTGGTGCACCCCCTGCTGTAGAAGCCATCTTTGGATGTGGACGCACTCGCCAGCTACCGCCCCGTCTCTAATCTTCCCGTTTTAGGGAAGATTATTGAACGGGCAGTGGCACTGCAGCTCCAGGCACATTTGGACAGCATCAGTTTCCTTGACCCTTTTCAATCTGGGTTCCGCCCTGGCTATGGTACTGAGATGGCGTTGGTGGCCTTGGTGAATGATCTCCGCCGGGAGATGGATGCAGGATGTTCAACCTTTTTGATCCTGCTAGATCTCTTGGCTGCTTTTGATACCGTGGACCATGGGCTGCTGTTGAGATGGCTGCGAGACTTGGGGGGTCTGGACAGGACTGTCCTTGGATGGTTCTGCTCATTCCTCTCAGGTAGAAGCCAGCAGGTGGTGCTGGGGGCTGAAACATCTAGCCCCCGGGCCTTAATCTGCGGCGTTCTTCAGGGTTCCATTCTGTCTCCACTGTTGGTTAATGTGTACATGCAGCCCCTGGGGGAGATCGTGAGAGGGTTCAGGGTGCGATGTCACCAATATGCTGATGATACTCAGCTGTACCTCTCGTTTTCAACTGACCCAGGTCCTGCTGTCTCGTTGCTCTCCCAATGTTTGGAGACCGTGGTGGATTGGATGCGGCAGAGTAGACTGAACCTCAATCCCGATAAGATGGAGGTGATGGTGGTGGGAAGGGCAGGGGAGGTGCTGGCCCCCCTGATATGAGGGGTTCGCCCGCCTGTTGCTCTTCAGGTTTGGAGTCTGGGGGTGGTTTTGGATTCGGGCCTCCATCTGGATCGGCAGGTGGAGGCGGTGGCTAAAGCTGCCTTTCGCTGGCTGTATCTGGTTGTCACGAGGAGGGGGTAATCTATGGCAAGGATCCAAGGGGGTGGTGTCAGACACCCACAGACTCTCTAATGTGTTCCCCAGGAGGCAAGGGCCCAGCACGGTTTTCCGGGATTGCTCACGAGGTATAAGTCGCCCATCAGGATAGTGGTTTGGCCCTTGAAATCCACGAAGGATTAGGCCTATCTCATCATAGGGTGCCAGATCACCTGTGCTGGTGCAATCCTCCTTTCCTACCACACACCACACAAGCACACCCCAAGCACTGCACAGGGGAGGAAGGCAAATGCACGAAGTGGGGGGACATGGGGAAAAGGTCCCAAGGCAAGAGGGAGTGGATAGGGATGGACTCGCACAGGGGGGGGGCAGGCGTCCCCAGGAAGGGGGAAGGCTTACTCACACCCTCTCTGTCCCAACAACAACAGGTATAAATCAGACTCACCGGATATAGGAAAGAGGGGCGGGCAGGATCGCACTCACTCAGCCACTCAGTCCACCAAGGTACTCCGCACAGCCATTCTGGGAAATAGGGGCAAGGGGGAAACAAGCTCGCCAAGACTCCAAGCTCTAGGTCTTTCCTCTCCTACTCGTTCTCTCTCTCAAGCGCAGGGGGCCAGTCTAACAGATCACCGGTGCTGTGTGTCTCACAGTGCCGGCTTTTTAAGTGGAGGCCACGCCCCCACTATGCGCTTGAAGTCGCACCGAGCGGCGGTGTGCTGGTGGTCCCGCCCCCGCGCCCTACGCAGCGTCGGGGAGCAGCACCTGGGGCATTTGCTGGGGGAGTTGCTCGGCAACCGCAGAGTCTGGGTCCGCCCTGGTGGGCAGAACCCGCTGTCTGTGTGTGGAGCCCGATGTTGGGGTGAATTGCATAGGAACCCTTTGCCGGAGCTGCTGGCGGAGCTGCCGGGTCTGGGGGTGGATCCTTACAGTACCCTCCCTCGAGCCTACCGCCCATGGGCCCAAGAAGGTCCAGGCTTTTCTGGGTACCGGCGATGAAAGAGCCAGGCTAGCTGGGGTGCTGACACATGGGTGGCAGTTTTCCAAGAGCAGTCATCGGGGCCGTACCCAACCCAGTCTATTAGGTAATGAAGGCGGCCCCAGAGATACTTAGAGTCCAGAATGTCACAAACCTCATAGTCAGCATTCGTAGGTGGTCCGGATGGATCTAGTGGAGGGAGTTCAGGTGGTATCACTGGGGGTTGTGCCTTGTTGAGCAGAGACACATGTACCGTGGGGTGTATTTGGAGCTGAGGGGGAAGTTGGAGTTGGAATGTCACCTCATTGACTTGTCGCTGAATAGGGAAGGGTCCAATGAAACGGTCATCCAGTTTCCGTGATGGCCGCCTAGAGGGGTAATGACGGCTATCAAGCCAAACGTAATCTCCCGGTTGGAGAGGATTGGCCGCCTGACGATGCTGGTTGGCGTATTGTTTGTTGGCACGAGGCGATTAGTGTGGTTTTGGCCTGGCGTTGGACTTGGTGTAGGTGTTGTAGAAGGCTTCTGGCTGCTGGGACTTGTATGGGGGCGAGGTCAGGGGTGCAGCTTTGGGGATGATAACCATATGAAACATAAAAGGGGGATTCTCCGATGGAGGTGTTTTGTGCATTGTTATGTGCAAATTCCACAAGTGGAAACCACGTATACCAATCATTTTGGAGATAGTTTATGTAGCAGTGTATATAATGTTCGAAATCTTGGTTTACCCGTTCCACTTGACTATTGGCCTGTGGATGGTAGGCTGTGGTAGGGCTCAATTGTACTTGCAAGGCCTTAAAAAACGCTGGCCAGAAACGGGAAATGAACTGCGAACCTCTATCGCTGATAATTTCATGTGGCCATCCATGCAAACGCACAATATGGTGGATAAACAACAGGGCTGTCCGTTGAGCGATAGGAAGTTTTTTACAAGTGTTGAAGTGGGCCATCTTTGTGAAATGATCCACCACCACGCACACGGTGGTGTACCCCCGAGACGGGGGAAGGTCCACAATAAAGTCTATGCTGTCCCGCTGCCACGGTCCTTGAGGGGTTCAGTAATCTGCAATAGTCCTTGGGGAACTTGTCTCGGAACCTTCGTACGGGCGCACACAGTACAGTTACTCACATATTGTCGAACATTTTGAGTAAGAGTTGGCCACCAGAAGGAGAGGTGAATCAACTGATATGTCCGGTCGTGACCCGGATGACCGGCTAAGGGGGCATCATGATGGGCCCAAAGGATTTGGGGTTGACACGAAGGAGGAACGACTATGCGCCCCTGTCACCGTAGAAGGCCGTGGTCTGCTACGTAGGTAGGGTTGGTTGTAGGCAACAGTTCTTGTGTTGTAGCATGCACTAGCTGTTCAGGTGTCACCTGAGTCATAGCAAAGACCTTGGCTTCTAGAATCGCCCCTTTTGAGGGTTTACTTTCATTCATGGTCTCATGGTATCGAGATAGCACATCGGCAAGGGTGTTGAGTTTTCCTGGGTGGTAGCGGATAATGAAGGAAAAGCGAGCGAAGAATAACGCCCATTGGGCGTGTCTGGCATTAGCAATTTGGGCGGTTTGCAGGAAGGTCAGATTTTTATGGTCTGTTACCACGATGACAGGGTGTCGTGCTCCTTCTAAATAACGTTGCCAAGTTTCGAAAGCCGCTTTAATGACCAATAGTTCTCGGTCAAAAATTGTATAATTGTGTTCGGCAGGGGTAAGTTTCCGGGAATAATAAGCGAAGGGTAGTCCTGGCTCTCCCATGGCATTGGGTTGTAACAGTACAGCCCCTAGGGCCCGATTAGAAGCATCTGCCTCTACTTAAAAAGGTTTGTCAAAGTCGGGATGCTGGAGCAAGGGGGCCGACATGAAGGTTTGTTTTAAGCATGTAAAGCTGTGTTGTTGCTTGGTTCCCCACACGAACTCTTGGTGTTTCTTTAACAACTGAGTCAAGGTAGTCAATTCAGCATAGTGTGGAATATATTGGCGGTAAAAGTTAACACTACCTAAGAACTGCTGTAAGGGTTTCACCGCCTTGGGTGGGGGCCAGCAACGGATAGCTTCCACCTTGCGTGGATCCATTTGGATCCGGCCGGGGTGATAATGAACCCCCAAAAGTCCACCGAGGTGAGGTGAAAGGCACATTTTTCTAACTTGCAGAATAGCTTGTGGGTTCGAAGTTGTTGAAGGATGCGTTGAACATGGAGAACATGCTGTTCCAATGTAGTTGAGTATATTAAGCTATCATCAAGATATGTGATCATAAAGATGTCAAGAAGATCACGGAAAATATCATTGATAAAGTGCTGAAAGGTGGCCGGTGCATTGACCAATCCGAACGGCATTACAAGATATTCAAAATGTCCATAGTGTGTACGGAAGGCCATTTTCCACTCGTCCCCTTCTCAGACTCGGAGGAGGTTGTACGCTCCTCGAAGATCAAGTTTGGTGAAGATGCGAGCCCCCTGGAGACGATTTAGTAGTTCTGGAATTAACGGGAGGGGGTATCGATTTTTAATAGTCACATTATTCAATCCCCGATAATTGATGCATGGGTGGAGTCCCCCATCTTTCTTTGGCACAAAAAATATTGGGGCCCCGGCGGGGGAACAAGAGTGCCAGATGAACCCGTTGCGTAATGCCTCATCGAGGTAGTGGCGGAGTGTTTCCAGTTCTGGCATGGAGAGGGCATAGATACGCCCAAACGGGGGCTCCGCTCCAGGCTACAGGTCTATAGGGCAATCGTACGGCCGATGTGGCGGCAGCGTGGAGGCAGATTGTTCACTGAACACGTCTTGATACGCCTGGTAGTCGGGTGGAAGACTTGTGACTTCCGTGCTCGAAAAGGCTTGAACCGTGGCCGCTAGGTGTTGGGTCGGGGAAGCCTGTAGGCACTGAAGTTGGCAGTACTCGAAGTTTAGTTGGAGTTGGTTCTGGGCCCATCCAATACAGGGATCGTGTTTTCGCAGCCAGGGGAGCCCCAAAACCACGGGAAACAGGGGGGTGCACCCAACGTCAAAGATCAAAAGCTCCTGATGTGTGCCAATGGTACAATGTGTGCCAATGGTGTGCAAGGGGCTGGTCTGGGTGGTGATGGGTCCCGAGATCAAGGGGGAACCATCAATGGTGTGTACAGGTTCGGGCAGGGGCTTGGGCTCCGTAGGAATTCCATGCGTGGCCACCAAGGTTATATCCATAAAGTTACTGGAGGCCCCTGAGTCGAGCAGAGCCCATACTATAAGGGAATGACGGGGGGAGGCCAAAATAGTCAAGGGTACCTGAAGGTGGGACTCCTTTGAAGATAATGCCAGGGAGTTGGAAGCTACGGCCAGGGTGCTCCCTGGAAACCTCGGCCACAGAAGTTTCCTGGCTGCTGCTGTTGTGGGGGTAGGGCCGGACATGCATGAATAAAGTGGGTCGCGTCACCACAATAGAAACATGCATGGGACTTACGCCGTCTTTCTCTTTCCTCTCAAGTAAGGGGGCCACGAGCTGCCCCAAGTTGCATAGGCTCTATGTCCCCGGTTCGTGGAGCTTCTCCTCTGGAACTTTATACAAAAGGAGGGCGAGGTGTAAAGGAGCGAGCCCCCTGTTGTCGTTCCTGTCGCCTTTCCAATAGGCGTTCCTCAATTTGTAGTGTCAAGGTGGCTAGTTGTCCCCAGGTCTCCGGCAGAGGGTTGAAGGCTAGTTGGTCCTTCAGGTCCTCATTAAGCCCTGGTCGGAATAGGACCTTGAGCACATCCTCAGGCCAATGCAAGTCAAGGGATAATTGTTGAAAGCGAGTAACATACTCTAATACCCCGCTTTTCCCTTGCTTTAGGGCCATGATTTGTGTCTGGGTGTCACGGGCCCGATGGGGATGATCGAAAAGCACGGCAAATTCCTTGAGAAAGTTCGTATAGTTTTTTAATAATGGGCTTTTGTCTTTTAACAGGGAAGTAGTCCAATCCAAGGCAATGCCTCCTAAATTTCCAATGACAAAGGCGACCTTCAAGTTGTCTATGTGGTAAGTAGCAGGTTGGACTGTGAAGGTCAGATCACATAAGGCCACAAATCCCTGGAAGGCCTTCCGATCCCCCAGGAATTTCTCAATCTTGGGGCCCTTTGGCTCCCGGGGTGGAGCAGCCCCAGCTCCCCGGGGTGCTGGGTCAGGGGACTGCCCTAAGGGCGGCGCTGCCAAGGCTGCCGGAGATGCGGCTACGAGGGCCCCTTTAACTGCCTGTTCTAGCTCTGCTTGTTTGGCCTTGACGTCCCTCATCTCCATGGCGAGGGACTGAACAGCCCGTACTAATTCTGCCAACTGGCTAGCTACATCCATGGCAACAAAGGGGTTCTTCTCGATAGAGAAGGCTATTGTGCCGGTGATACTGTCACGGGGAGGGGGTAATATATGGCAAGGATCCAAGGGGGTGGTGTCAGACACCCACAGACTCTCTAATGTGTTCTGGGATTGCTCACGAGGTATAAGTCACCCGTCAGGATAGTGGTTTGGCCCTTGAAATCCACAAAGGATTAGGCCTATCTCAACATAGGGCGCTGGATCACCTGTGCTGGTGCAATCCTCCTTTCCTACCATCCACCACGCAAGCACACCCCAAGCACCCCACAGGGGAGGAAGGCAAATGCACGAAGTGGGTGGACACAGGGAAAAGGTCCCAAGGCAAGAGGGAGCGGATAGGGATGGACTTGCACAGGAGGGAGGGGGGAGGGGCAGGCATCCCCAGGAAGGGGGAAGGCTGACTCACATCCTCTCTGTCCCAACAACAACAAGTATAAATCAGACTCACTGGATATAGGAAAGAGGGGAGGGCAGGATCACACTCACTCAGCCACTCAGTCTACCAAGGCACTCCGCACAGCCATTCCGGGAAATAGGGGCAAGGGGGAAACAAGCTCGCCAAGACTCCAAGCTCTAGGTCTCTCCTCTCCTACTCGTTCTCTCTCTCAAACGTAGGGGGGCCAGTCTAACAGATCACCGGTGCTGTGTTCCTTGCAGCACCGGCGTTTAAAGTGGAGGCCACGCCCCCACTACACGCTTGAAGCCGTGCTGGTGGCCCCGCCCCCGCGCCCTGTGCGGCGTCAGGGGGCGACACCTGGGGCGTTTGCTGGGGGAGTTGCTCAGCAACCACCGAGTCCGGGTCTGCCCTGGTGGGCGGAACCTGCTGTCTGTGTGTGGAGCCCGATGTTGGGCTGAGTTGCATAGGAGCCCTTTGCCGGAGCTGCCGGCGGAGCTGCCGGGTCTGGGGGTGGATCCTAACACTGGTATGGGGGCTTCGACCTTACCTCTCCAGGCCCGATCTGGCCACTCTCATCTATGCCTTCATCACCTCAAGGCTAGACTACTGCAACGCACTCTACGTGGGGCTTCCCTTGGTTCTGGTTCGGAGGCTGCAGCTAGTGCAGAATGTGGCTGCCCGTCTCCTGATGGGAACGGGGTGGCGTGAGCACATAACACCGGTGCTCCGCGCTCTGCACTGGCTGCCTATAATGTACCGAGCCAGATTCAAGGTGTTAGTATTGATTTACAAAGCCCTGCGTGGTCTGGGCCCCTCATATCTCGGGAACCACCTCGCCCTCTGCGTCTCAGAGGGGCACCTTTCTGGAGATCCCCCGTGTAAGACGGGGGGCCACAATGGAGAAGGCATTCTCGGTGGCCGGGCCGCAGTTATGGAATTCCCTCCTGGAGGAGGCTCGCCTGACCCCAGGCCTGTTGGCCTTTCGATGTGTCTGTAAGACTTGGCTGTTTGTCCAGGCCTTCAGAGGGGGGGGGGGGTAGGGGGTGGGGTTTGGTTTTTAGTGATGTTTTTTAAATTGCTGGGGGTTGATTTTTTTTTTTTTTTAATTGTTATATTGGATTTTATAATATTGTACGCTGCCCTGAGATGCCATAGGCATGAGGGGGCGGCTAACAAATGGAAATAAATAAATAAATAAATATTGTTCTTGCCCAAGTGGAGGATGATGACATCGGGTGGGAGGCCCTGTCGAGGTGTCCGAAGCGCTGGCAAGAGTTGGTGCCACTTCATGCCGCTACAGTCCTTCCACTGAATCACGGCTCGTGCTGACAAACCAAGCTGGGGTCCCCACATCGTTTGGCCAGCCGCCTTGCCAGCCCAGTGCACCAAGCTGTGCCTGATGATCCAAACATGCTTCCTGCGATGCGGGAGAGCACCTGGGGGAACAAAATCAAGTTCAGGACTGATCCTGGGAGGGGGCTTGCCGAACATAAGACCGGAAGGCCCCTGAGCGCTAATGTCCAAAGGCATGAATGCCGTGTTCTGACATGCCCGCTGCTGCCACAAAAGTGGCAGCCCCTATACAGAATGAGTGAGTTCCATATTCGGCTGTTGGCAAACCCAAGCGGGCCAGAGTAGTCCTCAGTACCACTGTAAATTGGTAACGAGCTAGATTTGTACCCTCAGCGTGCCTGAAGAAGGGGTTGGGTACCAGGGGCCGTACAGCGAGGTATGCCTCGGTTGCCCAGACAGGGCACAGGTCTGGTGTGCCAGCTTGGTACAGCCTAACCACCTGCCCTCTTCCCCTCTGATCAGTTTTTGATTGGCGGATCCTGAGTGAGAGCATCGCTGGGCCGATCTGGACGTCACTGAAATTAAGCGCCCTACCTGTGGTGTCCCTGGCTGATTCGACTACGAGTTCACTCATGTGGAAGACCCCGAAGAATGCCAGTTTAAACACTGAACTAAATAAAGAAACCTCAAAACTGGCAAAACATATTTGGGGCAAAGCCCCGCAAATGTCTGTCAGCAAAGGCGGGGTGATAGAGGTTCTTTGGTTCGGGATGTGGCTTTGTTCCCTAGCCCAGCTCTCGAGCAAGCGCCTGGTGAAAAAAACCCTGTCGGGAGGGGGTGCCCAGCAAGATTGCTCATAAAACCAAGTGCCGATAGTATGCCAACTATGGTACCCGGGACAGCCCCCCTTCACCTCAGGTGGAGGGTGAATTGGAGTATCTGGGGCTCCAGGATCGGGAAGTACCACCCTCACCCTTGGGACAATCAGTATTGTTGAAACTACCGGAAAGTTCGATCATAGACAGCCCTTGTGCGTGAAGCCAAGGATCCCTGAATGGCATCATACAGCTCTATGACCCAAGGCTCCACACTGACCAGCAAGCGGAATGCTCCATCTGGAAGCGAGAAAGGGCATCGGCTACAACGTTGTCAATACCAGGAACATGCCTAGCTTGAAACAGTATGTTAAATTTCAAACAGGTGAGCACGAGCGCCCTAACAAGCTTCATGACCTGTGGGGACCGGGAAGACTGCATGTTAATTTTGTGGACTATGGCCTAGTTGTCGCACCAGAAGAGTCTGGTTTGTGAATTCCTGTGGCCAGAGGTGGATGGCCACCACAATGGGAAAAAGCTTGAGAAAGGTGAGATCCCTAGTGATTTTGCCTTGTTCCATTCAGGTGGCCAAGGGGTTACTGCCCACCTTTCCCTGAAATATATCCCAAAACCAGAACCGCCAATGGCATCGGAGTGCACTTGGAGCTCCGTTTCCAGCAAACTCTAGCCCTCCAGAAACTAGTCCCGTTAAAACCTGTCAGAAAGGCTGCCCATGTTTCAAGGTCCTCCTTCATTTCCTTGGTGAGCCTGATGTGCCAGTGGGGCAGCGGATTACCTGCAAGCTTGGCATAGAGACGGGACAAGAAGGCCCGCCTCAGCGCCATCACTCTACATGCGAAGTTGAGGCTCCCCAGCAATGATTGGAGTTGGCAGGCAGTAATTTTGGTTGCACTCAGGCACTCATCCACTTTGTTCTTCAGGGATCTCAGCTTATCCTGGGGTAGGCACAACACGGCTGCAGTCGTGTCCAGCTCTATCCCCAGATAAGTCAGCCTAGTGGCTGGTCCCTCCGTCTTTTCCGGCGCAAGGGGAATACACAGCTCCTCCACCACCCTCTGGAATGTCCGCATTAGCCCCACACACTCTTCCGAGCTGGCCCGTTCAATGAAGAGGAAGTAATCCAAATATTTGGTGACCTCCCCACCCTCGGCCCGCTGCCTTATGACCCACTGGATCAGGGAGCTGAACCTCTCAAACACCGAACAAGAGATGGATCAACCCATCGGCATGGCCCTATCGTGATAGTACCAGCTGTTAAAGTGAAAGCGTAGCAAATGGTAACTCTCTGGGTGGAATGGGAGCAGGCGGAAAGCCGACGTAATGTCACACTTTGCCAGGACTGCACCAGGGCCGCAGCACCTCACCAGTACCACCGCTGAGTCAAATGATGCATATTGAACCGATGTTAGTTCTTTGGGTATTGCATCATTGACTGAGAGACCGCATTGGTGGGACAGGTGGTGAATCAAACAGAATTCCCCCAGGGCTTTCTTGGGGACCACTCCAAGGGGGGAAATTTATTTATTTATTTATTTATTCATTTATTTATTTCTGGACATTTATTGGCCGCCCCCTCATGCCTATGGCATCTCGGGGCGGCTTACAACAACTAAAACAATAATAAAAATACATAAAAAGACAGTATGAATAATTTAAAAAACTACCCCCCCAAAACATTCCCCCTCCCTCCCCTCCCCTCCGAAGGCCTGAGCAAACAGCCAGGACTTACAGGCTCGACGAAAAGCCATCAGATCCAGGGCCAGGCGAGCTTCCTCCGGGAGGGAGTTCCAAAGCCACGGTCCGGCCACCGAGAACGCCCTCTCCATCGTGGCCCCCTGTTTAACCCAGGGGACCGCCAAGAAGGCGCCCCTGGAAGACCGCAGGGGCTGCCCTAGGACACGGAAGGCGAGGCGGTCCCCAAGGTATCACCATAAACCCCAAAATCACCATATTAGGAAGGGGGGGCAGGAAAGGGCCAGCAACCCACCCTTCTGCTCGCTCCTTCCCAATTGATTCCAGGACCACGTGTTCCAGCCCTACCACAAACTTCAAGTTGGGGGCCACCCGCTGCTGCTGGATGTTAAGTGCCTGAGTCCTGAACCGCTGCTGGAAACCCGAGATCACATAATTGACCTCCTCCCGGTGAGGGTGAGTCAACAGGGCTTGTTCTAACCGATCCAGCCTAACTGGAGTTGGGGCACTTACCCGGGGCATTTGGATTGCCACCTCCTTGCCCGCCCCTTCCTGCCTCTCCCAGGGTTGGACTTTCCCTTAGCCCATGTTCTCATCTGAGGGCAAGCGGAGGCTGCGTGGTGCCCCATGCAGTTGGGGCAGGTGTGCCGAAACTTGCAGACTGAGCGGGAACACCTCCTACAACGGCTGAACTCCCAACACTGCGCTGCAGCACCTGCACCCGCCTTTTCCCTCTTTTCATGAAAGGAATCAGCTGCAGATGCAGACCCACCCCCCCTTGCCAATAGATGGCCACTGTCTGGCCTAGGGGCATTGCCTGTACCGCTCATACAGTTGAGCCACAGGCCATTCGCGTGTAGGTCCCACCGAAGGCCCAGGCTGTATGCCGCCCTATGTCTGAATGCCTCATCATACCGGAGCCAGGCCCCAGAAGGACCCAACTCATATGCCCGCCGTACGATGTCAGCGTACTTGAGGAGGTCAGTGGCCCGGCTGGGGTATGCTTGTATCACCATCCCGTGGTAGATGGAAAAAGCTGCGGTCTAGTTGGACCAGTTCCGCTCAACTTTGGGGCGCTTGAAACGTTCCTTCTCTTTTTTGTCGTCCTGTTCGGTTGGGTCCACTATGGAATCGCTGAACAGAAGGGCAAATATGTCTATGTATTCACCTCACCATATTTGTCCCGTGTGGCCGGGAGGAGGTGATCCCTGATAGGGGCAGAGACATCGGTGTAACCTCCCCCCCACCCCGGGGTGTGTGTGTGTGCGCTGCCTGGCATCCATGGCCAGATTGTGTGACACATGCAGCGGGGTATTCACCTGCTCGAGGGGGCCAGACGGTGAGGTCCACACCTGGTGGGCCTGGCCCTCAAGGTCATTTGTGTCCCTTGCTATGCCCATGGGGGCGGCGGCCATGAGGGGTCAGCCCCGCCGCTGGTCCCCAGGGTAGGGGAAGGGGCAGCAGTAACCGGGACCCATGTCCCGTTCCACCACAACAGCTGGGTCCTACCTGGGTCTGGTGTTGTCTGGTTGCGCACCCGCCACTTCTGCACTGGTGATGCCAGGGTAATATACTGCCAAAGGCAAGGCCTGGACCAATTCCCCATCACCTCTACTGTCCACCTACTGGGGGAGGACCTCCACCTCACCTGCTCCGTGTTGCCCGGCCTGGTAAGTTGTCAGTTGTTGGGCACGCTGCTGTGCCATCACTTGGATGGTGCGCTCAATAGCCTCGATCCTCCGGCGGAGGTCGTCCCTGCCTTGTTCTTGGGGCTCCGGATGTGGCAGCTCCTCCCTATGAGATAGAAAAAGGGGGAGGGGCTCCCCCGTGGTGCCCTGTGGGAGGGGCCAGTATGATGTCGGCACAGGCCCAGCCACCTGTTGGCCCAGGGCAGACAACACCTGCTGGGTAGTCCCCCCACAAGGAGCCCCAGCTAGAGGCATTCCTGTCCCTTGTAGGGGGGCCCACCCGCCGACTCCCATCTTCGCGGCCACCGCAAGCCCTGCTGCCACCACTGAGGAGGGTCCCGCCACAGGGGGTCCCAAGTCCCGGGCACTATCTTGCAAGACCCACTCACTCCCGCTGGGGGCCACCCGTGCTGGCCCCCTTGGCCGGGTATCATCCTGGTATTGTGCCGGGGGGGTGGTCACTCGTGCCCCCCCCCCGTCGGAGCTGCGAGGCCACCGGGGAAAGCCCCGAATCCGCTCGTTGGCCCTGCCACGGGAGGCTGGCAGGGGGGAAGGGCAGCACACACCCAGCTAGTGGCCCAGGGGGTGGACCTGCCCTAGGCCTGTTCCCCCAGCTGCAAGCTCTCTCAGCAGGGCCTCGCACCTCGCAAGCCAAGGGCCCTAGGGGGGACTCCGCGTCAGCCCCTGCCACCTAGGGGGGGCATTTGGGAGCTAGGGTGGGCATCTCCGCCTGCCTGGGCCTATCCCGCTGCCAGCTCGTGGCAGCAGCGGCCTTCTTTTTTGCTTTCCTCATCTGTGAGAGGGGGAAGCAGTACTGCCCTACCTGGGCCTGTTGAGCTGTGAGAGGGGGGCCTCTGACTCTGGGCCGGCTGTGCTGCCCTGATCGTGGTTTTGTTTTTTATGCGGCAGCGGCTCAAACCACTGCCGTTTCGTCTGGCTCCAGCCTGCAAGTGGAACTGTGAGCCGCTGGAGCAGCCCGCCGGGGTCGCCTACCAACCCCAGCAGGGTTCTAGCTTTGGCTCGCCTTGTGTGGCCACTTCCTTTTTCCTGCCTCCGGGGTCAGGCAAACCCCCGAGGCGGGAATCACTCTTTGCTCTGCCCCCTCCTCAGGTGGGCGCGGCAAGGAGCCTGCCGCCCCCCACCCCCAGAGTGGGGGGAGGGGCGGAGACAATTCTCATCTCTGTCAGCCTACCTCTGTCACGTGAGGTAAGGTGCAAGGGCTTTGTTCAGACAAAATGCCTACTTTGAGGTAATTCCAAGTTAGTTGCTTTTAACCCATGCTATTCAGATAGCACACATACACTTCCAAAGAAAAAAAAATGTGCAAAAGTGCCCCTTACACCAACGTAAAAGAAAGGCTGAGTCCTTGAGCTATCAAAGGCTCTGACAAAACAACTACTCCTGGGACCTGCGAAGATTCTGAGGTCAGTTGCCTCAGAAGATTCTGAGGTCAGATACCCTGACTGTTTTGTGTGACCAAAGCCATAGTGACTCAGCTTCTCGCATGTAAAATGGGGATAATAGCACCACCCTACTTCACAGAGGTGCTCTGGGTATACACTGCAGATTGGGAGGTACTCAGTGGTAGACTTGTGATAATAGGATGGTGAAGAAAATTCATTGCTCTTAGCTTAAAGATGGAGGTAGTGTGATCCTGCACCTAGTGTGTTGGGCATGGCACATTGGCCTTTTTTACACAAGACACTCCCTCTCCCACATGGACACTCATCGTCCACACGGGGGAGCATTCTTTGTAAATGTGCGGGGGTGTGGGGGTGTGCTCCCACAACCCACACATCTCCACCCACCCCCCACGCATGGCGCAACCGGCAGCAATGCAGGTTGCTCCATGTGTGGGTATGTGTGTGGGATCAGTGTGCGCTTGTATGCACACACACACGTGCACCACCCCCTCTGCCGTGGCCCCATTTAAAAAGGGCCTAAAAGTCCTGAGTCCAAAGTGTATAGAGCTGGGTGAAAAACTGTGCTTAAATACTGTGTGCATATGATCTGCTGCTCCACAAAAATGAGAAGGGCAAAGAAGTATGGGGCACTAAGGTCTAAGTGAGTAAAATCCCCCATGGCTGATGTCTGTGTGGAGCTAGCCTAAGAGTTCCACTTGTGTTCCATGACCTAGATGTGCAAATGACTCATGAGCCACTCCTGGAGTTGATTCTCCTGGATTCTGCTTCATGGGATTCTTTGCCCGTGTCTCACTATAAGCCACCTGTGTGTTCTGTCTGAAACTACCCCCACCCCCACCCCCAGGAGTTTGGGGCTTGGTGATGTTGCTGGAGCCCTTTGCTGGCATGCCAATTTAGCAAGGAGCAGTCATCACTCCTTGCATTCCTTTTTCTGGTAATGAGCTGAGAAAATGTCTATTGCCCACTGTCTGCCAGGTGCCCTTTCCCCCACGGCAACATGCCCTGGCTTCCTGATGATGAAGCCCTGGTTGCCATATGGTTAATCAGAGCCTATTCCAGACGCTGACTGAGTGTTTTTTCCTGATAACAAGACATGTCTCTCTGCCTCTCTCCCCCACTCCATAGTGAATATCCTGTTCTTGCCAACGGGCTGGAGCAAGAAGGGGAAGCAAGCAGTGACTTCACATTCCTGGAATTCCTGGCAGGCGGTCAGGGACCCAATTGCAGCTGGGTGGCTCAGCGGGGGGCAGACTGGCACACCACAATGCCAGCTCAAAGGCACCTGGGACAATCACCTGGCCTTTCCCTTAATCTGTAGGATGCACATCATAAAATTCAGTTCTGTTTGTTCAAACTGTCGCTGTCTCTTTGGTGTCCTGATCTGCATGGGTGGAAAAAACAGGGGGAAGGGACAGGCCAGTGTGTAATTTTGTACCCCATAATATCATCAGCGTGGCTACCACTATAGAAGCTGTGGGGTAGGGGGCAAAATTAAAGGGCCTGCTGCCCCTTGCGCCACTCTGCTTCTGGAAAATTCAAATGTTGGCCAAAATTAGGAAAGTCCTGACAGAACAGCTGCCACTTTGGGGGTGGTCACTGCTGTTACTTTTCTGCTATTGCAAATGTGTTGGGGGTGAGGGGATGCTTATACCCTTGTTCCTTGTAAGGAGATGTCTACAGCCTCAAATTCAGCATCCTATGAAGTACTGTAATTGGTAACCCTGGCCACACCCTTAGCAGGGATCTACCCAGTAACCAAGCTGCTCTTTTGTGCCTGGAGGAGTTTATTCCAGAGCTTTGGGAAGGACGAGGGGCGGCCCTGGCAGTGCTTATTAGGAAGACACCATTCTACAGGAAGGTGACAGAGCTGGCATCAAGGGTGCAAAAATATTGAAGATTGGAGAGGATACACACACACCAAGTTTGAGATGGGAGAGACAACTGTGAGGGGTTAAAATGAAGGAGACTTTACTTGGTGCTACTCTGCTTCTTGTCTGCAATTAAATTCCATGGCATCAGAATGAGCAGATGGTTGTGGTGAGAGGTGGGGGTGGGAGGCTCAGAGATGGCAGATGAGCCCTATTTGCAGAGGCAAAAACATTACTCCACTGCTTCTCCTGCCACTGCAGCCCTTTGAAAGAGGAGCAATTGGGAATGGGTGATGAAATCCATTAATTTGGGGAGGCTTAGCTTCAGCCTCCGTTACTTGCCACCCATGCACGGGGGGCTTTTGTGGTTCAAGGGGGAAAGGCTGTTCCTCTCTGTGGACTTTTGTTACTCCCCTGTCTGGTACTAGCTCAGAATTCACCATGCACTCCATGACCTCATCGGTCTCCTGTTCCCTGGTGAACAGCAGCTGCTTAACTTGCCATTACAACCTAGAGCCTTCATTCCTGGATCTCCCCATTTCCCAGCTGCAGCCTCTTCATCTAGTGGTCCCATCTCTCCCAAAACATGCAGGCTGTTCCTATTTTCCCCCAGTGTGGCCTGCAAGTTTTGTGCAAAAACAGCTAGAATGTATTGCAGCCATTGCCACCACTGCATTGCGACATAAGTGAGGTGGTGTAGGGAGACACCCATCAAAGGCTGACAGTAGTTGCTAGGTAACAGTGGCCAGCCCTCAGGCTCGCTGATTAGCCAGCAAGAATTTCATCTGATGATATTATGGTTTGATTTGGTGTTTCATTGGTTAAGAAGGAGGGCTTCACTGTCCTGCTTTAAATTGAAGGGTAGAACAAAACACTATCTCACGCATACCATACACAACGCTGGATAGTTGAATTTAGCTTGCCTCAGGGCACGTCAACAATACTTACAGGACAATCTTCCATCATAGAAGGAAATGAGAGTTTTGCCATTGACTTCAATGGGCAAAGGATTACGCCCTTTAGTCGATGGCTAAACTCCCACAGATTTTAATGAGGGAGGATTGTCCTGTCAGTCTCAGTTCAAGCTAGGATTGCCAGATGCCCTCACTTTAAGGGACATCAGTGATTTCAGAACCTCACAGCTCCACAGAGTTCCACTGTACAGACACCCCAAAACTCTGCAAAACTGTGTAGGACAGACACCCCCACAGTTCCATAGAACAGCCCTGCATTTGTTTGGCCCAGCATTCAAGAGGTTATCACCAGGAGCTTCCACAGCAGGAACTGACTCCTAAATCCTCTTATTTTAAAGACTGCAAATGAGCATCTTTTCATGTAGTGGCACAGACAGTAGCATGATGCGAAACAGGCAAATGCCATGTTGTAGCCAAGCAGCATCAGGAAGGGATTTCTGCGTTTTGCATGGTGAATGCAAGTGATTGGGACCACTACAGACTACCTCAGTAATGTCCTCGGGAAAGGCTGTTTAAAGATTTTTTTAAAAGAAAAAGACTCTTCTTCCTTATTCCAAATATTGGCCTTCCCCTTTCACACTGCCCAGCTTCCTTTCTTGGGAAACTCTCAAGGAAATGTGCACACATCAAATTCTTCATTCTATTCTTAATGTGCTTGGGGTGGGGAAGAGACATGGCAGAAGAGGCGGACAATGCTTTCATCTATGAGGAAAACTTGGTATAGTGTGATGAGTTGGAAATGGATTGTTTTGTGCATGTTTCCAGCAAACAAAAGTGCTTTTATTTTCATGCTTTTAAAAGGCATGAGTATGCCTGGATGTTGGGAAAGGTTTGGCCAGGGGCTCACAGCTTAAGGGAACATAAGAAGTGCCATATTGGGTTAGAACAATGGTCCATCTCTGTCTGCATAAACGGCCAGCAGTGGGTGGGTGTATGGGTGTATGCTTCGTGTTTGACCATGTGAACACTGAGTGGGATGAGTGGGGGCGCGTGCACGCTCCCACGCAAAAAAAACCTGAACAGACGTGACGGGACCAGGACCACGGCAGGGAATTGGGCCACCAGATCATGGCCCTGGGCAGCGCAACAGACGTTACGCCGATCCCGGGCCGGGCCGTGGTCAAAGCACCCGGAAGGCGCCGGGGCAGTTCGTCCCGACTGCTCCCATGTGCCCTTTAAATCTCCCTCCCCAGCCTGTGTTGTTGCTCGTTGCCTGGCAGCATGCTGTGTCCCCGACTGGGAATCATTTTCTTTTATTCCGGCCGGTGGTCGCCGTCCAGACGTTACTTTTTGTTGGTTCCCGTCGGGAATCTCTTTGACCACGCTTTCGGAGATGGTCTGGGGGGGAGCTCCGGAAGCGTGGTTGATTTTGACCCCAGGTGGGTATTGACTGTGGTGAACATCTGGCGGCTGCCGAACAGACGTTCAGGGCGCTTTGGCCCTGCCGCAAGATTGACCGTGGTTCATTGTGGTTGAGCGTGATCTTGTAACATCTGAAAATACCCCATGTTTCAGGGCTGCATAGGGCATCAATACAGCCCTGCAACATGCATAAATAACCACCAAGATTGGTTAAAGGGTGGTTAGCGTCATGTCTATTTTCACCCACAGTTACAGTACATGAAAACATCAATAACAACACACAAAATAAACCCAAATACACAAATAATGGCAAGGGGCTAGACCAGATAGTAGTTGGGATTCCTTCCAGTTCTATGATTCTACACCATAAGAAGTGCCATACTGAGTCAGACCAATGGTCCATCTAGCCCAGCATCCTGTGTCCGACAGTGGCCAACATGGGTTGCTTCAGAGCACAAACACTAACCTCATAGATAGGGACTCGTGTTCGCTGTGTTTTCTCCTTTGGTGACAATAGGGAAAATGCAGTGGACATGGGTCCTTGCCCACAGGGCAGTGTTACTCAATTACTTTTTGTGGTGGGCCATATTTTGAAAAGGACATTGCTTTGTAGGCCAAATGGTAGATCTGCATAAATTAAATATGCAAATTTGTGGGTATGGGGAAAAGTTGGTGAGAGGAGGAGTGGACATGAAGGGGCAAGGAAAAGCAGTGTGAAGAGGGGCAGGGCAATGAGTGGAGAAATGGCCGGTGAAGGCAGGACAGGAGGGATAGAGAGTGAAATGGAGTAAAGAAGACAAGTTGGGGAACAAACAAGGGCTTCTGGATGGGGGTGTTAGACACACATACTGCAGTGCCCCCACCCCTCCTTCTCTGCTGTCTCTCTCACATAATACCTCAGACTCACTCTTGGGGAGGGCTAATTCTCCCCCTTCCTGGTCATGAGGAGCTAATAGGGAAGCAGTCCTGGAGAGGGGAGAGAAGGGAACGGGGCTTACCACCTGCACCTGGCCAAGGAGGAGGATGGGCAGAGCTTGGCTGAAATTTCAACTACAGGAACTGAGCCGTAGCTGCCTGTTGTAGCAAAGAGTTAGGGGTCACAAGAACAGACTTACAGGCTGGACTTGGCTCCAAGGCTTCCTGCTGAAGGACACTGCCATAGGGTCATGGGATTGATCTGTTTCCTTTTATGGTCAAACAAAAAAATCTAAGTGCCATTACCACAGATTTCCTCTTTCCTCTGAGCTGGGCTCTCTCTATATCGCTAATCTCTGTCAGGTTGCTAAAATTAAATATTACAAAGCACATGTTCCATTGCAGTGTTGCAACCCCCCAAATTTATTTGTCTCCACGACAGACAGACAGACAATGGAGGATAGAAGTAGCTGAGAGAGATATTTCCCCTTTCATTTATACAATTGTTTCTTGGACTGGCAAAGGCTGGAGCCAGATGGCAAGGAGGTATATGCCAAATTGTGAGTTGGTTTTTTAAGACTTTTCTGGCTAGCAGTGAGGCACCTTGGGTTTGAGGAAAGATGGGAAAGGGCTGATGGGACCTGACAAGCTAATCTCTTCTATCACCATTTACAAAGTTACTCTCCCCTCCCTTAACAAATGGGACATTTCTGGCTGCACTCAAGCAAAGCAAAGCATCTCCCCCCAATATGTTTAAGAACAAGTATCCTAGGTTTTGAAGGAGCGGGCACATCGGGGAATTATACCTCATCTATCTGAACATCTCCCACTACCCTAAGTATATGCCTATTAGTCACATCATCCTAGTTTTACAGAAATATTGCATCCAAGAAAAGGGATTTAGAGCTTAATGGTGACTGGTGAGGTGTATGGGTTGATTCTTGAGCTCAGTGGTTTCAAAGCTAATTGAACTTACCTTGGCCATGCAGACCACTCCACAGTTTAAGAACATCTGCTTTAGCCTTCCGGTTTCTCTTTGGAGACTTAAGATCAGGTTCATATTAGGGCACAAATAATTATAAAATGGTTTCCTTAGGTTTTGTCCATTTCTGCACATCACCGACCTACCACCACACACAATTGCTGTCTTTATCCATGATTCATGTCCCTGCCATGTTCAGAAATGTCAGCTTTCTCTGGCCAGATGAG
Organism: Sphenodon punctatus; assembly: GCA_003113815.1. Classification (NCBI taxonomy): domain Eukaryota; kingdom Metazoa; phylum Chordata; class Lepidosauria; order Sphenodontia; family Sphenodontidae; genus Sphenodon; species Sphenodon punctatus. Next base: position 831,044 of record QEPC01011807.1, on the reverse strand, counting down.
ACCTAGAACTGGAATATGTGGGGGCTGCAGATCAAGGGTGAGATGCATCAACTTTGCTATGAGGGCCAGGGCATGAATTACATGTTTTGCTCTAGGTAAAGAGTTGAGGTGCACTGGCCCATCTGGAAGTGGGAGATGCCCCCAGTTTGGGGTTGCCAGGTCAAAACTTCCAAAATAAGGGTCACTTTGAAGCTTGTGGTGTGTCTGATCTATGACGTTCTGTGGAGCTGTGGAGATATCTGTTCTGTGGAGCCATGGGGTGTCATTAATAAGGTGTCTGTCCTACAGACTATGGTGCCAGTGCTCTATGGAGCCTGTGGGGTTCTGAAATAAGGCCTCTCTTCAAATTTAGGATGTCAGACAACCCTACCGCAGTTGTAGCTGATGTGTTAGTAGATTACTAGATCATCACAGAGAGAACCAAGAGCATTAATAGTAAGTGTACCTGTTTCCCATGCCATTTGAGTCCTTTCATGCTAGCACATATGCATTTTAAAAAACTACGCTTATAAATACATGTGCTTTCCAGATTGCCGAAAAAGCATATTTAAAATGTTAATATTCTGTCTGTAAGAACCTAAGAATGCCATACTGGGTCAGACCAGTGGTCCATATCTAGCCCAGCATGCCCAATACCTGTAAGGGACACGGGGTGAGGGATGTAGGTGAATGGGGATTGGTGGTGATCAGGATTGGGAGACAAGAGCAGGAAAGGGAAATGTGCACCACCCAGTTTCCTGCTGCCACCAGCTAGACTTATATCCTGGCTGGCAGCCAATCCAAAAGATGGGAGGTATGGCAGGGGCTGGGACAAGCTGGAGGGGGTGGTGGCAAGGGCTATAACAGAGGAGAGTGAATAGGGCCAGGATGGGGTTGAGATAGCAATTACCATTAGATTGTATAACTTGGGCAAGAAGCAACCCTCTTCGTTTGTCAGTAAAAGTAATGTTATTTTCATCACGGATGACAGGGCTGGAATATCCAACCCTGTCACTCATGTGAGTTGAAATTAACATGAAATTTGAATGTGTGCAGTGCTTTCAAATGTAATGTTAAACTCAGCCGAGGGGAGGGAAGCAGCGCGGCATGGCACCCTGTTCAGGCAACAGTGTCCGGAGCATCACTTCCTCCACAAAGGCCTCCCCCAGGGCCCAGCTTGTTGTTTTGGTGGCTGGCCGGGACACGTGGTGCCACTGCTGCTGGGGAAACCCCGCCGGCTGGCCAGCTGTGGAGAAGAGCTGGGGCTCCTCCCCATGGTGCGCTCGACCTGACAGCAGTGTGTGCAGGGGGGCTGGGGAGCTGTTGGGGGGCTGTGGGATGCAGAGACCAAACATGGGCACGGATCTGTTAGTTAGCACATAGCGGATCCATCCACATTAAAAACACTATGTGAAATGAACATGGACATGCAGCTCACCTGGAACTAACATCATTGTAATATTCCCATGAGATTAAATCTCACGGGGGAAAACAGAATGTGGGCAAGCAGCCTGAGTTAGGCAGCTTGGGAGCCAGGGTTGAGGGTTTGTGGCCTAGGTCCTCCTGACAATGCCCCACCCCTGTTTCCCGTTACAGAAGACATTCATTTAACACACCACCTTCTCCAGGAGGTATTGGTGTGCTTGGAATACCTGATGTATACCTAACATAAAGGATTTATTGGTGTTGGATAGAATTTATATATTAAATGTATAGCCTACCATATACCTGGGGCTCAAGGTGGGTAATATCATAAAAACCAAATATTAATTTAAAACAATCTAAAAAAAATCAAAAAAGAAATAAATACACTATATAAGATAAAAACTCATACAAACGTACATGAAAACCTATTCCCACTCAATTAAACACCTGATCAAATGTTTAAAAATCGAATTTCTTTCCAAAGATTCTTTTGATGAACTCCCAAGGGAAAGAGAGAGTTCACTTTATTATTAGGGGAGGCTTGTTGTCCTGTGAGAATGCGCACCACCACCTTCATCATACAGACTCAGTGCATTACCAAGAGGTTGTTCTTGGCTGAACTTAGGGGTCATGAAGGAGCATAAGGAAGGATGCAATCTTCTAGATATGTAGGGCCCAAGCCATTTAGGCTGATATCAACATCTTGAATTGTGTCTGGGAAGCTACTGGAAGCCAGGGCATACTCTGAAATACAGGTGTCATGTGCTCCTGGTGACCCACTCCTGACAAAAGGCAGGCTGCCACATTCTGCACCAGTTTCAGCTTCCATACAGTCATTAAAGGCAGCCCCATGTAGAGTGTGCTTCAGTATTCGAGTTTCAAGGTTACAATGACATGGATGATGGTGGTCATGTCCAGATCTGAAAAGGACACAACCATCTCACCAGATAAAGCTGGCGAAAAGCACTCCTACTGCTGCAACCTTAAGTTCCAGGTGTCGCAATGGATCTGAAGTGAACTGTGAACCTGAGTGACCAAAGGAAATTGGCCTCATCAATGATAGGTATCCCTATCCTCACTGGTCACAAGGCATAGCAATGATCACTGCTTTGATTCAGTTTCAGTTGGATGTCACTGAAGGGACTGCAGATAAGAGACTAGAACAGGACTGGCAGAGGATGGATCAAGCCATAAATGGTCGTGTGGTTTCTTCTGTACCTTCCTCTGAAGTCTCTGGTGCAGAATATTAGGCTGGTTGTACTACTGATCTGAGCCTGTGTGGCAATCTTAGGTGTTTCAGGCTAGAATAACAACAGGTGCTGTAGGTCAGGAAGGAGGCCCCCTGGCATACCTGTTAGAGGAGAAAGGTTGTGCAGTATTCAGCTGCACCTTAACTGTTCTGGATTAATCCTTCACTGTACAAGCACTGGATTCATTTTTGAGAATTAATGCCACAATAAAAGCAAACAACAGACTGCACCTCACCCAGTCGAATTATCCATGGACAGAGAAGGGGAAAATGTTCATCAAGAGGGAAAACTGCACAATCCCTTCAGCTGCTCCTTTCAATTCTATGAAATAAAGTAGAAGACATCCAACCTGGGAAAGTGTTGATTAGATTACTGTACAGTTCACACCAACAGAGCCAGAAGAGGCAATCTCTGCCAAGACTGAGGACAGCTAGTTCTAATTTCAGCCTCTCAGAAAATATCTAGTCCAGGTTTTAGATGTAATTGTCCTAGACCAGCTGGTGGAATTGAAAACAGGGTCATGCAGGTTACAATATCCCCCAGGGTAGTGGATCTCAAACCTTTGACCCATGTGACCTCATTTTGAGACTTGAATGTGATCCTATGATCCCAGACAGCTACCAAGACATGCAATGTACATCAAATAGCAATTGGGATTGTTACTCTCTCTACGGATGGGGCACCCATAGTTTGGGAACCTCTGCTCCAGAAGGATGGGAAGAACCTGATCTGAATTTCTGTGATTCTGGAATGGACTCTGCACTCAGCCCTTTGGGAAAGGGGGAAAGAAGTGGAACTGGGTTTCTGGAATGGATTCTGGATGCGCCTTGAAAAATTGTACTAGATTTCTGCATCTCTCCCAGTAACCTGTAGAATAACTCCTCTAGCCCAAGCCTGTCTCTTCTGTCCGTCAAGTTTGGAAGTGAAGAAGTGTGTAGGCAGCAGGCAGAACAGTGCCAGAGTATATTCACTGCTGTTAATAGGCTCCTAATTCACAACCTGCGCCAGGGCTGCCTCACACTTTCCAGTTCAGGGTCTGCTTAGATTAAATGTTTTGTTCATGGTCCTCAGGTTTATGGGACGCCTGGGATTTCCCCCTCTTCCTCCCGCCCCCCTCACAGCACAGCTTTTTGTTTTCCTTCTTGATTAGCGGAAAAATTCCTGAATCCGTCATGGGGAAGGAAGGTCTTCTCTGTCCCTCTCTCTTTCTGGTTCTCTGCTCAGACAATTAGTGAAGCACAAACACATTCCATCAGGACCACAAAACACTCCCCCCCTCCATGTAAATAACACCTTGTAGCCCTTAAAGGGATAGTACATTCTCCCACTGCCCTTCTCCCCCCCCCCCAAAAAAAGCCCACTCCTCAGTTGGGGTGACGCTGAATGCTGGCAGGGTGGCATTCCTACAAGAGCAAACAAAAGGAGGATGTATATGTAAAAGAGAACTCCTGTGCTGGTTGTTTCCTGTGTGCCCTTTGCTTTGGATTGCAGATGTATGTCTCAGTAAGAGCTTGCCTTGCCAAGCACGTTCCAGCTCACCGACTTCTCCTGTTTGATCCAGCTCTGATCTTGCCCACCTGGGCTTGTGGCATCACAGCCACAGGGATGAGTATACAGCCACATATTCGGCCATCCAGTGACAAGGGGGAAGGAAGAGGGGCATGTCTGTTTTCCGCCATGGTGCAGCTGGATCAGTGCCCCTGGCATTCTCTAGATCAGTGGTGGTAAACTTCAGGCTCAGCGACTAAATGTGGCCCACAACTAGTTTTTATTTGACCCCTTTCCTGTTCCTGAATCTGGCCATGGATCCAGTTCCTACCCCCAAGCACTTGAAGACTGAGCTCAGGGTTAGGGAGCAGAGATGACGGCACATACACAAGATAGAATAGGGGGTAGATCCATGGTATGGATCCATGATTTGGAACGTCCTTTCTGAGCGCACCCGTTAAGCACCCTCACCTCCTTTTCAAAGTGACCCCTGGAAGGGAAAAATTTCTCCACCCCTGGTCTAGACCCAGTGCAGGCTTTTTTGCTGCCAATTATGTCATCATATCTTGAGATGATATTTGTTTTCACCATTGGGTAGCACTTGCAGAGCTGCAAAAAATGGGCAAGCAATGTCCTAGGACTGCAGACCAGACCTGTGTGGGGTCCAAGACGGGAAGTTGCTGATTCAGATGGAGGTGCATTGGCAGGAAGATCCACAGAGCAGAATGATTGGGAGAGCTGCATTAGGAAGGTTGGCCCACCACTGCTCCACAAGCACACTGCCCAGCTTCTCCCTGTTGCATCTGCCTTTCGTTTCACATGCATTTCAAAAATCACAACAAACCTTTTAAAATCAGTGTTGACTGTCAAACTGCAACCTACGTTCGCAGGCTGGACTTGTGCTTAATTGCTGTCTAAACATTTGTTTAGCTAAGGTCTTGTCCAAACTGCCATTATAATGGACTAGTACTTTGGCCACTTGGGCTAAGTGCCCTGTTGTCCCCCAATTGCTCCATGACAACACACAGAACAGATGCATTGCCCTGAAGCAGTTTGCGTCAGGATCTGGGTCTTGAACCCTCAGAGTCCTGGGGTCCCTGAAGCAGTGTGTCTGGCTCCACAGCTACCACCACATCTGCCTGACTCATCCTGGGCCGATTCCTGTCCACCCACTTCATCTATAACCATTGCCACGCCTTCCTTCTGTCTGTCTGTCTCCCCAACAGTCCCTGCCACCAGGGGCATAGCTAGGTGGGGACTGGGTCTTGGTGCAGAAGATGGAATGGGACCCCTGCTGGAGCAATCTATTCCAGGGTGCATATTTATTTATTTCAAAATTTTTCTACCCCGCCCCCTCCTGCTCACAGAGTTCCTCACATATGCACTCTACATGTCTGTGGGCCCTAGTGTGGCTGCACCTATTATAGCTATGCCCCGCCCAGCTTTCTAGTTGGCTGCCAGCCAAAATATAAACCTGGTTGGTGACAGCAGGAAGTTGAGTGGAGCAATTTTTTATTGTCTTCCTGCGTCTTGTCTTTCCTCTGTGCTAAGCCCTTGTTTCTAACTCTAAGGCTGTTTTTAGACCAGCGCGGCGGCACCCGCGCTTGTTTTCAAAAGAGCCAGCAGTTCATTCCACACGTGACGCTGCCGCCGAATACGCGCATGTGCGAGCGATACGCATCCATTTCCGGCCGCGTATGACCAGCCTCGATCGCCGACCCGGTCAGTTCGCGGCCGGAAATGGATGCGCATCACCCGCGCGTGCGCGTATTTGGCGGCAGCGTCACATGTGGAACGGACTGCCGGCTCTTTTGAGAAACAAGCGCGGGCGCCGCCACGCTCGTCTGAAAACGGCCTAAGTCCCCAATCTTGCTTCCTGAGCCCCTTGCTCTGCTCTTTCTCTTCCCTTTCCCAGTCTTAAATCCTGTTCTGCTCTGAAGAGCCTTGTCTCCTTGCTCTCCCTGCTTTGCTTCCTGACCCTAGTCCTGGCGCTGATCCTGCCCTTGCACCCCAAACCCCACATCTGCCCATCTCCTGGATGCCCTTCTTCACCCTGTGCCTTTTTGCCAGTTGTTCCAGAGCATATTACTCCACTGCTGCTCCATGTCTTCTTACTGTCCTTGCATCAGAGCAAAGGGGGAGCATCAGGGCACTTAGCCCCAGAGCAGGCAAAGTGCCCCACTGCAAATATTCATCTGGACAAGATTTATCCTCAGTTTGTGATTAACTGATGATCTTTTGTTCCTTTCTTTGGTCATGTCCTCTCCTGGGCATCCATCTGTGTAAGATTGCCATCTCTCCATAAACTTTGTCGCAAAAGGGGGAAAGCCACACTGAAAGGAAGTAGGATAAAGGCAGCAGTGAAGCTATCATGGAGAGGGAAGGCTCAGTTGAGCCTGGGCCCTGGACTCTAAGGGAGTCCCTTCTACAAGTGGCCTGAATATCACTAGGCTATTTTCAGGCTGGCCAGGAGCCTTGGGAGGGACACTGCTTCTAAGGAAGACCCCACGCTCTTGCCCTTGGGATACCCTGGGGGCTGCAACTGGGACAGGAGTTCAAATGCACCACACAGCCTTGCTACGCCACTGGGCAAAAGGACTCTTCTGCCTCTTTTAAATATGGCTATGCCCCCTTCAGAGCATGTCAGGAATATCCCAGCCATGAGGCGAGGTGAGGCAAAGCCAAGGCAAGTGACTGAGCAGAGCCAGGGGTTGGAGTCCATGACAGGAGGCAAGCCAAGCAACTAATGCATGGCAGCAGTCGAGAAGCATTGTCTAATATCCAAGCAGGGTTAGAGTTCAGGGAATCAGTCCTAGCAGAGTCTGGAAGTGGCCAAGAGCAGCTAGGATGTAAGGTGGCTGAAAGAGCCAGATCTCAGGGGCCTGCTGTGAACCAAGAAGCCATATAGGAGTCCCTAGCCAATCAGGATGTGGGTCATCAGTGACCAATCATGAGCTTAGCACGGTGGAGCTAAGCTTGCATGGGGTCAGAGGGCTGTGGTTTGGCAGCTTCACCACAGCAGCATGGTTGCAATGTAGATCCCACTACTGCCTGAACCCAGAGAACCAGGTTTTTGAAGCCCATGTTGCTCATCATGAGATATTTTGGTGCTGGGCCGGGCCATGTCACAAAGGGAGTAAGGGAGCCTCTTTGCTCTGTCTTTTTGACATGGATCTGCACCTATTGAAAAAAAATCTAGATAACCTGTGAAAACAGGGGCTTTACCCAGAGCCCAGATGATGTATGAAAGCTTGGAGACTCTGGGTCAAACACTGAAGGGTGATACCCTATCTGTGTATCCATTCCAAGGCTCTGGAGAATGTAGGTCTATGTTACATTTGTTTCTGCCATTCCTTGTGTGTGTACAGCCTATACCACAGCAGAGTCCATGCTAATCAGAGGGTGTTATCAAATGTAATGCTTGCGACAGTTCAGGAGTCAAACACACAGCAGGTTGTTACATTTGTACATAATCTGCTATGTGTCTGACACCTGTTTGCCACTGGCTTACTTCTCATTTATGCCCACAAACTGCAGGTATATTCAAGCAGCAGACTCTGGGGGGTGAAGCAGGGCATACCAAGGTGCTTGTGGGGCACTGGCAGGGTGAAGAGGGGCTCTGCCAGGGTGGCTGTGGGGCACTGGCAGGGTGAAGTGGGGTTCTGTCAGGGAGTCTGTGGGGCACTGGTGGGGGGAAATAGGGTTCTGGCAAAATGCCTGTGAGCCACTGGTGGAATGAAGCAGGATCCGGTGTGAATTTTGTGGGACCCTATAACTTTCAGTTTTTCCCCTCACAATTGTTTGTCACAGACTTTGGTGGTGATGTGCCCCTCATTCAAATAGGGGCCCTTTTCCTCATGGGTAAAAGTACTTCTTGGGGAAAGTGGACTTCTATCTCCTGGAAGTGTGTGCATCATGTGACTGCTGCAGGATAAAATTGTGGGTTGTCCCATATTGGACCTTCTGCTCCCAGAATGGCCCCTTGAATCTCCACGGGCTCAGCCAATGGTCCCTTTCTTAACTGAGTTCTGCAGCTGTCTTCACTCAGAGAGCTGGCGAGGCTCCAATACTCCATTTTATTGTGTGTGGGAGGGTTCCTCTCCCCTCCCAATTTTGGGGAAGCTGCCAGTCGAGCTGTAACACCCAGACATAAAATCTTAAGACTGCTGAGTCTGCACCAATTTGTATACAAAGGCAGATGCAAAGGGGAAATAGCCAGAGCCATGCCACACTCACTTGGTCATGGAGAGATTTGGAGGGGTGAAGTTTGGTCATGGTCGTGTGAGGATAAAGAGTGAACAGCTGTGGGACTGCTGGGTGGTGGCTGGGTTTTGGTTTAAAATTTCCTCCCATTTTTATTCTGCTTTTCTCCTCCTCACACCCTGCAGAATTCTCTTCCACACAGTCATACAGAGAGAGACTCATACATAAGACACATGGACATTTGCTCAGAGAGCATATTTACATACATTACATAGTAATCATAAGAGCATAAGAAGTGCCATACCAGATCAGACCAGCAGTCCATCTAGCCCAGCTTCCTGTCTCTGACAGTCGCCAGCTCCGCTAGCTCAAGAGAAGCACTCGTACAGGTCATAGAGGTGCGATTTATCTCCTGATAACCACTTCCAGCTACTGGTAGCCAGGGGTTTAAGCCCTATCCAGTAGGCATTTATGGCTCTTCTGTCCTCTAAGAATGTATCTAATTTTCATTTGAAGCTAGTTCTGCTGCTGGCTTTCACAGCCTCCTCTGGCAATGAGTTCCACCACTGTATTGTCAGCTGAATGAAAAAGTACTTCCTTTTGTTTGTTTTAAATCTGTTGCGATTTATTTAACTTCAGAGAGCGTCCCCTTGTTCCCTTATTATGAGAAAGGGCAAACAACAGTTCCCTATTTATTTTCTCTGTGCCACGCATGATTTTATAAACTTCTATCATATCCCATAATCACCTTGTCTCCAAGCTAAACAGCCCCAAGCTGTTGAGCGTCTCCTCATATGGAATTCAATTAATCCCTTCTATCATCCTTGTTGCCCTTCTCTGAGCCTTTTCTTTTAAAAACAACAACACTTTTATTGCTTTATTATAACATTAAAACATACATAGAACGACCACCTGCAACCGCTCACAACTTCACAAAACAAGTTACACTGGTGGTCAAAACTTTGTCCTATATATTTACAGTTGAATCAAACCTTAACTTGAGAGAGAGTGAAGACCCAACATCCAGGGTACTTTATCACATATATCCAGTAAAGGACTGTAAAGTCTAGAAAAGCAGCAGACGGTCCTTTTTCGATAGTTCCTTTCCATCCAAAGCAGCAATCACTGGATTCCAAATCGCCTCAAATGCATGATTCTTGTCTTGAAGTTCAGCATGAAGCTTTTCCATCGTATATATGAACCATAGTTTGTTATAAAATTCTTCCATGGAGAAGTCATTCACGCCTTTCCAGTGTTTAGCTATGATCATTATTGCAGCCATACAAATAATCTTACACGAGTTATGACAAGATATCATATTTTTTGTTTTTGGATATAGGCCTAGTAAGGTGATTTCCATCCTATATGGGACAACCTCCCCTGCTACTTTATTCAATATTTCCCAAATCTTACTCCAAAATGTTCTAACAGTCGGGCTGTCCCACCAACAGTGTACGTAAGTACCTATATTACCACAACCCCTCCAGCATAAACTTTTCCCTGAAGCATCAGCAAACCGCATTCTTTTGGGGGTTAAATAAAACCTAATTGTAAGTTTATTCAATATTCAATATTCAATATTCAAGGTGGAGTCGTACCAAAGATTTATACAGTGGCATTATGATACTTGCCCTTTTATTTTTTTTCCATTTTCAATAATGCCTAGCATTCAGTTTGCCTTTTTGACTGCTGCTGCACATTGAACTGATATCTTCAAGGAACTATCCATAATGACATCTCCTGAGTGGTTATGCCCAGATTTTAATCTAGCATCATGTATATATAGTGAGAATTATTTTTCCCTATATGCATCACCTTTAGAAACATTGAACTTCCATTGCCATTTTATTGCCCATTCACCTAGTCATGCAAGAACCCTCTGTAGTTCCTCACAACTCTGCCTTCGACTTAACTATCTTGAATAATTTGGTGTTATCTGCAAATTTAGCCACCTCACTCTTTACCCTTTTTCTCCAGATAATTAATGCATATGTTAAACAATACTGGTCCCAGTACTGATACCCCTGAAGCACCCCACTGCTTACCTCAATTTGAAAAATGTCCATTTATTCCTACCCTTCCTTTCCTATATTTTAACCAGCTACCAGTCCATTGCCGGACTCTTCCTCTTATCCCATGACTACTTAGTTTGTTAGTTCAAGAGTCTCTGGTGAGGGACCTTGTCAAAAGCTTTTTGAAAATACAAATATACTACATCACCCCTGTGCACATATGCTTATTGACATTCTCATAAAATTCTAATAGATTAGTGAGGCATGACTTCCCTTAGCTAACGTGATGGTTTTTAGCCCATCAAATCATACTTGTCAATATGCCTAGTAATTCTGCTTTTAACTGGTCTTCACCAGTTTGCTCTATACTGATGTCAGGCTTACTGCTCTGTAGTTTCCAGGGTCACCTCTGGAGCCCATTGGTGTTATATTTGCTAACCTCCAGTCTTCTGTTAGAGAAGGATTTTAGTGATATGTTACATATTACTGATAGTAGTTCAGCAATTTCAAATCTGAGTTCTTTCAGTACCCTTAGATGAATACCATCAGGCTTGGGTGACTTGCTACTGTTTAAATTGTCGATATGCAATAAGACCGCTTCTGGCATGAGGTTAATTTCAGATAATTAATTAGATAATAATTAGATAATTTCAAGTTTATTCATAGACCTCAGTTATTGGTGGGCCCCTAAACTTGAAATGATAACATGAGTGTGAGAAGTACTGGCATAAAATACGGGCCCATGGAATCTCAAATGCAGGGGGCCCTGGCCAGTGGAGGGCCTGCAGTGATTCAGGAGGGCCCTCCACATAACACATGGGGCCCATGAGTAAACTAGAAACAACAACATATGTGTACCATATGGGCCTGTAAAACCTGCAATGTGGGGAGCCTCAGCCCCTGAAGGGGATGTTGTTTAATTGGACATAAAAAATGAATGATTGTAATACTTTCCTTTATCTAATGGGTGAGTCAGCGTGTGTCTGTCAAACCTTCCTATATTAGGAGGGGACCCATACCACCAGTTCACATGGGATCCCATCTTCCCTGCTTCTAGCAGTGTGTCTATATTAAGGACAATGCTGCAGAGCCCATAGCCCATGGTTAAGCAGTTGCTCATGAGAGAAGTTTCATTGAATTCAATGGGACTACTTTTTTGAGTCACTGTTCACCAGCAGGAGTAAGGAGTCCCAATCTGGTTCTCAAGCCCAAGTTCAGGGAAATACCTTTATGCTGGACCACACAAAAGCACGTGCTTTATTTTAAAGCCGTGCTCAAATTCCCTTGCTGAACAGAGAGATAAGCACATGCATAAGTTATTATTAACAAACATTTATATAGCGCCAGCAGTGTACATGGCACTTTACAAAGTAATAAAATAGATACGGTCCCTGCCCCTAGGGCTTACAATGAGGCAAGGTCCAAAAAGGCTGAGCTGAACTCGCGTGCCGTGGAGTCGAGTTTAATCAGATACTGGGAGGACAAAGCTGGGATTGGAAGCAAAGAATTCAAGGACTCTGACCTCGGCCCTCTCCTCTTCTCTGTTTACACCCTGTCCCTTGGCATAATTATTGCCTCCCACGGATTCCAATATCATCTCTATGCTGATGACACCCAACTCTATCTTTCTACCCCCTCTCTCTCCTCTTCTGTCCACTCACGCCTCGTCAACTGCCTCTCTGATATCTCCACCTGGATGTCTCGACATCAACTCAAGCTCAACATGGCCAAGATTGGACTCCTCATTTTTCCTCCCTCCTCTTCCTCTCCCTCTAACCTGCCCATCAGCATTGATGGAGTCACCATCCATCCTGTTCTCCAAGCCCGTAGCTTGGGCTTCGTCTTTGACATGCACCTCTCTTTTAAACCTTACATTGACTCTGTTGCCAAATCCTGCCGATTCACCCTTTATAACATTGCTCGGATTCGCCCCTTTCTCTCTA
>QEPC01011807.1:777997-816135 GCA_003113815.1 Sphenodon punctatus | reverse complement strand
GTTTATAAATTATTTATTTTAAGCTTGATGTGCATGTAGACTGTGTTTTCTTCCATCCGGTGTTAACCCTGGGAACTCCTTGCTACTGGGTTATGCCAGTGTTTTGGGTGTTATGTCAGTGTTTTGGGTGTTTCCCTGTGTTCGGCGTTTATAAATTATTTATTTTAAGCTTGATGTGCATGTAGACTGTGTTTTCTTCCATCTGATGTTAACCCTGGGAACTTCTTGCTGCTGGGTCATGCCATGCCACTGGCCTACTGTCCCCCTGGCTCCGCCTACCATCCCCCTGGCTCTGCTGCTAGGCCGGCCGGCCTTACTACCCCAGTGCCCCTCCAACATCAAAACCCACCAGCCACCCCTGGCACATCCCCCCGTCAGCACAGCATGATATGCTTGATTGTACCAGTGAATAGGACTTTTGATGCCTTTGTCCCATCAGACAGTTGGTGGGAGCAAGAGTTTCTGATGGTTTGTTCACATTTAGCCAGAATTACCCTCGCCGTCCCTTAGGCCACTTTAAAAGTGAGTGTGTGAATGGGAAGTTTTTGAAATTCAGGTTAATTTCTCAACTCGTCTGTGCAAACAGACCTGCATGGAAGCAGGGTTAAGTTACATCCCAGCCCAGTTTTGTGGTAGTGGAGAAGATACAAACCAGACTAGGTAACCTGGAATTTGATTGTTCTGTAGACAGTCACTGCAAATATATTTATTAATGTGGGTTAGTTTAAAATGTATTGGGAGGAATGTGGATGAAAATCATCCTACGGGCTAGCCCTAAGCATGATTTATTTATTTGTTTATTTATTTTAATTTCTTCCCTGCTCGATCCCCAGAGTGGCATATATAAAAACATTGCATAAAAGTAAAACCCATAAAACAGTAAAAGATACCCACCCACCAACTCCACCCCAAACTAAAAATCTACCCCTGCCTGTTGAAATCCTGGCCAAATAAATAGGTCTTACCCTGCCTTCAGAAGATACACATGGCAGGGCATAGATGAATCTCCAAGGGAAGGGCGTTCCAAAGCTATAAAGCAGCAAGCGAAAATGCCTCTCCACGAGCTTGAGTCGTATAAATCTGGGCCACTGATGGAACTTGCAAGAGGGCGCTCTCAGCTGATCTTAGGAGTCATGAAGGGACATAGGGAGGAAGGCAGTCTTTTTGATATGTAGGGCCCAGGTCATTTAGGACTTTATAGGTAAAAAACCCCAGCACCTTGAATTGTGCCTGGAACGCTATAGGCAGCCAGTGCAGACTCTTAAGCACTGGTGTAATGTGCTCCCAGAAGCCCACCCCCATCAAGAGGCGGGCTCCCACATTCTGCACAAGCTGCAGCCCCCGATCAGTGTTCAAGGTCAGCCAAATAGAGTGCATTACAGTAGTCCAGCTTCAAGGTAATGAAGGCATGAACGATTGTGTCCAGATTCGTATCTGGAAGAAAGGGACCAGATGGAACTGGTGAAGCCGTTCCTGGCCACGACCACAACCTGGTATTTCACACACAGCTCAAGATCCAGGAGCACCCCAGGCTGCAAACTTGAGTAACCTGGGGAGGCTGGACCCCATCAATGGTGGGAGGCCCAATCCCACCCAGGTCATGGGCCCAGCCAACCATCATCACTTCAGTCTTGTCTGGATTCCGCTTCACTTGACTCACCTGCATCCAGTCACCAATGGCAGCCAGGCACTGAGTAAGCATCAAGACCGCAGGGCCTGGGTTGGATGAAAAAGATAAAGAGATTTCGGTGTCATCTGCGTATTGATAGCAACGCACCCCAAATCTGTGCACGATCTCGCCCAGGGTCCTTAGGTACATGTTGAACAGTTATTATTTTGAACAAGACGGGAGACCAGATGGAACCCTGCAGGACTCTACAAGAGAAAAGGGGGAGGACAATGAGCAATCGCCCATCACCACCTGCTGAGAAGTCCCTGACTCAAGAGCCGTACCCGTCAGGTCCTGCAGTCATGTTATAAACACCTCATGGAGCAACTGTATCAAAGGCTGCTGAAAGATCAAAAAGGATCAGCAGGGTACAATTTTCCTGGTCAATCTCTTGGCAAAGATTCTCAACCAATGCCACAAGTGCAGTCTCAGTGCTATATCCAGGGCGAAACCCAGAGTGACATGAATTCAGGAATACAGTAGCATCAAGAATTAACATTAAGTTAATTCAGTAATTAACAGATCTTAGACATTGCTCTGTGGGATCAGGATGCCTGACTCAGATTATGCTCACATAAACAGGCTAATCCCATTGGAAATTACTTACTCTGGTGATAACCCACTTTGCAAACATTCAAATGAATCCAGAGTAACTACACAAAGGGAGGTTATCACAGGAGTTCATAACGGCCCTTCATGGTCTTGCCCCCTCTTTTCTCTCTGCACTACTTTCCTGACACACTCTTGTTCAAGAGCTCTGCTCCCCTCCCCTGCTACCGCCCTGGCCTGCTCACAACTCCCCTACTCCTTGAAACACATCCATCCCTCCTCCCTTGCTGCTCCCATACTGGGAACTCTGTCCCTAAATACATTTGTTCTGCTCCTTCCCTTCCAGTCTTCAGATCCTTCCTGAAATCCTTCCTCTTCTGTCAGGCTTTCCTTAGATCCTCATCTCTTTAGCCTCCTCCCTAATTTTCTTAGGGTTCCCTTCTCTATAACTAAGCTAAGTACGTGCACCTGCAATTTCATGGATGTGTTCCTGTCATTCTGTGTTTCCTTCCCCTTCATCTCCCCGTCCCATGTCTCTCAGATTGTAAGCCCAATGGGGCAGAGATCTGGCCTGTGTATAATTGATAACTGTAAAGTGCCAGGTACATTGCAGGTGCTGTAATACTAAATAATAATACTGTGCAAATAATTAATAGTTGTGCACCCTATCAGACATCAAGTGATTTTACATGCATAATTAATGTCCTTTAACTGTTCCCACAATCACCTATCCTTGGGAGTAAGTTGCTCCTGAATATTTATGTATTTCATGTGTTTTATGCTGCTCCCTCATGCACAGCATCTCGGGGAGGCTAACAACATTTTAAAACAAATGATATAATAGAAACTCAACATTTAAAATAACCCAACAGTAACCTATAAAACCCTAACCCAACCCACCCATGCCGTCTCCCTCAACAAAGGCCTGGTGGAAGAGCCAGGTCTTACACCGTCTACGGAAAGAGGGGAGGTCTACGGTCAGGCATAGACAATATGCACTCCTGTTTGCTTTATTGGCTTTAAACATTGCCATTATGAACAAAAGCATAGTTAACATGAGCTAAGAGGTTGTTATTACTTGAATAAAGGACCAATCCTCCATCCATCAAAGTCATTAGGAGCGGAGACATTAACCCAATGGATGGAGAAGTATGCCCTAAGTGTCCAGTGCAGCTGGAATGTCCTGTCGTCACTGGAGAGCTACCAGTGCAACTGCACCTGAGATAGAATTCTGCAAGCAAACAATAGAAGCAAACCTAGAAGAATTCTCATGTGTAAATGCAAGGCATTTTACAAGTATTGGGAGCTTAAGGCAGTAACACTTTTTCATTTAGGGCTGATAGGGACATAGATCTATGTCTGCTTACTTCCACATAGCTTTGGATCTTTTCCTTTGAATTGCTGATTGGCCTTTAACTGTTGATAGCTGGCCAGCACAGCAGTGTGTATTGGAGAGGAGAAGAGGGCAAAATATTTTATGCCACATCTGGGGAGCGAGAATACATTCCCCCCCACCCCCTTACAGGAATGTTAGTCAAATGCACCAGATTTTCCACTTCTGGTCATCTAATCCCACTCTGTTTGGAGATCCTCAAATTATAGTAGCAGCTCGTTCCAGAGAGTTTTTCTGTATCCGTGAGAGCTAGAAACTTACTTTTTTAAAATATAAAGCTGAAATTCAATGATTTCACACCGAGTTTTACAAACTCCCTAAAGTCAAGAAACTTGAGATAAAATGGCAAGAGTGAGCAGAGGGTTGTTGGAACAATGAACAAATCAGCACGCTCTTGGGATAGGAGCTGAGAGATCAGAAAGTTCTCCCACTCCGAGAGAGATTCCAACAGCTGCCTGCAGAACAGCACACACAATGGGCAGACTGTTTGCACACACACACCCACCCACCCCACATGCGAAATGCAGTGTGGCATAATGTGGCAGTTACATGGAGGCATCAAAATGTGTAAGACTTCCTTACACACGGAAGGGGAAACCCATGCCCTTCTGAACCCTTCTGAGGAAAGCATCAAAGGAGCCAAACTCCGTCTAGACGATGACTAAGGGGGGGATATGCTCCCTGTTTACAAGGCTCTGAAGAGTCTAAACACCACGGAGGAGCTTCTCAAAGGGAGTGGAAGTAGGAATAATGGGATGGAAGTGAGCAGTGAGAAAGTCTGGCTGGAGATCTAAAAGCATTTGCTACCGGCGAGGCCTGCTCGACTGAGGAATACCCACCGCTTGAGCAGTTCAACACTAGACTGGACAAAGTGCTGGAGAACACCCTCTAGGGAACAGTCATGCACTGTCTGGCAGCAGAGATGGGCTACATGAGCCAACACATCTTTTCTGTCTGTCTCAGGCACTCCTCTGGCCCATGTTACCATACTTGAGGCCCTCCTGGCACTCTTGTGTGGTAGGGCATTGCCCCCATTTACAGGTGGGGGACGGAGGCTCAGAGAAACGAAGGGCTTATTTACATTACCCTGGGGTATTTTTGTCCCACCAATTTTTTTTCCCCAGGTAGTAATCTTGGTTTGGTGCATACATGCAGCATTAGCAATCCAGGGTAGATGTACTGACTAACCCTGGATTCAGGGATTACCCCTATCCAAAGCGGAGTAATATACCCCATAACTGGAAAACTGCCTCAAGTTAAAAATTCTATCATGTGCATGCTCATAATTCACTCTAGGGAAAATGCCTTGTGGCAACACACCCTACCACCACCACCACCACCTATGGGGCCAACCTCCACCATTAAGGTCAATGGGATCTGAGCCATTGCCTTTAATGGTGGAGGACTGAGCCCCAATCATTCCTATTGAGCTTAAATATACAAATTGCTCAGTCATCAATCCCCATAAAGGAACATGAGGTACATAACATCAGCAATATCACTCCTATGTTACAGATGATGAGGCTGTGTGTGTTTTCAGACGTGATGGCACCCACTACCATCTCAGACTTACCTGGCGGGGGGGGGGGGGCAGGGGGAAGAGAGCAATGTCTGGGCTGGCTGCCAATCCACTATGCCAGTGGTCTGGGCAGGGAGGCACACAGATGTGCGTCCACCCTCCTGCTGATGGCAGCCATGGTGGCCAATGACAGCTGGCATGGCACCTGGAACTGCCCTGACTCAGGCCCAGGTCCAAGTAAAGCTGGCTTTCAGATTGAAAACCCGCCTTACTCTAGGTCTGGTGGCTGGATCCCAGCCATGGTGGTGGCTAGTCCAGGCTGTGACTCGAGGATTTCCCCAAGTCACAGCCCGACCGTGGTCTGGATCCAGCCCAGGGAAACATCTTGCAGGCACCTTTCGTTGTGACAGTGGTCCTCGGGTTAAACTGCACTAAAACGGGTTAAACCATGCCACTGTCACATCTGAAAACACCCAGTGACTTGTCCAAAGCCAACCAATGAGCTCACTGTTACATTTGGATTCCAAGCCAAGTTTCAGCTGCAAGACCCATAAGGACATCACCTATCTGGCTTTTACCTGGTCTGAGAATTGAGGTGGTTTGTCAGATGTTATGGGTCAATATACGACTGGGACGTCAAATGTCCAGAACTCAGAACACTATGGGGCATCCATTCTAGAATATGCTGTGGGGCTGTGGTGTTTGGGATGCACCTTTAGATGTTGTCTGAAACCCTAGCTAATAGGAGGTTACATGCTGGGGCTATAGGGCGAGCAAACTGGAAGCCTTGCCCTGGCTTCCTCCCTGTTACCACCTGGCTGGTATTTTATTTTTAGCCCAGCCTCAATGTTAGACAACAGGCTATAGTAAATTTGAGTAAACTTAGTCAGACACATGCAAATCAGCACTGTCTGGTTTTCTTCCTGGGAGAGGTGACAACCTTGAAGACCCATGTTTTGTTCAATGAACATGTCTCTAAGCAACATTGTGCATGATTGCCCAGGAAGGTTGAGGGGAGCAGAACAGGCAGCTGAGAGTCCCAGGCCAGGAAGCCTAACCCCTGCATCAGAATTACAGACCTGGGGAGCTGTAAGGTATCAAAAAGGTTATCTAGTCCAACCCTCTGCCCCAAGGCAGGATACTCCATACCTACAGCATCCCTGGCAGTTGCCTGTCCAATCTTAAAAACCTCCAGGGAAGGAGATTCCACAACTTCCCTAGGCAGCTTGTTCCACTGCCAAACTGTTCTAACAGTTAGTATTCCCCCCCATCTCTAATATTTAACCTAAAGCTAACTTCCTGCAATTTAAACCCTGTTTCTTATCCTGTCCTTGGTAGCAAAGGAGAAAAAACGGTCCCCATCTTTTGGGTGCCATCTGTACATGCCCACGACTGAAAACGATGCTGTGTTCCTCAGCGTGCCTAATGCAGCCTCTGGTTTGCCTTTAGATCTTAACACAAAGTAAGTCCACACTTTACTGAGAGTTTTGGGTTTGTTTTTTTACAACTTTAAATACAGTACTGAATATATATAAATTAATTTAAAAAAGAAAACAACAAAAAACAACATAATAAACCTCACCAACTTTACCATCCACAGGGAGCAGGAAGACAAAGTAGCTTAAGACTTGGGGTGGGGAAGGGAGCAGGAGGCAGAGCCAGAGACATGGGCATGAACAATAGGGTGGCAAGTCACCTCACTATGCCACCCTCTCTGCCAGAGGCTTGCTGATTTCCCCCGCTCCAGAGCACAGCTGGGGGCAGGCCGTTGCCCTATAGCTGGAGCACAAGGGGAAACCATTCCATTTTAACAGACGTTGAGTCACCCACCACTTGCCCTGTGGTACCAGAGCCAGCCGGCGCATTGGACAATGGGGGACTGGTGGCAAGGCAAGAAAGTAGCTACCTTCAGCTCTCTCGTATGCAGGTGTGCGATGGGATGCAGGGGATGAGTAGCACAGCTGCTGCGCTGGCAGTTGGTGTGGGAATCTGCCACCTACCATCTTCAGAATGGAGTGGTGGGCATGCTAATTAGCACTCTTCTTTCTCCCTAACACCCTATGGGACTGTTGGCTTTTTAATCACTGTTGTGAATAGCGCAGCACCCCACCCCCTACGTTGCCCCAGGGATTCCTTGGATCTGATATTTTTGAGACTCAAGGTACAATCTCTCCATCCACTAACGTCACTGGGAGCTAAGCCACTGACTACTGGATGGGAGATTGGACCCTTGTTGAAAAAATCTCAGCCTCTGGATCAGACACAAGGGAAATGGGAAACAAACTGGGAGGAGAGCCACAAAGACAGGAGGGGAAGAGAAATGGGAGCATGGTTTCCAAAGCGCTCAGGAATTGCAAGCCTGCTCTCAGATTTCTCTGAGTTACAATGTCCTGCACTCTGGAGCATGGGCAGCGAATGGCAGATTTCTGTGATGAAGTAAGGCTCCTAAGCTTGCATTTGATTAGTTTAGTGCGCTATCACTCTGCGGAGCTGTAGCAAAAGGAAGAGAGACTGAGGGTCTTCAGACCATTGCTACCCTCCACCACCCCCCCCCCCCCTCCATAAAGCTGGAGTAAGAGTTTGCTTTCTAATAGCCCTCCTTTGAGCTGATGTTTGAATGCACCAGCAGGCTGACCTCTCTTGTTCTGGATGACTCCATTAACGTGCCCTCCCCTCCCCAACAGATATATACATACAATGGAAAGTCAAAAATCTCATCCCAATGTGTGACTGAAAGGGGACCAGTCAAACCCCCAGAACCATGTGCAAAGAGAGCATCTTTCAAACACAGGGCCAGGGGATGGGACAGTGCTTCTGCCCATTGCTCATCTCTTCCACTGTCCCAAACGCCTTCCAGTCAAAAACAGGGCTGGGCAGGGGAAATGCATTTTGCAGCTATTTTTTCCATTCCCCGAGCCATTGTACATTTGAGTGGTTTACAAAATAAAATATACACGCACTTCATTAAAAAAAACAACAAAAAACAGTCCAGCGTCAACAAGTAAGGTCCTTAGTGCATTTGCTGTCATCAGTTGCTGCTCTTAATTTGGAGTCTGCCTGCTTTGAAAAGTGTCCATCACAATCACCATCAGACTGAGCCCAGCTGCTCCTTTGCAGAAGAAAGTAAGGAAAAACAAAGGAAGATAATTTCCCTGTTTGTTTGTTTCTCCCTCCCTCAAAGGAAGTTGGAGCCTGTTTTCCATTCCATTCTCCACAGACCAGGAAGTGCATCATCCCACCCCTGTTGCTTGAGTGTCCATTTCTCCCAATGTTCTCTTTTCATTTTGGAAAACTTTAAAACTCATCAACTGATGAGAGAGAGCTTGAAGAGAAGGCTGTGGTGGGAGAAGGTCTGGTGAGGGAAAGGGAAGCACCATTTGCCGTCCGGATCAGGTATTGAGGCAGACGGACGGAGAGGAGAAATTATCACTCTGAGGACCCCATGGGGGCAATACAGCAAATATCTTAAATAAACCTGGAAGGGAAACAGAAACAGACTCTTGGTTAGAAGACGACTTGGCTATTTCCTCTTCATTACTTGTTCTCCTATGTAAATGTTTGTACTGGTGGAAGAAGCCAGATGAGCAACCCAGGACAGCAAAGGTCCAAAAGTCCTCAGTGTACCCCCAGGACAGATGCAACATAGGTAGTCACAGGCACACTCCTCACAGAGACCACAGGGGAGTGATCCTGGATGGTAACACTTGTGGAGGAATGATAGGTCTTTCTAACCAGGACCTTCTGTTCCAGTCGAACTAAGCTAGGCACAGGAGCAAAAGTAACTTTAAAATACCTTTACACTTGGATTCTGGAGCTGGCCAGGGACCAAAGTGGTCCTCAGCATAAATTAGGCTCTCACACCTAAAACACTGGCCAAGTAGCAACTAGTTAAGTAGCAGCATGTCCATGTATCTGTCTTTCTTTAGTAGGAAGCTGCTACTCTTTAAGCCTCACCCACCAGCCATCCGTTTTGCATCCTGAGAGGATAACCCACAGTCCTTTGTTCCTCAGCCTCTTCCCTTGCAGCCTGGCTAACCACTGTTGAACTGAAACTTGCCCCTTGCTGCCTAATTGACATAAAATAGTTGTAATGCGAGAGCTTATAAAGTAGCCTGGTGATACAGTTTATAACAGGGCTGCTTGTTAATTGACAAGCAAAGTTTGGTCTAAGTTCACATGAACATCAGCAATGAAGCAAAGGTTGAGAGCTACCCATCCAATGTTTCTTGGAGACAAGGCCTTGGAGCAACCTTAGGCCCCATCCACATGACAGATACCAGGGTGTTAGGTTGTCATGACATCTGCAACCTTGTGTAAGGACAAGCTTAGCATAGGACAAATGGTGGGGCAAGTCACCCTTGTCAGAGGCTTGTCCACAAATGAATACACAGCTACTGGTGTGGTGTGCGGCATGGTTCACACATGGGTGCTTGCTTTGTAGGCAGGACAGTGTTAAAGATGTAGTTTAGATGGTCCTGTCAGCCAGAATACAGAAGAAAAATTCCTTCTCCCCTTTCAGTGGCATGTAAACGAAAGCCAGATTCAAATCCAAATCAGACTCATGGCAAAGTTTTCAGAGGGGTTCAGACAAGCAGGAGAAGGGCATTTTGTCCAATGTTATGAATGCAGAAGGGGTTTGACAGCAAGGTGCATTAGTGCATAAACAGTTCACTTTTGAAGTCTGAGTTTCAGTGAAGTCAGTGATGACGTGAAAGAGACTGGGCCCAGGACTCAGCCCTTGTAAGACTGCGTAGATCAGCACTATTGGGCATCTGGTTCTGCAGAATGTGTGGATGGCCAGAGCCAAAGTGCACAAACAACAGCAGGGAGTTGTGGGTAAGAAATGAGCTGCATGGGTAGAGCCTGTGTGCAATGCAGTAGAGAGTTGTGGGTACAGGCTGAGAAGCACAGGCAGAGCTGCATATGGAAAGAGGCCCACTAGGAGTATGCTAGCAGCCTGGGTTTCCAGAGCAGCCATTGCTCTTACCTGTCACATTCTCTCTTCCCTGCCAGCGTCTCTACGCTGGGAGGATTTCTTTCAATGCCTTTTTATTATCATGGACATGCTTGAACTTCTGGTGTTTCCTCTTTTGTGCTGATGGCCGGCGCACTCGTTTCCTTGTTGAAACAGGGGCTGTAGTGATCAGCGGTGCCCCGCCTGCCAGGAGAGAGCATGTCATAGCGTGAGCAATAGCAGGGGGGAGCCGAGAATGCCCTTTCCCACTTAGCGTCAGTGACTGGATTTACACCAGGAGAGCCCCAGGCCCACCCACTCTCTCCTCTCGATTCTTGCTTTTCTTCACCTCCCCTCCTCCCTAATCCCTTTCAGCTCTTCCCCAATTTCCTCTTCCCTTCCCTCCCCATCTCCTCCATGTCTGTCTGTCTGTCTCTCCCAGGCACACACTCGGTAAGCTCTTCTCCAAATGAACACCAATAGCTTCATTCAAGCTGAGGATCCAGCCTTCTCCAGCGTCTCTCCACCCCCTGGCAGAAGCCTCACCTCTGCGTTCATGGGGTTTTGCCCAACTGTGACTATGTGGCTGGGGTGACACTGTCTCGCACCGACACTCCAAGTGGTCCTCCAAGGTCACAATGGCTTTATTAAAGGCTGGCTTCTTCCGGACAATCTCAATCTTATTTACCTGATGGGAGAGAAGTAAAAACCCTGTCAAACATAAGAATCCTGTCCCCATTGAACAAACACAAATAGAGGCTTGTGTTTATATAGTTCCTTTAGGATCCAAAAACACTCGATAGCCAGTGGGCCAAATTCAGACATGGCAGAGTTTAGGGAAATGAGTTCAGGAAAGCAGCAGGTGCATAAATCAAGCAGGTCTGCTTCTGGCCTGGTATAGAAAGAATTTGCCTTCCAACTGCCTCTGGTGTGGAACAGCGCAGCCACTTAACCATGGAAAGAGTAGGGCCACAACTGCTTGTTTGGGACAAGAAACACACAGGCACTCTGGGCTTGGGAGGGGAAGTTTTAAAGTAGACACACAGCAGCTGGATGATTTGCAGTTTTTCCAGCCCTTAGCATTCAAAACGGATGGGCTCAGCTGCTAAAAAATCATGGAATTGGGTTAATTTTTTTTAAAATGGGCCTTTCTTAAATTTTTTTAGCCTTTTGGAGTAACCCTTTCTCTGTAAGTAGGACAGCTAGAAATGTTTTGAGACTCTCAGGTGCTTCCCAGTCCCCGTGACTCCAGTGACTGGTGCTTTAAGAAAGGCACCAGCAATTGCAAGACTGATTATAAAATTGTGAGAGGAAACAACATTGGAACTGGGAGTTAATGACTCTACTGGGTGTCCTGATGGGAGCAGGTATTGCTCGGTTGAATGGCAAGGAGCCATATCTGAATATTACCTAAAGATCACTAAAGATGACCAGCGGAAGGGATCTCAATTTATGTGAAACATGGGACTTCTTTCAACGCATCACCTTCCAGCACCTTCTTCAGATCTTTGTCAGTGCTGATGCTGAGGGAAGAGCACTTCTTTGTATTCTCCTGATAGTGGCAGAGCAACAGTCCAAGTGCATGGCTCCCTGTCCCCCCATAACCCCCAAAGCTCCACCCTATGCCCCCCAAATGGCATACAGTTGCCAGGGAATTCACATGCTGTGTGCAGAGTGGTACAGGAGGTGGCTGATTCTTAACTCGAGCACCATACCACTGCCATGGGGGTACAGGAGGTTTAAATGAGAGAGGGGACTGTCTCCTGAGCCTCAAACTTGGGGGGAATGTGTCCTTCCTGCTCCTCCCATTTTTACACCCATGCCCCCTGCATTTTCTTTTGGGGGCTACTCAAATCCTGACCAGGCCTAGTCTGGCTTCACTTCTCTAACACAAGCCCACTCCCTAAGGAAACCTGGCTGGAGTCTAACACCACACTATTTTTGCTGTGTGGTGAGTTTGAATCCTTCCAGCACCACCGACAATGTCACTCAGCCCCAGTGACTGTTTATCTTTCTTTGAAAGCCCCACTCTGCATGCTTCAGGCTGCATGCTGCTTGCTAGACAAACACTCCCTCCCAGCCAAACAATACAGTCACCTCTCTTTACAGAAAAGCCATTTCTCTAGGTCACCATTTTCTGGATGGCTTCTGACCTAACCCCTCATTTGTTTTTTCCACTCAAAAACCCCTCATCTCCTTCATTTGGCACAGCCTTTCTGAGGGTGTTAAACGAGACGATAGCCCACTGGAGTCTGGGTTTGGTCTGTGCAAATCCTACTCACATGTTTAGCAAGTAGCCCTAATAAATGGGCAGGCCCTTGCGTGTAGTTCTTGTGCATTGAGGCAACCCCCACTCACAGGTTCAGCGTGACAAGCCTAATACACGGGCAGGTATTCTTCCCTACTGTGCTCTGCCCATCAACCTCCACCCTTCTCAGTATCCCACCCCTAGGATGACTCACGGCCATGGCGAACCATGGGAATAAGCTGCCACCCCAGCCATTTCTTCTGGGCTATGACTCTGGGAGGCAGTCCATTGCTTGCTATCCCCACCCACCCATGGAGGTTCATACCTGGGCTTATACCTGCCAGCACTTGGTGGCTGGAAATAACCTTTTGCTATGCACAGAATGCTGAGTTTATCGAGCAAATCACATACTTTGTTGTGCTCTATAGAGTGAAAATTGAAAGTGAAAACTGAAGTCAAAAGCAAATCAGGTCTTTGCTTGTCATCAACCCAGTTTCTCACATCCAGGGCTCACAGTGATGTACTGGCAGGAAGCAGCACAGAGTTTTATTGGGGTCTTGCCCACTGTGGTGTTGGAAATACTTCTCAGTTTGCATAAAACTGCCAAACATGCTCCTCTTGTATCCCCTTCTCTAGCATCTTCTGCATTACCATACAGTGGGGGAAACATCCCTTTTCACAAGGGTGCTCTGCACTTCTCTGAGTATCCAAACCTCATATAGGGCAACAAGCTCTCCTTCGTTTGGTTCACATTCCCTGTACCCTGAATCATTTGTTTCCCTGAAGAGATTCATCTCTGCCCTCCGATCAAGGCACTCCCGTTGGCCCGGTGGGTATCCTCTTGCTATCATCATGGGTGCTGATGAGAAGTAGTGAGGAGGGTCCAGACTTTGTTACTAACTGTCTTACTTCTGGCAGTGCACACATGTCAAGAAATTCTCCATCTTGTTTGGATCCCAATTGGTTCTCTCATCTGAAGCTCCCACTCTTCCATTCTGCTGAACTTGGAAATGCAGCAGGGTTGCATGGTGTCTGAACTCCATCATGCATACTTGGTACCCCAGTACCATGCTGTTTTATGTGCGCATAGGCTGCTTTGGAGGACTGGTCTTCCAATTCTCTCTCTACATCAGGCCTCATTCAAATGTCAGCAAAGGTCAGGGTATCCATGACCCCCAACCTCTCTGTGCCTCATACTCCAAGAGGTCAAAGCACCCACAGAAAAAAGCCAAAGTAATTTGGCATTCCCCAGGCAAACAACCCACAGCAAGAGATTTCTATGGTGTTATGTCTCCTCATGCTATAAAGAGATTATGAGCAACTTTTAACCAATGGGCAATAGCATCCCAGCTCTGTTCCTACACACATTCCTAGCACAGTGACCTTCGCTACCTTGCAGCTCCCCCTCAACTGCCCATTTCTTAACATGCAGTGGTTCCCTCCACTGCAGTTTACAAATTCAATGCTTCTGTGGTGCTAACATCTGAAACAATTTTAGATGAGTTGGCATGTGCACCAACGTGCTTGTGACAGAAATGTCTATACAGTTTAACAGGCACCTGGATTAGCAATGCAGGTGCAGCAACAACCCCCCCCCCCAAACATAAGTTTTGCAAAATCTTTTTCAACCAATAGTCAGCCTGTAACTAATAGCAGCCAGCAGCAGCTCACACTTGGCGCGTGTCCTGTCCTGTAAGGACACATGACCAAGAGTGGCCAAAAGCTGCTCATGTGCGGCGCATAGCTAATCCTAGCTAGACAGCTGCCCATCTCTTTAAGCAATTCAAAACACTGGGCACACGGTCTGCATAGTTCACAGACACTGGAACTGTAGCCATGACAACACATGGAGAGAACTTCCTCGTAGTCGTTACGGCACTCCAGACTTTCCTTTCCACTGCTGCACAGAACCTGGTACTGATTCAACCGATCCAGGACTACTGCATTTTTTGGCTTGATGTGTTGCCACAGAACAGAAAACATCTCCCCTGATTGGTTGCCAGGATGGCAAGTTGCACCACAAGGTGGAGGCAGGTCATGCTTCAGTGCTATGTGCTTGCCTACCTCCGGCATCAATGGACCATACTAGGGAATATTGAAGCCACACAAAGGCACCTGATGCTCACTGAGAGGTAACTGTTGGCAGATGTGGCTTCAGTCACCACAGTGTGCAGGTCTGTGCCCACCAAGAGGCTTGTCTGGGTGAAGGAGAAAAGCACGGACTGGCGGGAGACCGTGCTGTCCTCATGGGGAGATGCTGTGTGGATCACAAACATCACGATGTCCTGGCACTTTGTCCTGCATATAACCGAGATCCTCAGGCCTCAACTGGAGAAATGGAGCACAGTGATGTGGGCACCCATGCTCGTTGAGAAGTGCGTTGCCATCAACATCTGGAAGCTTGCCACTCCTGACTACCGTCTCTCTGTCGTTCAGCAATTTAGCATTGGCACCTCCACGGTTGGTACCATACTAGTCGAGGTTTGTACAGCAATCATGGATCTGCTGCTGGACCAGGTGGTGCAGTTGGTTGACCCCACCGAGGTAGTGGAGGGCTTTCAGCGGGAGGGGTTACCACGCTTTATAGGGGCGACTGATGGGCGCCATATTGCCATAATATGCCCACTCCATAGCAAGGATGACTACATGAAACAGAAGGGGTTTTTCTCCGTGGTTCTTCAAGCCATAGTGGGCCACCAGACGCATTTGATGGATGTGCTGGCCAGGTGGTCCGGGAAGAATCATGACACCCACATCTTCTGTCAGTCTCCCTTCTTTGACCACATGTACACAGGAGACTTTGTAATCTCCACTGAAACATGTATTGCAGGGATGCTCATGCAGCCAGTTCTTCCCTGGGGCCCTGCCTATCTCCTGAAGCCCTACAGCATTCCCTGCACCCCACAGCAAAGTTACTCTACCTGGTAGCACCACACACTCTGTTGCTGAGAGGGCTTTTGGCCTTTTAAGGCAGTGCTGGAGCGAAACTGCAGTCAGAATTTATTTCCTAGAGGAGGTTGAATGCCTTGCTGGGAAAGAGTGAGGGCCACATGCACTGCCCTGGTGAAACAAGGGACCACTGTGGGGCCCCTGGAAGTAGAGAAAAGAATAGAGTCCAGGACAGTCACCCAAGGTCACCCTGTCGTACGGCCGGCCCCGAGACAGAGCCATGTTGACCGAGGGAGGCAAAGAGGCTGCTGCATCCTTTTCTGATGTATCCCAGCCCCATATTTATTTATTTATTTTTATTTATTTAAAATTTATATCCTGCCCCTCCTGCCCACAGGGCAGTCTGGGGCGGCGAACAACATTCATTAAAATAATATAAAAAATTTAAAACAATTTAAAATACAGTATGTGGGGAAAAGCTCCCATCCCCATCCCTCCCCTACCCCTCGCCAAAAGCCTGACAGAACAGCCAGGTCTTACATACACGCCGAAACAGCAAGAGAGTGGGAGCCAGACGAGCCTCCTCCGGGAGCAAATTCCACAGCACAGGGGCGACCACCGAAAAAGATCTAACATCGGTGGCCAGCCGCCTCGCCCGGGGAACCTCCAAAAAGGCTCCCACGGACGATCTGAAGGGTCGNGCACAGGGGCGACCACCGAAAAAGATCTAACATCGGTGGCCAGCCGCCTCGCCCGGGGAACCTCCAAAAAGGCTCCCACGGACGATCTGAAGGGTCGCACGGGCACATGGGGGGTGAGGCGGTCCCGCAGATAAGCAGGGCCCAGGCCGTGAAGGGCTTTAAAGGTTAAAACCAGCATATGGCACGACATCATGATGCTCCATAGGGACAGGGCCTGATCAGAAAATAGCCTGTCTGCCCCCTGCTGCCTTGGTTTCTCCAGGATACCAGGTATCTAGAAAAACTGGGGGTCCTCTTGAAATCTGAAAACTCTGGGTCAAAACCTCAGGTGGCAAATGGTGAAAATGCAGTGAACATGGGGCCCTGCCTATGGCGGGAAAATACTTACCCCCTGATCCAACCAAATGGCGGTAGATTCATCCACTCATCCAGCCTCCAAAAACTCAGCAAAGTAGCTTAGGGCCGGTCCCTCCGTACCGTCAGCCCCCCGTGAGAGGTGTCCCTCTAAAGCTAGGCATTTTGATCCAGCAGAGAGGGAAGGGAAGGGAAGAGGAGGGAGCGGGTCCCCACGTACCTGGATGTGCCGCACACGGATCCGTGTAGGCCGACACTGCACATTGCGGGTGTTGCAGCACCCTGAGCACCGCTGCACTTCCACACACGGTGGCCACACCAGGAAGTTGGCGTTGGTGGGATCCACCATGCTCCGGGAGATCTCAAAGACTTCCGCCCGTGTCTTGCACTCGGCAAGGACTGCTGGCTCAGCAGCTGACACAGCATCTGCAAGGGCCCAAGAGAAAAAGAGCTCTTTGTGAAATGGGCTTTGTAGCTGCTGAAGACCATTTGTGGTAATTAATTACCACTCAATGATAAGAATGTAATGTGTGGATACCTAGAAGGGGTAACAGAGGGTTTATGGGGTACTCTACCAACCACTTCTGAGTGTTCACGCAATCAGGGACACTGGAGCGTAAATCCCCATGGTTTCTTTACCACAAGGCACTGTTTTTGTATCCAACTGCCCGTGTTCACTGCGTTTTCCCCATTGGTGGCAACTCAAGTCCCTGATTGTATCCCTTACCATAACATTTGCCTTGAGCTATATGTTTGGCTCACACTTTCCTGAAGCTAGAGATACCTCCTCTTCCCCTTCCATTCAGCACCCGGCCAGCACGGTCTCCTTGGGTGACTTATCAGGCCACACTCTCATAGAAGTTGAACCCTGCAAATCTTCAGCATGTGCACCCTCACAGTGCACTTGAAAGATGGGAGTGCGTGGATCCCATTTTTATAGAGGGGAACCTGAGGCACAGCAAGGTTGAGTAACTTGACTAAGGCCACATGGGGGGAAGGAATCCAGGTCTCCCAAGTCCAAGGTTAGCCCCCTAACCACTGGACTAATCCTCCTCTGTGGACAGCATGCTGCCAAGTATCCTAATGGCATAGACTGTCCAGGGTAATTGTAGTCAACCTCCTGGGCAGGGCAGCCATTTCATTTGGAATGAGTCAGTGCACTGGTTAAAGGCTGGGAGCTATGCTGCAGTGTGACACACACACTGCTTCCATCTCTGTCCTCAAGGGCTGCAATCCTCACCCATTGAAATCAGTGGCAGAACTCCTATTGAGTTCAGCGTTGTGCTGCCAGTCTCCACAGCACTCCCAGTCCTGGCTGATATCCCCAACTGGAGCAAGGGAATGGGACTGGGAATCAAACAGTGCAGAGTCCCAACTGCTAGGATAGTAAGCCTGCTTTCCAGGCTGATTGCAGAAGCTCTCTTGGAGAGCACTTTGTGTAGGGAGATGCTGTTCTCACCAGATACACAGAACCAGACACCGACTACACTGGGCTATGTCTCCACAGGTAAATTTAGAGCAGGTGCAGAATACGCACAGGCATTCCCCCCCACACTCTGCCCTTGCCCAGAGCTAGGAACCCCCGAGCCCATCTCTCTGCACTAGCACTTGTCCCAATGCAGCTGCATCACTGCTGGAAAAGAGGCCTTATGTTTGCTACCATAGATGCAGGCAATCTCATTCAAACAAACATGCACATGACACACCCATACACAGAGCCACCCCATAGAGTGTGTGGGGCCAGGGACAAAAACTTGGCATGCGGCTTCTCTGACAGCGGCTACTACCAGCAGAGTGGATGTCCCTGGAGTGGCGGCTGCTGCCACCCCCATACCGAGGGCCCAGGCCAGCACCGAGTTCCAAGTGGCTGCAGACCGTTTTCCTGTTCAGAGGCAGAGGGCCTCCAAAAGCATGGGGCCAGGGGTGGGGCCCTGGTTGTCTCTGCGGCCGGTCCTCGCATGCACCTTCTTCACTCACATGCGTGTGTGCTCACAGCGGATCCCCAAGCCCCGGTGACTGACAGCCGTACACAGACGGTCTCACACTGAAGCCTCTTGCACACAGTTTACACCAGGGTCTTGCACTCACCTATGCTCCGTCTGCCTCGTGACAGGGGCTCAGTCTCCTGACCAGAATGAGCTCTGGTTGAGTTCAAGTCTATATCGGAACCATCCTCATCTGCAAGGGAAAGACACAGCTCAATGATGCAGTGCAGCAGTTAAAACAGCCAGGCAAAGGTGTGGGAGTCCCTGAGCTGGCAAGGAGGAGCTGAGTGATTCATTGTTCCAGGCAGCGCGGTAGTGCACCTCCTCCCGAGTTTCAGGTACAAAACCCAGCCCAGGTCACAAGAGTAAGAAGTGCAGGAGGCTGTTAAAGCACACGCCTCTGCACTCGGCCTTGTTCAGAGGAATTGCCCTACCCTGCTCAGCACAGACCCAGGACTGCAGCAGAAAGCCCTGGAAGCCAGGAATGAGGTGCTTGGAATAGCAGGGAGTTGGAGGAGCATTAATAGAGATGAAAGACACCCCCCACACCCCCATGTCTGTATTAGCAGGGATGCTGGAGGGCAGGATTCTGAGGTCAAGAGTGGGGTAAACCCTTTTTCTCTCCCTACCCACCAAGCTCACAGTGTGGTGCAGGCAACTCTCTGGCAGGAGATCAGAAAAGCCAAGTTAAAAATAACTCTTCCCCTGTGCTGATATAAGTTAAACCTCAGGTACTAAGGGTAGCTTGGCAAGGGGGAAGGGAGGATTGCTAGCATTCAAGTTCAGCTTCCAGTACATCCCACCTCCTCCCCTACTGTTTTCCCATAGGAAATGCTGAATAGAGGAATTCCCATCATCCCCATGGGGAGCTCAAGTCAGCAGTCCCTCCTGAGCCCTGGACAATGGTAGAGTTCAGAGATAGCTCCCACCCAGCAGCAGCCCTTTCCTTCTGGGAACTGGTTTGGCTGCAATGGGAGGGAAGCTGGTTTATCAAAGGGAATTCAGAGCCAGTGGGAGATGCTGGATTGGCAGCCCCAGGAGACCGATGTGCTGTATCAATGAAGTAGCCATAGCAGGAAGGTAAGGTTCCTACAATGCACCTTTCCCTGTCCTTTTAGGGCTGAGGAAAAGGTGGTCTGCATTCAGACCCTATTCTCCCCATTCTAGAGCCAGCAAGCATGGCAGCAGTGACAAGCTGGGTGATGCAGATCCCTTTCTTGACACCACCAAACTAATTTCACATAGATTCAGTTGCCATTGACTGGGGGCCATACTGGAACCAATAAAATGGCCATGACTGGCTTTAAATCTGTGACCCTAAATCAGATGTTCCTAAACAACGGGTCAGGACCCGGGCAGAGTCATACCATCTGCAGATGGGGTCACGATCTTGCAAAGTGTATGTAATACGCATCATGTCTTTGCCATCTGAGGTCACAGAACTGTAGTGAAGTCTCAGAATGGGGTTACACAGGGAAAAAGGAACCATTGACCTAAATGCCATCCCCAAAGCCCTGAAGCAGCCAGTCTCCTCCTAGAATTCAGTTTTCTCTCTTAACTAGGGGCATGATTAGTCACTGGACTAGAGATGTATCTGTTATTCATGCTCCAGGCTATGATAAACTGTGTGCGCCTCTTCCATTCCCCAGTCGGTCACTGGAATGTTATTGGGCCAAGGTGGGGACAGCCTTTTACGCAAAGGTTAAGCTAATGAAGAAAAAAATAGCAACACTGCTGACTTAAAACAAATCTTCTGTTGAAAACTGAGTTCCCCCCTTTTTCTCCTCCCCTATTTCTCCCCCTTCCCCCAAGGTGTCCTTCTTCTCGATAGGGCAATTCAGCAGCTGCTAACAGGGGCGGGGGACCCAGCCTCAGAAAATCTATTGCTGCTAATTTTGGAAGCTGACCTATTGTGTGGCTGGTGGCCTCCAAGAGAACTGGGGGGAACCTCGTCGCCTCTCCTTAAGGGAAACAATAGCAGAGCACAGCTGGTGCCCCCTCCCTGTCTTCCCCCCTCCCCTCACAGGCATTTAGAAAGGCAGCGGGAATGCTTTTGAGAGTGCGCCAGTGGTCCGACTGGCATAGGAAACAAAAGCAGGAAATTCTGTTCCCCCGTAGATAGTGTCTCGGCAAGGATTACAAAGCCACAAACAGACAAAACACGAGAGAAGGCAAAGGGAATGGGGCGGGGGGAGGCTGGGCGGGACCAAAGGTTAGACCAGAATGGAATTCGCTCTGAAGAGACCATTTATACATTCCTGATCTAGACGGACAACAATGGCACGTGCTCCCATTCCCACACGAGCCGATGCCTCTGCGCTGCTGCTGCTGCTCTTACGTGACCTCATACCTGACCAGGTGTCCCCAGGGCACCACAACGTAAAAGCTTCTACCCAGACCCAACAAGGAGATACGCTCATAATCTCATGCTCCTCTTTCTCTTCCTTTCTAATCCATCCTGGGCCAGCCTGTGAAACAGGTCCCCTTATCCAATGCTTACTGTATCTAAGAGCTCATCCTATCCACCCCCACCAGTGAACATCCTCACCTGTTCATAGATAAGTCACCTGCCACATTCTTCCCTATTCCACCTACTTACGTATCTCTCCATCCATCCCTGCATTTCCCCATGGACTACTGCATCTATTCACCTGTGCACCTCTTTGACTTATTAGCTCATCCCTGTCCTCGTTCTCCTGTGATCCAGTCCACCCACTTTCTGGACTGGTGCATCTTCTAGCTCAGAAGTCTATTGTGTAGCTCCATGCACTGGCCTGAGTGCCTCCTGCTTTGCTTATTAGAAATGGGCTTGGCAGTGCACCCGAGTAGACCAGGGGTCCAGAGAATAAAGTGCTCACATCTTTGGAGTAAGCTGTTGGAGGCGTAAAGGCATCTCCCCGCCTCCTCTTTTGCCAGGGGATTTAAGGAAGGAAGAAGAGTGCTTGGTGTAGAGAAGATTTACCTACGGAGTCTATCCGCAGGACTCGCTGGAGGTCGCTGATGGAGCGCACCGAGCTGTCACTCAGCATTTCGTAAACCTCTTCAGGGATGGGGTCTCCCTGCCCGGCAAGAGAAAAGAGAAAAATCCATGTTAATTAGTCCTGTATGCCAATCCTGTACTGGCTACTTGAGTTACAGTGGGCAGGTAAGAATGGGTAGAAAGCTTTACAGAGAGTGAGTGCTGCAGTGCTAGTGCGAAATCAGAGAAGAGTGATGATCCAGGAGAGCATCTTCTTCTCTCCTTTATAAGATGCTCTGCACAAGTCAAAGAGCTACTGAGCTGTAAGATTGCAAAGTGTTCAGGATTCCATGGTGCACAAACAAACAGAGGGGTGTCATTACACAGGGAGGGTTTGTGTGTCTTCCCCAGGGGGCTGGCACTCCTGGGATATGAAGTTTGAGAGTTTTAAGAGCTCCTGATGTTTTTAGAGAAAACCTTCCCAATATTCCCCTCCGATTCAAAATTCACTCCATCTGTGCAGCAGGACTTGGTAAAAAACAATACAAGCCCATTGCCCAATGATGCACACCATAGGGCATTGCTAAAATAAAATAAAGGAACTCTAGAATTTCTCTCTTTCTTCTTTAAAAGATTTAATACCCTGCCCCTCCTGCCACAGGCAGCTCGGGGCGGCTCACAATTTATAAAATGATAAAAACAACAATAAAACACAGTAAAACACTGGAGGTTAAAAACACCAATCCCCCCACCCATCACCTATCTTCCTCGCCAAACACCTGGTGGAACAGCGAGGTCTTACACCTTTGTCAAAAGGCAGGAAGGTCTGGGGCCACCCGGGCCTCTGCCTGGAGGGAGTTCCACAGCCTCAGTGTGGCCACTGATAACACCATCTCCATCGTCGCCCCTCAGGATACCCAACCGCAGGGATCAATCTAGAGCCCAGGGAGTGAGGTGGTCCTGCAGGTAGGTAGGGCCCAAGCCGTTTATAGTTAAATACCAACACCTTGAATCAGGCCCAGAAAACTATAGGCAGCCAGTGCAGAGCACTGGTGTAATGTGTTTCTGGTGGCCCGCTGCATTCTGCACCAGCTGCAAACTCTGAACCGTCACCATGGGTAGCCCCACGTAGAGCGCATTACAATAGTCCAGTCTTGAGGTGATGAAAGCATGGATGATGGTGGCCAGGTCAGAGTCTGAGACATACGGCCAAAGCTGCCACACCAGATGTAATTGGCAAAAAGCACTCTTCCCCACGGCCTCCACCTGGACATCCAGGACATTCATGCCTGGACATCCAGGCAGAGCTGGGAATTGAGGATCACACTCAGACTGTGAACCTGGGGAATCAGCAGGGGGCGAACCCCAATAACGATGGGGGATGCCAACCCCACCGCCTTCCCCACTAACATCACCTCTGTCTTGAACATCACATCAATCCCCCACAGCCGCCAAACACCGAGTAAGCACCGAGACTGTCGGGTCTGGGTCGGATGAAAAGGAGAGGTAAAGTTGGGTGTCATCAGCATATTGATGACACCGCACACTAAACCTCCTTATGACCTCACTGAGCGGCTGCATATACATGTTGAACAGGAGAGGTGACAAGATGGAACCTTGTGGGACTCCACATGAGAGGTCCCGGGGCGATGAGAAAAAATCCCCAAGCACCACTTGCTGAGTTCTTCTGGCCAGGAAAGAGCGGAACCATTCAAGAACAATCCTGCCCACTCCAGCTCGGTCCTGCAAGCGAGTCTCCAACATCTCACGATCAACAGTATCAAAAGCAGCCAACAGATCTAACAGAATTAGCAGGGTCAAGCGACTCTGATCCAATTCACGGTGGAGGTCGCCGACCAAAGCCACAAGTGCAGTCTCAGTGTCATGACCAGACGAAAGTCAGACTGCGAGGGATCTAGAAAACCAATGCAGTCCAGATGCCCCTGTAGGTGCTGAGCCACAACCCATTCAATAACCTTCCCTAAAAAGGGAAGGTTAGAGACAGGTGGATAGCTGGCGAGGGAGTCAATCTCAAGTGATGGTTTTTTGAGCAGAGGCCACACCACCGCCTCTTTGAGGCAGCTCGGCACTCTGCCCTCCTGAAGGGCGGCATTTACCACCCCAGCCAGCAATGGCCCTCGCGTCTCCTAGCTGGCTTTAACCAGCCAGGACAGGCATGGGTCTAGTTCACAAGAGGTGGCTCTAACCTCCCCAAGGATATCCCCTGCATTGGCAGGTGACACCCACTGAAACTGATCCCATAACGTCGGATGAGGCAGGGCTTCCATAACCTCTGGCTCTCCTAATGTAATAAGTGCAGCGCTGAAGTCGTGGTGAATCCGAGTGATTTTATCCGTGAAGTAATCAACAAACATGTTACAAACACCACATCACGGGCTACATACAGGCCTAGAGCAAGTGGGTGCCACTCTGGCTTTCAGCATAATCCTCCAGGCACATCCTTCCTCACTCCTGTGCTAAGTGTTAGTGCCACTGCTATCCACCTGAAGGATCGCAACCTTTGTCTTTGCAACTCCACTGCAGGCTCTCCAAGGAGAGGCATGAGAAAGGAAATCCACCACAAGCATTAAAAATTTCATAATTAGTTTGATTTACAAACTAACTTAATGTTAATCAAACATCACACAAGATCAATCAATCCCCAGCCCCCCAGATCCAGGACTCCCAACCCCCCTCCCCCCAGATCCAGGACCCCCA
Source organism: Sphenodon punctatus (assembly GCA_003113815.1). Lineage (NCBI taxonomy): Eukaryota > Metazoa > Chordata > Lepidosauria > Sphenodontia > Sphenodontidae > Sphenodon > Sphenodon punctatus. The sequence continues at coordinate 792,197 of QEPC01011807.1, read as the reverse complement.
AGCCTCCCAGGTTCCTCCCCAGTCCCCCAGATCCAGGCCCCTGCCCAGATCCAGGCCCCCCAAACTTCCAGGCTCCATCCCAGTCCCCCATATCCAGGATCCACAACTTCTCCACGCTGTGTGTCTGGGGAAGCAGCTTACAAGCCCCAGCTGGGACCGCAGTGGAGCTGGGCTTCTCACTGCTGCTGTTCCTGCTGGTGCAATGCTGCCTGCTTGCCGCCGCTGCAGCAGTTCCCTGGCTGTTCCCAGCTAGTGCCATGTGACTGCAAAAACAGCCAGTCACCGCGAGGAATGGCTGAAACGGCGAGGGATGTCACGATTTGCACCCTCACAGTAAACACAGACCCTTGCCCATGGGCCAAATGGGCTGCACAGGTGCAGCTGAGAAGAGAATGAAGCTTGACATGGTTCTCAAATGATGCAACATTTTATGTTAGCTTGGCAGACGCACATCACTGGTCTCTGGTGAACGCTCTCTTAGCAAGGTAAAAGGATAATGTTTCACTTCAATTTAGTGCTGGGGAAAAGTGCCAGATTGTTGGCACTAAACAGTACATCCTCTGTTTATCTCCACAGAGCAAAGGCAGTGCAGTATCCCCCACATGCTATCCCCTCTCTCGCTACCATCTGACCTTAAGAGTGAAAAGGGAAGCTCACATTTTCCAAGTCGTTACACTTTTGGCCTCTCTGCTGCAATTGCCAAGATACTTGTTTGGGGGAGGGACCATCTTTTTATTATATGTTTATAAAACAAGGCCTTGGTCTGCGACAGAGCTCCTGGCAAGTACCACTCTGTATAAACTGTCAATCATTATTGCAGTGCCCGTTACCATGGTGGCTTCTTTCCCTAGAGACCTAGCTGAGACACGTTACTCTGGAGCCAAACAGCTGTCATCATCTGGGGATGATTTCTGATCATTCCTATTGCAGGCAACAACCTAGCAGTGAAAGACTCTGGATCCAGCCCTCCCTATATTGGACTGATTTCTAAGTATGACATGTGCTGGAGTTTCTATTGGAAAATGGATTGTTTGCAAAACCTAAGCCTTTGCATCCTGAGCTCTGAACGGATACATTTATTTATTTAATCATATTGTTACCCCGCCCCTCCTGAAACAGCTCGGGGAGGCTGTTTCAGCATCATGTTCGATGTTTGCACCCGTCAAGCACTGCAGTTGTGTGTGAGCGGTTGCACTATCACCCACCTGTCCTGACACTTAATACGTGTAAGAAATGGAGCTTTATTTTAGACTCTGGCACTTGCCGCTGGTTGAGCAGGCAGGTGTTGCAGGGCTTAGTGACTTTGAGGCAGGAGGGATGTGATCTTCATAACAGAGCAGGAAGAGAGAAAACTGAAGGAGCTTTTAGGGATCAACGCTCCGATGAGGGATGGTGAAAGCCAGGGGAGGGCAATTCGCAGGGGACCCAATGGTAGGAATTAGCTCCCCTCCCTCTTCTCAGAGGGACGTTAGGTGCCAAGTGTTTCTTGTTGCAGATGTTCTCAGCTGGATAAAGTAAGTCAGTACACCCTCCTCCTCTGCCCATGTCCCTCGGGCAGTGGGGACCGAGTGCCTAGGCTGCCTACAGACTCTATTCCACTCTCCCTGTGGAACCAGAGTGGGGATCCATGTCTGAGCTGAGGGCTTGGCCATCCTTTCTCCTTATCTCTTTCTACCGTTTCCCCCAAAGGGAGTCACTTGCCACCTCTACTGTCCCAGTATCCCCTTGTCACAGAGGCAGCTCCGAGGAACCACCGTAAGCAGGAAATTGCACATCCAGGTTAGACACAGCTGCTCAGAGGCTAGTCAAGGAAGGTGCCCAAGTAGCAATTAACAGTAAACACTTCCCCCTAAGGCGGTGATGTGGCTGGGAGAAGGGCTGGAAGGCCAATGAGAGGGTGGAGTCTCCCCATGGGCCAATCAGAGTAGCTAGAGCTCTTCCTGCTGTACAGTACCTGGCTGCTGGAGTAAGGTTGTATGTCTAGAACAGGTTAATGATCTCCTGTAACTCTGCGGCAGATCAAAGATGACTCTTGTCTTGGCGAAGTCTTGGCTGGCTGTCAAGTGCCTGAGGCCTGGCATTGCACTGCTGCAAGGCTACGGAATTCCTAGCAAGATGATACTTCGCCTCCTTCTCTCCTCCCCTCCCAAGCAACCAGCTTCCCTTGGGTACTCTACTTTGTGCACACACGAGCTAATCCTGCACATATCTTAATGTGTCCGTCTATAACTTTAGTGCTCATGAGAGTGACAAGCCTCTAGCACAGGGCTAGTGCTGTGCAAGCCGATGGGTGTCTCTTCAACAGAGATTTTGCCTAATTGCCTGTCCTGTTAGGAGTCCACTCCAGAATGATCTCTACGTGCCGTCATGTTCTGAGCATGTGTCTCTGTGTGTCAGCTTTGCCAGTCGACATTTCCCACCCCCCCTGCTGGTGCAAGCTAATCTGCACAGCTCAGTCTTGTCATCCACTGCTCACTGCTATTTCAGTCCTGGGATCCCCACACAGCTCTGCCCATTCATCTGTTCCCTCTTCAGTATTATCCTGCTACTACCCTAGTTCTGGAAAGGTTTTCCGATAGGGACACAAACAGCTTCATCAATGCACCTCACCTCCACCCTCTCCATTAATTTCAGACCCTGGCCTCTACTAAGGATAGAATTGAACTCCAAGACACCAAATTTAATGTGTTAACTCTCTGCACCTCTCTCTCTTTCTGGTGCACTGCAGATATAGTTGCTGTGCTCAGCAATCTAGGATGGAACCAGTGATATTGGAATTGAAGAGAGGAGAAGGAATGTTGCCCTGGGGTTAGAGATACTTGCTCTTTTTTGGAATAATGTAGTCCCATTGCCATTTCAGTTGCTATCAGGAGCAGCGTGTGCTACAAAGCACCACGATGGGCCTTTGCAAGGTCCCTCCATTCCTCTCCCCGCCCCCGCTCCAGAGATCAGAAGAACTGCTGGATTCCAACAGAGAATCGGTCTCATTCCTCCTCATTCAGTAACACAGAAGATGCATGGCCCTGAGGGAGCAAGCATTGTGAAACTGAGGAGAGGGCTCAGAGAAGATAGCCAAAGACACCCCCAGGTGAATGACTCTTCCAACTCTTCTAGGGAGAATGTGATTGTACACAAAGTTACAGGAGATGAGATAGAAGGGAAGAGCTTCTGATTGAGAGAGGAGGGGGGGGGGGGGAGAGAAGTCCAAGAAAGTGCCTTTTCTCCCTAGAAAAAAAAATGGGTTGTGAAACTCCTAGGCCACCTCCCTGCTGAAGGGAAGGTGAGATCACAGTACACAGGATAGGGGAAGAGAACTGTACCCTATTATGGTAAGCTCCTGTGCCGCCATACTTGGGTGGGGTCGTGCACACGGAGGAGAGCAAGGCAGGGAATGCCGCAAGTCTAGTCTCCCCCATAATGTTCCAGTTGAGGGGGATAGTGCGGATGGGAAACACCGTGACATTCCTTAGCATGGAGTAAGACAGGGCAAGTTCCAGCAGAACCTGGAAAGAGACTCACTCGCATGCACCCTGGGGGCCACTGCTTCCCTGGCTGGGCAAATATATTTAACCATTCCAGTGCCAGTCACAGGTAGGTGCCCACTTGGGAATCGTCCTCCTCTGTGGCCTAACCATACGCTAATGACCCATCCCCCCAACAGAAGCTTTACAATTCTCACTCCCTCACCCCTCACTTCCCAGGCAATAGCAGCCTCCAGGCAAGGGTACTGGAAAGATTTCCCCATCAGCATGACACACATCGATGAGTGCTGGAAATGACGTGAGAGCCAGAGTCATTTTCTCCTGGGCCCACACGTTGGCTGATAGGGACAGACATTTGTACAGCTCACCCTGCAGTTTCCAGCATGTTTCGCCCAGCCTGGAAGTCACTGGGATGGTTTCAGTTTTTGAATGGGTCCATCCCACCCCCCTGCACAACCTAGGTGCATGAGAGGCAACTATAGGATATGAGACAAAAGGAAATGCAAGCTAGAGAGGAACCAAAAGTGGAACTCTCCATCAATCCTGATTCTTGGGAGGTCAAATCCCAAAGGCCCAGGCAATGGAAATCACCTACCAGAGCCGCAACCAGATCTACCCTTACCCTATTTGCACACTGCTTGGCAATCATCATGTCTCACAGGTCAAATATAAACAGCATCCTTACTGCCCAACAGACAGATCCCTTCCACCTAGGAAGGAGAAAGGTAGAGACACTGAAGAGATCCCACCCTACAGCTCAGATCGCTCTTCATAGGATGCAAACTCAGTGTTGCTTCCAGTGCTGAGCAAATATCATTATCAAACAGCTCCCACACTGAGGTATCATGCACCCTGCTCTGATAATGCTTGCCATGGTTGCCCCATCTCAAAAAAGATATAGTAGAACTGAAAAAGCTACAGAGAAGGACAATAAAAATGATTAAAGGGTATGGAATGGCTTCCATATGAAGAGAAGCTGGATAGGTTGAGGCTCTTCAGCTTGGAGAAGAGAGAATTGAGAGGGGATTTGATAGATATTTATAAAATCATGAGCAGTGTGGAATGAGTTAATAGGAAGTTGTTATTTACCCTCTCAAATAGTACTAGAGCTATGGGGGGCACTCCATGAAACTAACTGGCAGCAGATTTAAAACAAACAAAAAAATATTTTTTCACTCAGTTGTGGTCAAGGCCAGTAGCATAGCTAGGTTTTAAAAAGGATCAGTTAAGTTCTTAGAGGGTAGGTCCATAACAGTTATTAGGAAAGTAGGTATGGGGACATGACCTCTGACCGTTGGGAGTGAACAAAAGGGAACGGACCACCCCATTGTGACCTGTTGGGTACTTCGCCCAAGCAACCGAGATTGGCCACTTTTGGAGACAGGATGCTGGGCTCGATGGACCACTGGTCTGACCCAGTGTGGCACTTATGTTCTTAGTCAGCCAGGGTCAGCTTCAGAGAACTCTGTGGTCTGGTGGGGAGAACACAGTAGCAATGCCCTTCAAGAAGCCTTGAGCAGAGGATGCCCAGCTAGGTAAGTGTCATCTATAGACTGGTGGGAGAGATGTTTAAAGTTATATGGACTAAATGTCAGCCAGGGCCTGGGATTCCTAAATTCTGAGGGACAGCAAAGTTATGCTTCTCTGTGAGTACCAAAACCCTCCATTCATCGTCCGCGCATGGAGCAACCAGCAAACACGTAGGTTGCTCCGTGTGGGGGCACATGTGGGGATGTGTGGGGGATGTGTGTGCCCATCTACATCTGCCCCCTACCCTGCCCCCGCAGTGGCATGGCCACGGACCCCCCCTCCCCCAGCTGCAGCCTGTTTAAAAAGGGCCAGTGTTATGCTGACTTTTTAAAAAGGCTCCAGAGGTAATCATGGCTACAACAATGAGCTTTCAAACAATGAGCCTAACTGTGCAGGAGGATGGACACACACATTTCACCAGTATGAGGCCAACAAACAGAACTGAGCATGTCTCTCCTATCTCCAAACACTGATTACATGCCAACATGTGAGGAAAAGGTTTACTACCCCTGGAGGAACTATATTATCCTGCCCAAATACAACCACAAAGCAACCCACAGCACCCACCATTTCCTTTTGTGGCCTGGACTAAGAGAAAGGCAGGCACAAGGAGGAAAGGATCCACGCCCAACTCCACCCTAGTAGCCTTGCAGAAAGCAGCTAAAATGAGGAAGAAGAAGGCAGGATGCAGGAGTAGGGGATTCCCCTCCTCCACCACTCCAAGTTGATTCAACCCCTTTGTGTGCTACCCTCCCACAGGGCGCACATGGGGGTTGCTGGAGGTAATGTTATGGGCCTTTCACTTCCTCGCTCCTTTGCAGGGTTGCTTACTGCCATAAGGACAGCACAGAGGTCCAAAGACTACAGGCCAAGACCCTCCCGCAGACCACTTTACCCTTTATTAGAGAAAGGGGTGGTGTTGGAATGGAAAATATGGCTTGGCTTCCATTTAGGGAAATCCGAGGGATCTAATCCTGCCATTTGGCCCCCCGCTCTGAAGCCTGTTTTCTCTTAAGCACTCTGGGGGAGAAGGGCAGGAGCATTTGCATCACACATGCTTGTGTGAGCACAGGCGTGCTCCATTAAACAAATAGAAGATATCTTTACAGGAATGTGACTCTATGGTGCATAGAGAACCACATCTAAATTTAATTAGCAGCACCATCCATAGGTGCGTGTACATACCTTGCTAAGTAAATGTGCAATCCTAGCTTTCTTAACTTGTCCACTTTTTCTTTGCAACCCAGAAACCAGTGCTCCTAGGTCTTTTGCCTGTTAAATGAACCTTGCTTAAAGTATAGCATCATACTTTAGTACTGGTTGTACCCTCCTTGGGGTAGGCACTGTGCCTTTACTTGTGTTGCACATTTTAGGGTACTCAAAACTAAGAACGCAATAATAAAGCTCATATTGCACATGGATTGAAAGGCATAGGCTAATCATGGAAACATTTTTCACTTTGACCACCTGTCTTCTTGGGCAATCCTTTAGGCTAAGATTTTCAAATCTGGGAATCTCAAGCCTTGCTTACACACTCCGCTAAATGGCCTAGCTTTCAGAGAGGCAGCACCTCCTCAAACTCAGTTGTCAGTAGTCTGGTATAGAAGCTGTAACACAACGAACAATGTGTTCTTTTAGCAAACCAGAGGCGACCTCCTAATAAGTCCGTCACCTCATTAACTTCCTCTTAAAACATGTCTTGGTCATGTTTGGTAAGTGGATGATCAAAAACTCTATGGTCCTCTTCCTGAAATTAGAAATTTGTAAGTTCCACTAAATTTGGACACTTGTAAGTAGTTTCAGGATTGCGACCTATCAGCACCTCTAAAAATCAAGGCACTTTGATTTACATGTGAAAATATGGAGAAGACTTAAGTCTTAACTTTGATCAACTGGTTTTCCCCCTCTTAATCTGTGTCTCAATCTCTCCTCTTTAAAAAAAAAAAAAGTGAGGGGAGAGAGTGAGGATGATACAGACAATATCCTACAGAGGGGCTGTGAACATTAGCTGGTTAAAGTTTGCACAGAGCTTCTTTTAAAAAAAAAAAAACATAAAAAACCCACAAAAAACAAACGAACATGAAGCACTATGTAATAACCCCTCCACGTGATTATTATTACTCTCTCCTGTTCCAGCCGGAGCTGTAGCCCTCCTTGCGGGGGAGCTGCCAGGAGTGTAATTGTTGAATTGGCATCATTAAAGAGCAGGAACTACGGATGTGGAAAGCCCTGCAGCTGGGAGAGCCAGGGAAGGTGGGTGAAGAGAGCTCGGAGCAGAGATTCTTGGACAGGGCTGTAATGTTCTCGTTTGGGCAATAAGCCCAGGGAAAGCCCTTCCACCCACAAGCACACACACACACCTTGTGCCATGTTATTTTGGGTTAGCCCTGAGGAGCAGAATTGGTACCATCTCTGTAGTAAGGGTGTGGTTCAAATCCCTGCTACCCCTCCCCACATTTAGGGGAGTCTCTGGCAGGCCAGGAGAGTGGGTGGGATGGAGCTTCCCCCGGTGGTACTGTAGTGAGTGGAGGTGGATTCAACCTGCACCACGACTCACAGCAGCACTGGGAACAAAAGGAGAATTCTTTCCACAGGTTTGTGGTCAAAACAACCTGTGCTGGCTGTGGCCCAGGCCCAGCTTTCTGCCTGTGCCAAGCTTACCTCCATGTTAACTCTCTCCCTGCCCGCTCTGGGAGTGGAGAAGCGGCATTGGGTCATGTCAGGTTTGTACCAAGCTCTCAATAGCTAACAGGGCTGCAGGATTAGGATGCCTCCCTCCTTTGTTCCTGCTCTCTCTCTCTCTCTCTCTCTGAATGAATTTGTGACTGTTGCTTCCTCCCTGTAAGTAGGACTAACAAAACTCACCAGACTGGCCTTCTTCAGACCATCACCTGCAGCTATACATTTCCAGCCAGCCTGCTGCACCTCTCCAGCTCCATGCCCACACTCTCCAGAGATGCTCTCGTCCTCACCCGCAGCACAGATGCAGACGTGCAACACACAGTGCAACATGTACACAGCCACGCGTGCCACAAACTAGGAGTAGCTTCAGTGAAGCTAATGGATCAGCTCCTCAGCTGGTGTGAATTGAAGACAATGGGCTGCATCCCTAGCTGGTGTAAATCAGCATAGTTTCACCAAAGTTAATGGGCCAGATTCTCAACTGATGTAAACTGGCACAACTCCACTGCAGTTCAAGGAAGCAACACCAATTCACACCAGATGAGGATGTGGCCCAGTGAAGCTCATTCAGTATACAACTTGCGTACATGAAAGGTGGACTTGGGCCCATGGAGCTGCCTCCTCGGGGGGCAGGCACAGTCCATATCCACAAGATTCTTAAGTAAAACCCGGGGAGCAAACCCAAGCAGCTGGGCCCCTGCCAGATCCCCTCACTGGCTTGAATTGTTGTGAATCCCTGGGTTTTTGTTCCAAGTTGATCCAGGAATCCCCACAGCATCACCCAGCTCAAAACAGCTGGGGAACGCAGGGCTGCATCCAGCAAACAGGGACTGCCACTCAGCTGCTGGAGCCCCCGTGTTCCCCGCTTCCATTCAGACTGTCCCTCCCATCCACAGAGACTAGGAACCTTGAACTACCAGCGTGGTCTGCTACAGTCTGATTAACTCCCTCTCCTGGGCTTCCTAAAATGTATTGCAGGCTCCTTCTTTAACTCCCTGGGGCTTTCCTTCCTCACTACAAGAGATACATGGGGGCTCCCTCCTGAATTGCCAGACAGGCCCAGACTCCCCAAACCTCCATGCAAAAGAGCCTCTGGGGGAATCTAAGATGTGATGAGAGTTTCCTTTTGGCTCGGTGTGGTGACAGGTGATGTTCCTTATCTATAGGAAGGGGTAAACAGCTGGCCCTAAGGTGTAGGCTAGCCATTCCAAAAACAAACTCTCAATAGGGGAGGGGGCTTAAAGATCAAAACTATTGTACATCTCAATACCAGAGGAATTAGAAGGTAGACTGGAAGCCCCCCTCCCCAGCTTGAACTGAACCCTGCTCAGAACTCCCTTGTCATTTAATCACTAGATTAATCTTACTTATTTTTCCCTTCATTCTTTTTCTTGCCTCTTAAAAAAGGAGGGAAAACAGTGTCCCACAACTTGCTGCAGACACAATGAATCTTGTCTGAGAAACACCTATCAGGAATTTTCTCCTTACTTTATTCTCCGTCTAAAGTTCACTAGACATTGATTGTTCTGGGTTGTAAATATACATAGAGATCATAACTCACCTCAGCACTGAGAAGAGGCAGGTACCAGAGAGACACGAGGAGCACACCGAAATTCATGCCGACTCCAATTCCCAAAAGTTCCAGACACATTGAAGGAAAGTCTTTAAAAGAAATAATAAATTCCCACGCTTTAGGCAAGGAGGTGAGGGAAACAGTCTCTGCCTACCGGCTACATCCAGCCTTGGTTATGCACAGAGTGCTCCACACTGTCTCATTCCCCCCCCCTCTGGAACTGCTTGCTTGCTTCTCCCCAAAGTTGCAGTGGTGGGGAAAAGACTTGGGGGGGGGGTGAGGGGGGCCAGGAGGTGATTTCTGATGACTCTTTTGTATCTTTCTTATAAACCAAGAGGTAGAGGTAATTGGAGTAGAAATCAGAAGTTGCCCCCCACCACTAACTTACACATCCAAAATCTGCATCCCATTGCCCTTCGCCATAAGAAACCTTTCAATATTTCCTTTGATCAGAGAAGTCCAAATGGTCTTCAGTGAGTTGGTTTTTCCTCTTTTAAAAAAAGGAATAAAATGTCCCACTGCAAAGATTTACAGTGTTCTCAAAAAAATAATAATTAAAAATTCAGAAAGAAAAAAAAGAACAAAAAACAAAACAAAACCCTTTCCCAAAACTTTTGTACAACCAGAGGGGGGAAATCCCAACAAGCAGATTCTTCCTTGATTTTTCTTGTTGGTTAGCATTTAGTTTCTCTCTTCTTTTGGCTATTTCTTTTCTTTTAAAAAGGTGGAATTATTTTCTCCCCTTACATTAATTTCAGCTTTTGGATTCCTTCCTTTTACAATGTTGTTGGTAGTTTTGTCTGTGTGAGAGTTTTGAGTTTGGCTAGGTTTTTTCCCCCTCTCCAGACAGGTGAGCAAATTTCTTTGCTGGTCTGTGTGAGTGGGAGCGTGTGCGGTCCTGGTAAGTCACCGAGTTGCTGCTGCAGCTTGTCTCTTTGCTCTGTTACAACAAGAAAAAAGGTAGAATCAAGTGGGAGGAGAGAGAGCTGGTGGGTCTGCAAGAGAGAGAATAAGGTGCCACCCTTTCAGCTGTTCCTTCTTTTAAAGGAGAAGAGAGAAAGAGAGGGGTGGAGACAAGGCTAGCAGCAACTCCTCTCTTGGCTGTGTGTCAAAGCAAGAAAGAAATCTATGAGGGAGGCACAATTCAGTACTTACCAGGAGGGGGAACCTCCACAACAAACAGGGAGGGTATGAAATTAGGAACCGTCACTGATATCAAAGGAGACATGGGGAAAGAAATCCCTCCAGGACAGAGAGATAAGGAGACAGTAGCTCCCTCCCATCAGAGGATTTTTTTTTTTGGCCCATGGTTTTCTCTCTTGAAGCTCAGAGCATTTAAAAAAACAAAAAAAACAAACCCATAGCTTGTGTTCTTCCTGGCTCTGCCACCTCCTTTGCTCTGGAGGGAGATAGGATTTTGATATATTTGATCTCTTTGTGTACAGAAGAATGTCAGAGCAATCCCAAAGTTGTTCCAACAAGAGGGCTGGGATTGGCCCTCTTGGGGCTAGAAGGCATTTTGCTGCACAATAATTTTCACAATGTAATAAACATCCGAAGGGAAATGAAGCCAGCAAACATGTGTACTGGAGAAGTGGGTGGTTAGAGAGCAGGGGAGCTCAAGACAGTCATATCCTATTCAACTATAGTGTCTCATACAGAAATGCATTCACCCTCCCACACATGCCCTTGCACGTATATAGGTGTACACAAATACTAAAAGGTACACAGTCAGACAAGTACTCTTGTACACACTCAAACGCAGGGCTGACCAGAAAAAGGGAATGGGAAACAATTACATCACACCGCTAAACTCAGCCCCACCTCAAAACTACAAGAATTGTATACACTAAAATATTAGTAAAATAATAATTGCAAGTAAGGGATATGTAAATAAAGTACCAGTATAAATTCCAGACATTTATGAATTCAGCTCAGGAGAGGGGCGAGAGTTAGCTCCAGCTACCCAGAAATACTGGAGCTAGGGTTGCCACCTATGCACATTTTTAAGCAACACATAGGTGGCAAGCCTAATGGAGCCACAAATTTCTCTCTCCATGGGCCTGTTCAAACACCCAGAACGTAGATGAACACATGCAACAACATACAGGGTGAATTGCTCTCTATCACAGATATAACCTGACACTATATCATACGTACACTCTGTCAGGCTAGAACAGCCACATGGTCTCAGTTTCACACTCACACACCCAACCATGCACAGGCACTCTCTCATCCTAAACACCCAGTTGATAGTCACACACATCCATGCATGCTGACAGACACACACATTCTCTTCTCGGTCACGGAGACAGTCAGACACAAGTTGAGTTCCAAAGCCCACTCTTGGGCACAATCAGAATTTCAGTCTCATACCTCGAGGATCTAGAGGTGCTTTACGCTGCAGAGTGCACTGTCAGCTCAGACAAAGATCACAGATACTAACTGCTTGGCAGCAGTGTACACACACTACAGCCACTGGTACTCTGAGAGGGAATGCTGGCCTGGCTAGCGCACCAGGGGTTACTGGCAGTGTTCTGGGGTTTTTAACTTCTGCAACAGCAGCCACCAATGACAAGCAGAAAGGAGACTGGTTTCAAGTCTCTGTTTGTGAATGGAGCCCCCTAAGGCCACAACATCTCCCAACTTAGCTATTAATTCCTAGCAGGCTATATTTAGAGCTCACGGTTTTTAGCATAGCATTTCTCATCTATCTCATGACACACAGGTGTGTTGCTAACACACCTAGGTGTTACACCACATCCAGGGCTTCCTGGGCTGGGGCTGTAACTGCAAATGGTGGTGGTCATTCTGCTCCCTGCAAATCAGCTGAGTGCATCACCTACAAGGGGAAGGAGGAGCAAGGGGGGACTGGATGGGAGAATAGTCAGGATCCATACTAGTGGGGTGACAAGCAACTGGATGAGAAGTTGTGTGGCAGCTGGGGGTGTGCACGCAGCTGCATATGCTGTATTAGTCATCAGGGTGTCACATCAAAATGTAGGGTCCAAAAAAAGTGAAGCAGGCTTGAAAAGTTTGGGAACCCTTGATCTGGTGGAACTCAGGATTTAGTAAAATTATGCTGGTGTATATGAGAGAAGACCTACCACTATCACAATCTCTGCACTTAGTAACTCAACTCTCTGTACCACACAGAATTGTAAGTTAACTCACAAAGATAGAGGCATCTGGTGCACTGGCTGCCTTCACTCTCCCCCTCACAACAGGAGAAGCCAGGCCAGCTACCGGTGCAGCCTCATTGGAACTGCAGCCATTCACACCAGCTGAGGGTCTGAGCTGCAGCATGGAAATGGAAGGTGTAGAATCCAACAACCCACCAAAGCTGGATCCTAATTTATGAGTGAAGCAGAGAAGCCGTAGCCGATGTACATCTCCAACACACACCTAGGTTTTCCATTCCCCCCCTGCCCGGTCCCTGAGTTTTACCCCATCATCACTAAGCAAAGCCCTGATTTTGGGGGGTTCTCCAGGGGCAGCTCCTGGAATTACCTTGATTCCCTAGTCCTGTGCCACAACTCCCCAGCAAGTTGGCTCACACCGCTACTTCCAAGCACTAACTGAAAACTAACCGGTCTCTGCGATCCCTACTAGGGCCTGACTGGTCACCTGACCTGCCCTAGCTTCTGGTCACCTGATTCACCAGGCTCTAGCTAGGCTTCCTGCTGCTACTACTACACTTCGACGTCAATGTAAGACTTGGCTGTTCTGCCAGATTTTTGGTGAGGGGGATGAGTGAGGGTGTGTTTATTATTTTTGTGCTGGTGGGGGTTACGTTTGGGGTCTTATATTTGTGTATATTTTATGATTTTTTTATATTTCCCCCAATTGTGGGGAGGTTATGCTCCCTTTTTATCCCCGTTTTGCTCTCCTTTCTGCAGGGTTTTGTGATAGATTTTAAATATGTGTTTTTATCTTGTAAGCTGCCCCGGGCTGCCTTTGACAGGAGGGGCAGAGTAATAAATGAAATAAATAAATAATTTCTATAGTGCTATTAGGCACACACAGTGCTTTAGTCACAGATTTTGGAGACAGGTTCCTGGCCGGTGGACTTACAACCTAAAATGGACAAGGGTGAGGGGAACACAAATAGAGAAAGACACACACACGCATTCCCATTTTACAGATGGGGAACTAAGGCTGAGAAGCTGTGATTTGACCAAGGGCCACCCAGTGAGTTCATGGCAAGGTCAGAATTTGAACCCTGGCTTCCCAGGACCAAGTCCAGCACTTGCACTACACTACACCTCCTACCTCTGCCTGACCAGATAACTCCTCCCTAGTCTCGACCCAGTGGCAGAGTGCTGGCAAGCTGTAGGCTACGTCCTGCAAAAACATACTCCCCTCACTCTGTCGCACCCCTCCCCAGGGATAGCCACAGTGCTAGCAGGGACTGACACCTCCCACCATGTATAGCCATGGCCAGTCTCTCATTATTACTATTTTTATAGCTCTTGCAGTGGTCAAAGTGTTTTACAGTCCTTATCAAGGATTGTATTGGATCACCCTTGAGGTCCCTTCCAACCCTAAAATTCTATTATTCACCCTCACAACAAGCCTATAAGACAGGTCAATATTATTCTAATTTTATAGCTAGGGAATGGAGGCTAAGAAGTAGTGACTTTCCTAAGGAACACCTACTGAGTTTATGGCTGGGAGCATACTTGAACCTTCGTCTCCCAGGCCTAAGTCCAGCAGCTCACGCACTAGAGTAAACTGACTCTCTAACAGGAGCTCTGGTAGGTACGCAGTGCTCCATGAGAAATTCTGAAGGGTGATGGTGGTCTGTTATCCCAAAAAATGTTGGCAACCACTGGATCAGCAATAGCTAATGATACATTAAAGACAAGGTAGTATGTTTTTACACATGTTTAAATGGCTTTTTTTGTCTGATACAGTTTAACTTATTATTAAT
>QEPC01011807.1:750805-771015 GCA_003113815.1 Sphenodon punctatus | reverse complement strand
TCCATACTGGATCCATTCCCATCCCCCACAACGGCTAGGTGGGGAATGGAAATTGCTGCTGGGTTGTGGAACAGGGTTGTGCTTTTACCCTGGTATTTCCAAGATCATCTCCTTCCTTACAGGGTGAACATGCATTAAGAGCTCCTAATCGCTTTTGTGGTCTATGGTAATGTGGTTATGTCACAACATCCCCGGCGCTCAGTCTCTCACATTGCAGGGCTTCGTGTGATGTGGTGATGTTGAGCCGAAGTGTGGTATCATGACATGCTGAGGCAGCCCCACAACACTCTGATGACTGAGTTTTACCCTATCACCAGGGCTTAATTTGTACTAGGGGCGGGCTCAGCCCTGACACCTCTTCCAGATCCTGTCACTGCTGCTACTACTTTGTGAGAACCCACCCAAGGCTAGATGCAAAAACACCAGCCTCAGCCCGTCTCTCCCTTGACAGGATTGGGTTTGATCGCCAGCAAAGGCATCAGCCCCCAGTCCTGGCCCTCAGCAAGGGCTGGCAAAGTAGGGGCAGGGCAGCTTCACTGACCTTTTTGAATTCTACCCCTCTCTTTCTTAATCAAGAGGTAGGGGGCTTCTGGGATAAGTTTGAGCCCTGGCACTTCCTTTTGTTACAAATTAAACACTGCTGCTCATCACCCAAGCCTGGAGCACTTCAAGCCTACAGAAGCCCTTCCCAGTCTAATAGAACGTTATTTTAATAATGTTGTTTGTTTTTTTAATTAGAAAAGGCTTTGGGTTTTCCCCCTTTAAGCAAAGAAAAATCTTGCTTCATTCATTTTCTTTTTAGCGGGAGCTTGGTTGACATGTGCAGAAAAGTTCTAAAGCAACTGAGATCGCACAAGCCCATTGCTTCACATTTTGGCAAACAAATTCTCTCCTGGCCACACATCACACAGGGGAATTGTCTAGGGGTTCACACCCTTTCTGAGGAGGTTCTGAAGGGGATGGGTGGGGGAGAAAACATTGGTCTTATAATGGAGAGCAAGACTCAGCCTTAATTAGGGAAAGGCTGGCTGCAGCCTCCCCAGAATGAATGCCAGGGAAAGAGAATAGGGTAAAATCCAGGAGCGCTGCAAGACGGGGTGTTTTCAAATGAGCAAGGCAATGGGGGGTGGGGGGGGGTATTGTCTGTGACCACCACATGGTTCTGCCGTGGAGTCTGTATGGAGTGAGTCAAACTGGCAGCTTCCAGCTTGGCTACTGCGGCCACACAGGCAGCCACCACCACGCACTTCCCCTGCCACACTCAAGCCCAGGAAAAACATCCCACAGGCAGCCGTCCCCCTTCCCTCCTGCCTACACCACCGCCCCCTGCCATGACGCACAGCCCAGGGGTCTGGTGTGCACTGGGCCCTTGCAGTGCTTTGGCCCAATGGGGTTTTGTATTTCACATGCGTGTCCTTTAAGGGTTCCTGGTAGGCCTGGGGACAAGACTGGGGAGCTGGTGGACCTGTCTGCTGGCATGGCTGGCAGCCCCCGTTCATAGGGGCAAGGGCTTTGTGACCACCCGTTACAACGCATCCATTTGACTTGCCCTGCATGGAGTACTCTGGATTTCCCAGCAGTGCTCTGTGAGTGGCCGAGAGTGGGTGCTCCATGCCTCACAGGGACACACATCCACCCACCAACCTTCAGACGGGCAGCTGGATCCATGGCTCCTGGGTGGCCATGCAGGTTAACATTCTTGTCTGAGAACAGTGACAAGTTTTTCATTGGGGTTTGAGGAGTCTCAGACCAACACTCCTCAAACCAACACTGGGAAGTTTTGAGGAGCCTCTTCAGAGTCATTGTGGGGGGAGGGTTGAAATAAGAGATGATGCTGCAGGGCAAGAATGCAGGACATCAGCAGAATCTTAGGAGAACAACAGAAGAAGGTCCTTTACCACTAACATTCACCAGGTTTAATACATACATGGGTAACTACTATACTGCCTCGAGTAGAGTTACAATTGGGGTAAATTTGGTCCACCTGCATCTTGTCTTTTTACCAGACTACAACACCACCATTTACGTCATCACTCAGTTTGCCCTTATACCTGCTTCCTGAAAGCAGGCTGAATTTAGCCAAAAAGGAGGAAGAAAGGAGGAGAGAGGAAGGAGGGACGGTGGCTGTTTAGACACTGGATTAGAAAATGAAAGAGCAAGAGAGGCTAGCATTGAATTTATTTTGTCTCTGTGCCAGATTCCAGAACTAGAAGGACAAGATGGTCTATACACTTTTCAGATATTACAAAATAAAAAGTGTCCAATCCTAACACCTCCCTTTCTACAGAACAGCTGCAAGTTACAGAAAGACAGATGTCTCTTGTGGGAGGAGCTGGCGACTGAGGTGAACTGACAGGGATTCCCTACTTCCCTGTCACTCACCAGAGTTGGGATTTCTCTGTCCACCTTCCCACTCCACACACAGGGGTCTCATTTACTTCTCTCTCTTTCTTTCGGGTTGAGGGACTAAAATTTATTTTATTTGTTTACTTATTTATTCAAATTTATACGCCATCCTTCCCAATGAGGCTCAGGGTGTCTTACAACATATAAAACCAGCTAAAAACTCCCATAACCCCCTACAACTCTTTCCCCAATCCCCCACTCACCCCACCTAGCCGTATCCCTGCCTGCCCAACACTTGGTCAAACGAAAAGGTCTTACATCGTTTCCAGAAGATGAGCAGGCTCAAGCTTAGATGAATCTCCAAGGGGAGAGAGTTCCATAATTGCAGGGCAGCCGGCAGTCAGTGCAGACTCTGGAGCACTGGTGTAATATGCTCCCAGCAACCCGCCCCAACAGAAGACAGCACGCCACATTCTGCACCAACAGAAGCTTCTGAACAGTCACCAAGGGCAGCCCCACGCAGAGTGCATTGCAGTAGTCTAGCCTCAAGGCATGGATGACAGTGGCCAAGTCTGAATCGGATAAAAAAAAGTTTCAGTCTTCTCACCAGATGTAATAGGTGAAAACTGGAAGCCTGTTAGCCCCGGGGAAATAGTGGATTTAATTGCCTCACTCAAAAGTGGCAAGGCCCCTGGCGGGGATTTTTTCCCAGCTGAATTTTTGAAGAGAGAGGTGGCTTGGTGGGCCCCTGTGCTGGCAGCCTTGTTTACCGGAATAAACACCTCTGGGAATATCCCTGAGGATTGGGGTGAGGCAATAGTGGTGCCCATCTTTAAGAAGGGCTCTTCTCAAGACCCTAAGAACTACAGACCCATTAGTTTGCTTAGCATGCTTGGGAAACTGTATGTCAAATTTCTTCTTGTTAAATTGAAAAGATGGGTCAATTCTAAAGTTATCTTGGTTAATGAGCAAATAGGATTTTGGGTGGGGAGGTCCACTATGGACCACTGTTTCCTTCTCTCCCATCTGATCCAGAAATAGGCAGGTCCAGGGAAAGCACTGTATGTGGCTTTTGTGGATCTTAGAGCCGCGTTTGATTTAGTCCCTAGGGAGCGCCTTTGGCAGAAGTTGTTTGNATATATATATATATATATATATAATAGGTGAAAAGCACTCCTGGCCACTGATGCCACCTGACAATCCAGGCACAGTAGTGTATCCAAGAGCACCCCAAGGCTGCAAACCTGAGTGACCAAAACAGGCTGGATCCCATCAGTAATAGGGGTCCCTATATCTCCCAGGTCACAAGGCCAGCCAGCCATCATCACCTCCGTCTTACCTGGATTCAACTTCAATTGGTTAGCCCACATCCAGTCCCCTACAGCAGCCGGGCACTGGGTACTCACCAAGACTGCAGGACCTGGGTCAAATGAAAAAGAGATAGAGTTGCATGTCATCAGCATACTGATGGCACTTCACTCCAGATCTTCATATGACCTCACCCAGGCGCCTCAGATACACATTGAACAGGAGTGGGAACAAGATGGAACCCTGTGGGACTCCACCAGGGAGCTCCCAAGGGGATGACGAGCCATCACCATCCTCTGGGTTCTCCCAGGTAGGAAAGAGTGGAACCACTCAAGAGCAGCCCCACAAATGCCTGCTAGATTCTGCAGCCATGTCAACAATACCCCATGATCAACAGTATCAAAGGCCACTGAAAGATCTAACAAAATTAACAGGGTACAGTTGCCCCTGTCAATTTTCAAGCGGAGATTGTCAACCAAGGCCACAAGCGCAGTCTCAGTGCTACGGCCCAGGACGTAGGTACAGGAATCCGATAGTATCGAGATGTGCCTGAAGCTGTGAGGTGACCACCCATTTAATAACCTTCCCTAAAACGGGATATTAGAGACAGGGTGATAGCTGGCAGGGGAGTCAACATTAAGAGATGGTTTCTTGGACCATGGTCGGATGACTGCAGTTTTGAGGCCATCAGGTACTCTGCCCTCCTAAAGGAAGCATAGACAACCCCAGCCACTAGCCAGCAACAGCCTCTTTGTCTCCTGGCTGGCTTTCACCAGCCAGGACAGGCATGTATCTAATTCACAACTGGTCATCCACACCACTCCAAGCACACGCTCTACGTCGGTGGGCAAGACTAATGGAAGCTGATCCAAGCAAACTGGACAGAATCGAGCCTCCCCAACCCCAAACTCTGACTCTTCACCCACTCTGACTTTAGCAGTTTCCAATTCCAAATCGTACCAAATATAAGTGATTTTATCTGCAAAGTAGGTGGCAGATAAAGTCACAGTGGGCAACTAATGACTAACTCCAGATGAAGACAGCCAGGATTTAACAGGCTATTCACTACCTGGAAGAGCTCCGCTGGGCGGTGTGGTCTTGCAGATGCTGTGGCACCAGCGAAGAACGGTTTCGTTGCTGCTGCCACAACCACAGCATAGTCCTTCAAAAATGGTCTATGCCACAGTCAGTTGGTTTTAGTGCATGTCAAGCGCCACCTGCACTCTAATCGCCTATCCTCTCACTTTAGCAGCCTCAGGTCCTCCGTATACCCTGTCACAGCAGAGGAAGCAGACACCTGGGTGCCACTGTGTCGATGGCCCAAGTCAATATATCATACCACAGATCAACCCAGCAGGTAAATCCCCCAGAGAGTTCTGGAATCCTGTTGGATCCATTAGTCTCTGGACCATCCTAACTGGTCCACCACCCTGATGGGGACAAAGGAGGGCAGGGATCTCGATTCAGAAGGTAATGGTCTGACCATGACAACAGTATTGTAACAACACTCCTAATAATCAGAACACCTGTTTCGAGGCTGGTGCAAAACTTTAAATTCAACATGTGTCCATCCTCATGTGTTGGGACAGATATTATCTGGGATAGGCCCATGGTTGTCATGGCAGCCATGAAATCCTGCTCTGCCCCTGAAAGGCTGACCCCAGTGTATATGTTGAAGTCACCAAAGACAATAAGTCTGGGCAATCTCAACACCACCTGCGAGACCAGCTCAGCTAGTGTGATCAGTACACCAGCAGCGGGATCAGTACACCAGCAGAATCCCCAATCTATCCTGGGCCTCAAACACAAGATGGACACATTCCATGTTGGGCAAGTCAGACACACCAGATGCCTTTGGTAGACCAGATTGTCTTTACAGACCACTGCCACTCCATCCCCTCAGTCCCCATCCTGGGCTGATGCTGCACCAAGTACCCAGCAGCACCATCTGGGCCAACACAGAAACCTTGTCCAGCTAGGTCTTGGTAATGCATATGAGGTCTATGGCCTCCTCCTGAATAAGAACATGGATGCTAGTTGTTTTATTCACTAGTAATCTCACATTAAGCAGCATCAGTGGCAGATCAGAGGCTCCACCGACCTCAACCCCCAAATATGCCGAGATGTGGGTAGATGAGGACAGGGGAACAGGCACCAAGTGTCTACCCCTCTACCCATGATTTATTTATTTTATTTATTTTATTTTATGGATTTCTATCCCGCCCCATCCTGCGATGCAGCTCGGGGCGGGATAGAAATGATGACTTTTCCGCCCTCCATGTCGTACCTCCCCATGCCCAACACGACCCCAATTGGTTTAGCAGCTGCCCCAGTAACTCCCCCCCCCCCCCATAAATTTGTTGCCTGTAATTACCAAAATATATTCAAAACTTCTTTTTAAATATCTGGAAGCCTGAGTACAAGAACATATTTATTTTATTTTTTATTTGTTTCACAACTTTTTTACCCTGCACCCTCCTGTTCACAGAGCAGCTCAAGGTGGCTCACAAAACATACAATCAACAACAATGATAAAACATCACATAGTATACAATCTAAAAATTCATTAAAAGCTAAAAATGTACTGCAAATCTACTAAAAGGACAGAGACCCCCCTCCCCCCACCCATCTTCCTCTCCAAAGGCCCAGCGGAACAGTCAGGTGTTACACTGTCTTCAGAAAGAGTGGAGGTCCGGGGCCAAGTGGGCCTCCGTTGGGAGGGAATTCCACAGCCTGGGAGCAGCCACCGAGAACGCCCTTCCCATCATCGTCACCCGGGAAACCCGGGGGACTTCGAGTCGGACGTCTCCGGCCGACCGCAGGGGCTGCAATACAATTCAAGGCCTGAGACGGTCCCACAGGTAAGCTGATCCTAGGCTGTTTAGAGCTATGTACGTCATTACCAACACCTTGAATTGGGCCCGGAAGATAGTAGGCAGCCTGTGCAGAGAACAGAGCACCGGTGTAATGTGCTCGTGGCGACCCGTCCCCAGTAAGAGACGGGCCGCCACATTCTGCACCAGCTGCAACCTCTGGATCGTCCCCAAGGGCAGCCTCACGTAGAGTGTGTTACAGTAGTCTAATTGAGAGGTAATAAAGACATGGATGATGGTGGCCAGCTCCGAGTCTGAAACATACAGCCGCAGCCATTGTACCAGATGCAACTGGCAAAATGCTCCCCTCGCCGAGATCCAGGCAGAGCTGTGTGTCGAGGAGCATCCCCAGACTATGGACCTGTGTGGCCAAAGGGGGGCAAACCCCATCAATGATGGGAGCCACCCCACCCCTCAGCCCTACCCACCAGCATCACTTCCATCTTGTCGGGATTCAACTTCAGACGGTTCGCTCTCATCCAGTTCCCCACAACCGCCAGGCACAGGGTAAGTACCGAGACTGCCGGGTCTGGGTCTCCAGAAAAAGAGGTAGAGTTGTGTGTCATTGGCGTACTGATAACAATGCACGCCGAACCCTCTCACGGCCTCGCCCAGAGGCTGCATATACACGTTGAACAGGAGAGGGGACAGAATAGAGCCCTGCAGGACTCCACACGTGAGGTCCCAGGGAGATGAAGTACATTCCCTGAGAACCACAAGCTGAGTTCTCCCGGCCAGGAACAAGCGGAACCATTCACGAACAATTCCGCCCACCCCGGCCCGGTCCCACAGCCGAGCCACCAACATCTCATGGTCAGTGGTATCAAATGCAGCCAACAGATAAATTAAAATAGAAGATCTGCCCTGCCCTAATCTAACATAACCTAATAGCAGAAGAGCAGGAAGGATTTCAGCATCATAAGGCTGCAATAGACAATGTTTTTGTCTTGACACATTTAATGAATAAATGTGTTTATAAGGAGAGGGAAATTATTTGTTGCCTTTATAGATCTTAAAAAGGCGTTTGATTCTGTGAATCATGGGAAATTATGGGTGAAACTTAAGACACTAGGAATTAATGCCCAGCTGTTAGAACTGATCACTCTTGTACATGAAAATACAAATGCAAGAGTGAGATATGGCCCAGAAGGAATGCTAACTGCTTCATTCCCTATGACCTCCGGTATGCGACAGGGATGTGTTCTCGCACTGCTCCTTTTTAATTTGTATATCAATGATGTAGTAAAAAAAATGGCTGAAGTGAAACATCTACCACTCAAGTTGAAAAATTGCCCTCTATCCATCCTGTTATATGCAGATGAATAATATTGCTCTCCCAAACGAGGAAGGGACTGCAATGATTCCAAATTAATTTTAGTAGTTACTGCAAAGAAAATTATTTGCAGATGAACTATGAGAAATCACAGATAATGGTGACTGGGACAAGGTCACCTACTTTTGAGTGGTGCCTAGATGGTCATCAGTTAATGCAGGTCAAATCTTATATTTATTTAGGCATAACTGTCAAATAATGGAATGTGGCAAAAGCATAGGATGCAAATGCTTGCAAAAGCAACTTGCTCTGCCAAAGGAATTTCTAGATTAGCTGCTACTTCAAAATATGTAAAGATGACTTCAGTACTTTGGATATATAAGGCTAAATCACAGATGCCGTTATTCTATGGAGCAGAGACCATGATTCATGCCCAATACAGCTGATAACACTCTAGAGGTTGCACAAAACATATTCCTTAGAGAACTATTGACAGTACCAAAGTGTCCCAGGGGCAGTTGTACATGCTGAAAGTGGGACAGATTCGATACAATTGTTATTATCAATTGCAACTGTGAAATATTGGATTGAATTATGCAATCTAGATCATTTGAGTTTGACACACTTGTGTTTACTAGAGCAGTTGAAACATGCTGGTATTCTTAAATATGTTTGGATTAATCAAGTGGTTTCTATACTTGCTAAGACGGGGTTTTCCTTCAAGTATTTATTGGGGAAACCTTCAGCACAGCAAATTAGTTTTATTAAGCAGAGACTGACATATATTAGCCAACAGGAGGATTTAGTAGTAACTGGTATTCAAGTTTTAAAAATACTTTTAATTTTGAGCCTTACCTCTCCTTTCTGCTGAGTAAAAACTTGTGGAGAAGTCATACCTTATTACGGTTTCAGCATTTAGATTCAGCAATTACCCAGGGAAGATGTGATGGTACCTTGTATGTGCATCATAAATACCCATGTGAATCAGGCAAAATAGAAAACATAGAACATATTACTTTTAGTTGTATGTTTTATGAAGAAATAAGAATCCAATAGGTTTATCCAATATTGGAAAATAAGAAAGGATTATACTTAAGAAGTAAATTGGAGTTATTGTTGACTTCCACCTCTGAGTATGTTGTGAGAGCTATGGCAACATTTGCCTTCTTAGCTGTCTGTAAATGCAGATTAATGTTTTAATATTCTAATTTTATTATATTTTATCTTTAAGTATAATTGAATGTTGTTGTTGTAATTGTGTGGATCACTGAATTATAATAACTAGTAGTATAATTGTATGGATTATATGATAAAACTATTATATGTGAATATGTATGGCTAAAAGCTGATACTGCTACTAACTCCCCCAAGGAATGAACATGGGGAGATGCTAGGTATGGGGCAGCACTTGTCAGAATTCAGGGATGGTGGATGCACCTTGAAACAGAAAGGGCAAGCAAGAGGCTGGTGCTTGGACAGTGCAAGCTGACAGGGCTCACCCCTACACCACAGGACATTCCCCAGCCACCTACACACTTTGGGTGTGGGGAATGAGCATGCTTCATCTTTCTGTGGAAGAGTAATTGGGAGGAGGGGATGCAATGAAAAATCAAAAGGGAGGCTGCTTGAGAGGAGATTTCCTTCGGTGCATGTATGTTGGGGAGGGAGAGAGAATGACTTCTTCCATCACACACACACACACACACACACACACACACACACAAAAAGCTTAGGGCTGTCTCCCCAACACTGGGAACATTATACAATGCATGCTCTCCTCCCCCCACCCCATCTCTTTCCTGTTTTGATGGAAGGAAAAAATGTCCTGCTTTCCTTTATTTTTCCAAACTGCCAAATACCACTGGAAAGGAATTTTTGCTCCCCCACACCCCAGCCTCCAATATAATAAAAATAATAATACTATAGCTTTATTTATGACATACATCACAGGTCATCCTGTTGTTTTTGGATATTAACGTATTATTTTTGTTTCCTAATTGAGTGGGTGGGGGCATTTGGCTCCCCCTCTCCCAGCTAGCCACCCTTTCCTTCCCTCTTGCACAACCACCCCCTCTTTTCCTTCTCTTCCCCCAACTCACCATCCTTCTGTCCTTTGCTCCTTCAGCAGCAGCAGCAGCAGCAGCAGCAAAAAGAAAGCCTGCTGAACAAGCGTAAAAATAGACTCGGCAGTTACTCAGCTTTTGAGAACATGATAACATGACTCATGAGGTAAAAAAGAGATGTGAAAACCAAAAGCACTTGCACCCCGCACATGCACACACACCTCTTCCATACCCCCAACAAGCCAAAGGAACAGAACACAGGGCTAGATGGCTCAATTGTGCTCTGCTCCCCCCTCCTCTCAAATTAGGACCAGTCTTCAGTCAGGCACCAATAAAGCGGATCTGTCTGTACCACACAGGCTTATTGAAATGTAGTCAACCTCTCCATTCACACTAACTCCACAGAGTGTGAGGACACTACAAATCATAGGAAAGTTGGGCTCTGGCACAGTCTAATATGCTGACAGAGGGGCAGGGTCCTAGCTAGACTGAAATGGGACCCCGCTTCCTGTCCCCATCCCTGTCCCTACATGAGATGCACACAAATTCCACATGCACTGTGGGCCCCCCAGGCTTGTGGGCCCCGGGTGCAGCTGCACCTGTGGTAGCTGCAGAGGGGGTCTGTGTTAGGTGAAGGGACAGGCAGTTAAACCAAAGGTGGTATTTAGGAGGTGGAGGGCTATTATTCCTGGCTGCATGCTTTTGGGGCAAATCAGTGCATGCCTCTCCCTCTCCTCTGGTGTCTCAGTTTTCCATACTTCTCTGTAGTCAGGTCCTATGTTTGCAGTCACAGACCTGTACCTGCACATGGCAGAATTCCAAGATGGGCAATGATTTCTGGGGACATGGCCCATAGTTCATAGCACCATAGCTGTGCCACTGCAAAATAAGAGGCTGGACTTTCAAGAAAGCTCAACTCATTGGAATTTATTTTGACCCTTATTTATAACCCACCCCAGGACCGACGTTAGAATATGTGAGGCCCAGGACAAAGATAAAATGTGGGGACCCTAGTGGCCACACCCTTTCGGGGAAACCCTTCACAGGGCCCTAAAGGTGGTTGTGTTTGGAGCCTTGCTGGGGGGAGTAGGGCACCCACAGCATGCCCTGATGGACCAATGTGGAGCCCCCAAAAGATCAGGGCCTGGGGCAGTCACCCCAGGTTGCCCTGTGGTAAGGCTGGCCCTGACTCACCCTATCCCATGGGCCCAGGGCAGAACTTTACACTTCTTATTTAGTTCACCTTCACAACAACTATTCCCATTTTACAGATGGAGAACTGTGGCTGAAAGATAGTGACTTGCCCAAAGCTATCTAGTGAAGCGAAGACAAGCTTTGGACCCTGGTGTCAACACCTTATCCATTGTGCTACATTGGTTTAGCTGGATAAATAGGAGCTGGGTCTCAATTGTGGGTGTTGAGCACTTGCAGATTTGTCCCTTGGTTTAAAAAGCATCAGTCTTTGTGCAGGTGCTACAGTCCAAAGGCTAACCTCACTCCTCCCACTGTAGCTTTACTGATGCCAAGTGAGTTACGGCAGGAATTATTAATTATTATTTATTATTAAGCATTTATAAAGCGCCAGCAGTGTCCCTACCCAGTGGGCTTACAATCTAAGATGGACACAGGTAAGGAGAACACAGAGAGAGACGAACACACACACATTCCCATTTATTACAGATGGGGAACTGATTCTCTCTAATCAGACCTTTTACCCCAGGAGCATAAGAGTAATGATTATCAGTGAAGTCACAAGCTTTATTGTGACACCCCAAAGGGTGTCAGCCGTTGTCTGGGCTGTTTGCTCGGCTGGGGTCTCTTCTGCTCGACGGACAGTGCGTCTCTTTTTAGAGAGTGGTGGCAGGATGGGGTGTTCACATCGCAGGACGGATCAAGCTGTTGCCCCTCCCACCGTCATCCCACCGCAAGTGCGAGGGCTCTTGCCATCACCGCTGCTGTCGTTGCTGCTGCCACTGCCAAGCCAGACCCAGACCCCAAGGACTCACGCTGCCTGGCCCCCACAGGTACCATCTTCCCCCTCCCCCATTTGGAGGAGGGGGCGGGGCCTGGGCACCCGACTGGGAGTTCCGGGACTTCTGACAAGGATAAAAGTGGCCTGCTGCCCGGGACTGAAGGGACCAGGGGCAGGAGGCTTTGTATGTATGTTTAGCTGTGTGCTCTGTGTTTTGTGTTTTTAAGGGGATTTGGGGGGGAGATGGGGTATGTATTCTATGGAGATGGGGGGAGTGGGCTAGGGAGGATAGGGTCAACCCCTGTGGTGAGAGGACAGGAGGTGGCCCTGAGGGGAGGCGGGCGAGGCCTCCCTGTGAGAGGAGGGGCATAGCCCATATGATGGGGATGATGTAGCGCTGTGTTTTGTATGTAAGGGTTGGGGTATTGTAGTAGTTGATTAATGGGGTTATGTTTTTGGTTTATTGATGATTTACATTGTACTGATGTATTGTGCATCATATATAATTCTATATATTATTTCTTGTTGAAGGGTTCCCCCCTCTCCTGGTGAGAGCAGGAGGGGGAGAGGCCTCCCCCTGGTGGCAGCAGGGTGGAGGAGTGCGGGAAATGTTGGGGTGTGTGTGATAT
Source organism: Sphenodon punctatus (assembly GCA_003113815.1). Classification (NCBI taxonomy): domain Eukaryota; kingdom Metazoa; phylum Chordata; class Lepidosauria; order Sphenodontia; family Sphenodontidae; genus Sphenodon; species Sphenodon punctatus. The sequence goes on along the minus strand of QEPC01011807.1, from coordinate 758,551 downwards.
GATGTTGATGTATTTTTGTATTTGGGGGTTATTGATTAATAAGGGGTTTTGTTTGCCTCTATTGATGTTTAAATTGTATTGATGCCTTGTGCATCATATATTGTTTCTGTATTATATACTGTTTGTTAGCCGCCTTGAGCCGCCTTTGGCGGGAGAGTTGCAGGATATAAATTCAAATTGGAATTGGAATTTATTGTGCACCATATGGAGGCTACAATCAAACTCCATTCCATAGAGTCCAGTTCAGATTCTCCATGTTTCTCCCTATGGGGTGCACCTAGAGTCCAACTCAGGTGGCAGAGAAGCCCAGTTCAGATGCTTCCCATCCCCTGGAGAGGAATGTACCCAGAGTTCATTCCACAGGAATCTAGTTCAGGTTCTCTCCACTACCAGCAGCTACCCAGGAGGTGTGCTCAGAGTTCATTCCAAGGAACACAAGAATCCTGTTCAGGTGCTTCCCCTCCTATGGGTGATGCACCCTGCATCCATTCCAGGGGCCACTGGAATCCAGAGCAGGTTGTTCTCCTCATCCTGCTTGGAGCTGCCCCCAGAACCCATCCCAGGATGGGTATTTATTTTCACTCTTAGGAGCTGGGGCTTGGAGGCAGCTCCACATGCCCCTCTTTCTATGATCTTAAACCAAATCCCCCTGATCTTATCCTCCCTGGCTGGAAGGTGGCAATAACACCCACCCACCCAACTGGGCTACAGCAGACTGACCAGTGAGTCATTGCCTGAGGACAAAGCACAGCAGTGTTGCAGGCCTTGAATGCATGGCAACCCAGTGACAGCATTGGTAACACAAAGGCTCCCACCTCCCCAGCCCAGGCCTTCTTCTCTAACAAAACACCCACCGTACACACACTCGCCTGGCCTCCACCCCCAATGCCCAGACAAAGTGGCATCTCTCAGAACAAAGCGTTTCAATAGCTCTCCTGCCCTCTGCCCTCTCCCAAACAATGAGAAATCAAGGAATATTGTCCTGAGCTGAATAAAAAGAGCTAAATATAGACCATCTGATGTGTTCTTGGTTTCCTGCCCGTGACTCCACTCAATCCACTCCTTGCTAGTTGTTCACACTGACACAGAGGGCTTCAGACTGGGTGAGATCACCACAAAGACACCCCTTCTCTCCCCTCACAGAAGGAGGCAGAGGGGATTTCCAAGGCTGACTGTGCTTCCTCCTTTTTCACACAAGGGGGCAAGGGTAAATGCCAGGGGCACTCGGGGGGGGGGGGGGGGGCGGGTGTAGTTCTCTCGGGTATGGGAGTGATGACAGCATGGCAGTTTCATCCTGCCTCCACTCCTGTTCTAATTCTGGGCTGCCCACACAGTTCTGCCAGCACATCTCGCCCCCTTGCTATTCCATTCCTGATTCCTCCATACAGCTCCATCCGTGCTACTGCATTCATACCTGCAACATCCTCTGCTATTCTAGTCCAAGGAGCCCTATACATAGCTCCACTCACTCACATCTGTTGTCTAGTCCCACCCCCTCGAGACTCCCAGAAAAGAAATAGGCGTAGGCCAGAGCTCAGAGCAAACAAGTTGACAGGGTCAGGAAAGCTGGGGTTTCATGAAGTAATTTGCTAACAATGTTTTCACAAGAGACTCTTGCCAAAATGTTCCCCTTCAGCTAGTGATAAGCAGGAGCATAGCCAGGGTGTTTGTGAGTTCTTGGGGAAGCTATTATTGATTAATTTAATTTAAACAGAAATTGTTGCCCACAGGAGAAAGTGTCATCCAGTGGATACCGTGTTAGGCTTGGAACTGAGAGGCCTGGCTTTGAAGCCTGGTCTGACTGGATGTGTGGCATTGGGCAAGTCATTACTCTCAGCTGCAGTTTCCTAAGGTGTCAGTGACAGGCCTGGCCAGGGTGAGCTTGGGGGAAGCAGTGTGCCGCCCCATGATTATACCAGTTATATTTGTCTGCAGTGGCTTCCATTTGCATTCTGGGCACAATCATAGGTGCTGGTATTGACCTATAAAGCGCTAAGTGGCCTAGGCCCTGTATACCTGAAAGACTGTCTCCTCCCATATTCTCTATCATGATCCTTAAGATCAGTCAAGAACCACCTCTTGCAAGTTCCATTGGCACACAATGGCTGTACAGCAAGGGCACATAAAGAGGTTTACTATGGGGTTGTTACACCAAAACCCAAACATATTCCAGAGGTATGTCAGTTGTGGCTTGACATTTGGCAGGCAGGGATAAGGTTTGTGGAGGGTTGTTTTTTAGGGAATTTTTTAATGCTCTATTTTGTGTGTTTTATTTTTGTTATGTTTTATATGCTGGTACCTAACCTGAGCCTTCAGCATAGGGCAGGATACAAACCTAAATAAATAAATATTAGGACACCCACATTCTTCTCAAGACTATGGAGGTGGGTGTCCGATTGATTTCCCATAGTGTGTGGGAGGGAGCTAACGCATCTTGACAATCATGTCTTAAGTGTGGGTCTAAAGTCCGTCACCTTTTTTTTAGGAATACTCAGAGCGTATTGATCCCATCTATTGCTCTGTATCTTCTTCCTGTCACTTGTAATGGAGCTGGGGAATCAGTGATGCCCTCATCAGGAAATGGTTCTCATCAGTCCTGATGCATAGAGTTGTCTGGTAGATTCCAACAAGAGAGCAATTTGCTCTGCAGAAGCCAGAGGGATGAAGTTGAGGGCTGGCTGTGGTATCTAGAGGAGGCGAAGTTCTTATCAGAAGCAGGAAACTTGCCCAAACTTTCTCTTTGCTTTGGCAAAACCCAACCTCCAACACAACACCGGCTTTACCCTGATCCCCATTGTCACCAGTACTATGGCGAGCAGGTGGAAGCTGGTTCTCCCACGCTGCATGCTCCTTCTCTAGCTGCATAATTTGCCAGGGGCACTTTGATTATTTTTTTTTATTTTAGACAAGAATCTGGGGGTAGGCTCTTTGAAATGTCACTTTGATTTACCAAGGATGGACTTATGCCAAATGTGGCAGGAACACCGGATCCCCACAAGGAGAGGAAGAAGAGGAGGGAGCAGAACAGCAGCTACAGTCTTATTCACAGAGAAAGAGAGGGGAACCTGCACGAGAGGGGAAAGAACAGTTGTAAAAGCCACTGGGGAGAATGGGCTTTTGCTTGTGCTTGGGTGTGCTTTACCTGTAAATTGGGAACTCTAATCCCAGGCTGGGAGGATAGTGATGCTTAAGAAATCAAAGAGATGGATGCCAGTGTTCATCTCAAGGTCCCTGGGTTACTGGTGTGTGGCTCGCTGCCAGAAGTAATTGAATCACTGCATGCAAGTTCAAGAGGGTTCATAGCCAGTAAAGATGAGGCCTCCTGCAATGAGCCTGATTGCCATTGTTAGCTATGGGTGCTGTAAGCCACCTCTCTGCTCCTCCTCCCACTAGTAGGGTTGCCAGATATGCAAGTTTTTCCAGGACACTTTTGAAAAATACATGTTGCAGGGTCTGCATTGGTGCCTAAAGCAGTTTTGGAGGTAAGTATCTCTTACCTCATTTTAACCTCCCATGTGTTCACACAAGTAGAGAAGTAAAAATAAGGATAGTTACCTCTCCAAACAAGTAGTGCTAAAGTGTGGAAAGGGGCTTTTACTCTGGGGTACATGCTCATATGTACTGTTATGGGGAATTTTCTCCTGTGCAGTCCTCTGCTGTTCCAGGAACCCTCAGTACTTTCTCCTTCCCGCCTCCCCCCACCTCATATAGCATCTCTGCCTCACTGACTGCTTGTTATTCCAGCTTCCCCCCCCCCCCTTTACTGGAAGTTCCCTGAGAATTAAAAACCAAAAGAAATCAGGGGAGGGGGGAAGCTATTTAACTCATGGCTTTCTCTGCTATTGCAACAGAGGCAGAATGAGGTAGTTACTCCAGAGTAATTTCCCCAGAGTAACTACTTTCAAATATGCTTGTGAGAACAAGCCCTATGTTGCCTAATGTAATGTAACTAATATACCACTACACATAGGATTTTACAGGCAAAGTGGAACCAGAGCAATAAGGAAGCATTGTAGCCCACGTAAGATTTGGGTTTCATGCTCACTTTGGTATTCAGTCTGTAGAGGATATCTCAGTCTTTTGTAACCCTCAGCCATGGAGTCTGGTGCATTATCTCAAGCTATAAAAATGCCCATTTTTAGCTTTGGAAGTTGCTGGTTCAGTACTCAGTGCATCTGCCAAGAATGCAGCCATCACCTCAGCTTCAGGTTCCAGTGACAGCCGTAGCAGGACTTCCATTGTTTATGATAAAGCAGATCAGAAAATACAGGAAGAAGAGCCATGAAAAAATAGCATTTTTCATCAAAAATTCAAATTATTAAAACATTTCTATCCACTCAATAAGCTATTAAAAAAACATGAAAACTTTTAAAGAGAGTGTTTAAAATTCTCAAGCAGTTCCAATCTTCAGATGGATGAGGATGTGATCCAGGGTGCCTGCCTTGAGAACTTTACGCATGCTTTCCAAGGGCTAAAACTAGGGCCATTAAAAATCACGAGTCAGCTCCAAAAATCATGAGATGAGTGTTTTAGAATGATGAGTTTTAACAAGAAATGTATTTATTTTTTTATTTTTTTATTTATTTAATTTATTTAAAATTTCTTACTACCCCGCCCCTCCTGCCACAGGAAGCTCGGGGCAGCTTACAATCCACAATACAACAATAATTGGAGGTTCTTTCATCTTCTGGTTTGGAAGCCTTGAAGGATCACACACTCAAGCTTTTCTCCTCAGCAGTGAATTGCTAAAATACCCAAAGGTGAATGGGGTTCAGGGACATATAACTACTTGGGAGCTGGCACACTGTTTGTGGAATATGTGCTCTATCCATGGGCTGGATAGGTGGGGCCCAGGCCATGTAGGACTTTATAGGTAAGCACCAACATCTTGAATTGGGCCCAGAAGGCTATAGGCAGCCAGTGCAGCGAACAGAGCATTGGAGTTATGTTCTCCCGGCGGTCCGTCCCTGTAAGGAGATTGAAGCCTCCGAACCATCACCAGGGGAAGCCCCACATAGAGTGCATTACAGTAATCAAACCTCGAGGTGATGAAGGCATGGATGATGGTGACAAGGTCACAGTCTGAGATGCATGGGTGTAACCATCGTATCAGATGTAATTTACAAAATGCACTCCTTGCCACAGCCGCCACCTGGATATCCATGCAGGGCTGCAAATCGAGGCGCACACCCAGACTGTGAACCTGGGGGGCCAAGGCAGGGCAGACACTATCAATGATAGGGGCCTCCACTCCCTCGGCCCTCCCCATCAGCATCACCTCCATCTTGTTGGGATTCAGCTTCAGGCAGCTCACTCGCATCCAGTCCCCCACAGCTGTCAGACACCGAGTAAGCAACGAGACTTCCAGGCCTGAGTCTGCTGAAAACGAGAGCTAGAGCTGGGTGTCATCAGCATATTGATGACATCGCACTCCAAATCCTCTCACGACCTCACCCAAAGGGTGCATATACACGTTGAACAAGAGAGGAGACAGAATTAGGGCTGATGCGGCAGCAGCTTTTACCGCGCCGCGATTCCGTTCCGCCATTTCGGAACTGCCCGCGCCACACCGCAACTTTTCTGCGGATATTCCGCTAATTCCGCCGGAATTCTGCAAATTGCGGAATTGCGGAAAAATTGCAGAAATCGCGGAAAACCGCTATTCCGCTATTTTTTTGCGCTGGCGGAATTGCGGAAATAGCGAAAATGTCATGTTTCCACGATTCCACTAAGTTGCGAAATTAAATAAGCGGAACCGCGGAATGAAAGCCTCTGCCATGCCGTTCCACTAATTGCGGAAACACTGTTTCCGCTGGAAATAGCTACCGCTACGATATTCCGCTACAGCCCTGGACAGAATAGAACCTTGCAGGGCCCACACACGTGAGATCCCAAGGAGACGAAGTACAGTCCCCCAGGACCACGTGGTGAGTTCTTCCAGCCAGAAATGAGCGGAACCATTCAAGAACAATCCCGCCCACCTGGCACAGTCCCGCAGATGAGTCACCAACATCTGGTGGTCAACAGTATCAAAAGAAGCCGACCATCCCTGATCTAAAGCACGGCACAGATCATCGACTAAGGCCACAAGTGCTGTCTCAGTGCCATACCCCAGGCGAAAGCCAGACTGTGAGGGATCCAGAAAACCGACCCGGTCAGGATGATCCTGAAGCTGCTGGGCCACTGCCCATTCAATAACCTTCCTAAAAAGGGAAGGTTAGAGACAGGTTGATAACTGGCAAAGGCGTCAACGTCAAGTGAATTGTGCCTGGAAAGCTATAGGTAGCCAGTGCAGACTTCGGAGGACTGGTGTAATGTGCTCCCAGCGACTCATTCCCCAAAGAGCCGGGTTGCCACATTCTGCACCAGCTGCAGCTTCTGAACACTCATTAGGGGCAGCCCCACATAGAGCACATTGCAGTAATCTAGCCTCGAGGTGATGAAAGCATGGATGACAGTGGCCAGATCTGAATCAGAAAGAAAAGGCTGCAGCCTCATCACCAGATGGAGTTGGTGAAAACTGCTCCTGGCCACCAGCACCACCTGACAATCCAGGTGCAGCGAGGGATCCAAAAGCATTCTGAGGCTGCAAACCTCCTCCTCCTCCTTGTCATTTCTATAGCACTACTAGGCGTACGCAGCACTTTACAGTCACAGATTTTCAGACAGGTCCCTGCCCAGTGGGCTTACAATCTAAGATGGACAAGGATGAGGGGAACACAGACATATATATATATTCCCATTTTACAGATAGGGAACTGAGGTTGAGACTTGCCCAAGGCCACCCAGTGAGTTCATAACTAGAGTGGGATTCAAACCTTGGCTTCCCAGATCCAAGTCCAGCACCTTGCCTGCTGCACCACACTGGTTCTCATTGGCCATCACACTGGCCCCCTCACACCACTATACCACACTGGCCCCTTCACAGTAACCAGAGGGGGACAGATCCCATCAGTGACAGGTGTCCCAATCCCCTCTAAGTCACAAGACCAGAATAGAACCCTGCGGAACACCACAGAGATGGTCCCGAGAAGACGATGAGTAGGGCTAAGAATTTGTCATGGTCATGACAAAAGTCACATTTTTAGTTACTTTTGCCTCCCTCCATGACTTTTGAGATCTTCCCATGACTTCCATGATTTTCCCAAGTTTTTCGAGATTTCCCCCAAACTGAAGAGCAGAGTCGACAAGAAACTGGTGAGAAGAGCACGCTCAATGGTGCTAAGAAGATCCATGGTGTCTCCCTGGAGCTCCAAACCCCTCCCTGGCTGTGGCGACATGGCAAGAAGCCGGCGAAAATAGCACGCTGGGCACCACCGGGTAAAGCCACAACCTCTCCCTGGAGCTCCAAACCCCTCCTCAGTGTTGTTTCTTGTGGAGGGCGGAACTTTGGGCAAGGTCAAGTGGCGGCACAGCATGGTGTGGCGGCGGGATCAGAGGCAGAGAACGTTATCGTTGTCAGAGCTTCAAGAGGCGCCCAGGAGGATATGGCAGCATTTCCTCTGCCTTTATCCCCTGCTTGGTCTTACAATCTAAGGGGGGATTCAGACGTTCTGATTTTTGTGAATTTTTTAAAAAAACGAATGTTTCATGCATGTCTGAACACATAAATTTGATTAAATGCGGTCAATATCGCACTAAAGAAATCCGACTTTCAAAGCTACTCAAACCTACCTTTTTGCTGTCCGTTTTCAATAAATCCGCACTTAACAGCAGTGTGAAAGCAACATCGTACTGGTTTTAACT
>QEPC01011807.1:733082-743527 GCA_003113815.1 Sphenodon punctatus | reverse complement strand
GAGAGGTGTGGCCCTTCCTTTTAAAAGCCCCCTACCCCCTCAATGGTCATTGGTCCTTGGTAAGTCAGGTGGCTGTACCTTTCCCTGGGATTGCGAAATCCTGCCTAGCAGTACCTGGAAGCCAAGGTGTCAGTGAAGGTCAGCTGGAAGGTCAGGGAAGCTGCTACTGGTGGCAGGTTCTGCCACAGCCAACACCTGAACGTTATGGTCAGCCTTAACCCCTGGCCTCTCCTAGATATAGCAGTGGCACTAGCTGAGACCAAAACCACATGCGTAGTGCAGCCACAGCCTGGCCACATGGTGGCCTGGGAGACATTGTGATGGTTGACAGTGGTCCATTGGTCTAAAAAGACTGGAAATCACTTAGGGCATTTTTAGATGTGCACAAAATTTGCAGGTTACAGTAATCTCCCACGATCATAGGACTCCTCAGCATACGCAAAAGTGCTGTTCACACGTGCCCCCACCCCCCCCGATCACGCATGGGGGGAAAAGACATGTGGTACACACAGAGTTGCATTTTGGCAATGGCAATTGGAACAACTGGAGCATTTAGTTGGTTTCAGTTGGATTCAGTTCAATTAATTGGAGCATGTAAATGCTTTCAAAATGGCAGTTGGAGCAAATGTGATCTTGCATGACTGACGTTAATCTCAATCTGTGTCTTTAGCGTGCAAATCTGGAGGGGTGCATTCTGGAACCTTCAATACTGAGGGTTCCAGAAACCAAATTAAGACACGGAAGTTTCCACATAACACATGCAAGAGTCGTTCACACATGAGTAGGTATGAGTTTTAATCACTGTTTGAATTGTCTGCTAGTAGGAGTTTTGTCTTGTCTAAAATGCCCATGGAGAAAAATGTTTAATCAGGAACATTGGTAGGTGATATCCTAATACTCCTCTAAGAAATCTGAAACTGTGCTGGCACCATTCTCCCTGGGGAATTCATTTCAAGGGACTAGAGGTGAGATATGGAGCCTTTTGCCTTGGTACAAAGATGGTAGTGATCAAATGGGTGTTTAGAAGGTTGGGTTGGGATAAAATAGCCTGAACTACAGAATACTTTCTCAAAATTTAGGGGATTCTCCGACAGTTCATACTATTATGGAGGGGTGGGATCAAGTGACGATCTGGATGCAAGCCTCCACAAAATTCAGGGGTGTTCAGATCTGGGACTGTGCTTAAGTGAAAGGGGCTCACAGGTCACTTTCTGATGTCACATTTACTGCATGGCCAAGTGCTGATGCCAAATGGTTCTTTGTACATGTGAACAGAAGTGTCATGATCTTAATACAGACTTACATCATGGTAGTCACCCCTGATTAAATATTCGTGGCTCTTTGACATGGGTCCTTTTACTTTTTGGTGACCACCAATGATATGTATGTCTGTACTGGGTTTTTATCAAACGTCCTGTTTCCAGTCTTCCAAATGATCATGGAGAAGTAGATAGACCTCCCATGACTTGTGATGCCTTTTCCAGTCTCTTCACTCTGGCCTCCTTAGATTATGCCCAGTAATCTCTTCCCCTTGCACCAGCCATTTTTAAAAATAAAAAACAGAAATAAAAAACATCCCACACCATGCTATGTCTGTTCCTCTCCTTGCTTGCTTGTCAGTAGCGCCAGGTACATTGCTTGCACTATATAAATAAATAAATAATAACAATAATAATTAATAAGCAGTCATGACCAGATACTAACCACGCTCCTGCACTTGCATCCCCTCATGCCAGCCATGGAGGAAGTTGAACACTTTGCTGTCATGCAATTTGTCAGACAGCGCAATCAACCAAAATGTTCTTCCAGATCTGGGGAAATGAGAAATTTCAGACACACTTCTGAAAGAATTTTCCAAAGAATGGAAGCTTTGGTTTTTCACAGGAACATGAAACCGTACTGCTTGGGCTAGATGTACAAGGATTCCCAAGTACACAACCTATAGATCTATTAAGGCCTTCATCAATCAATCTCTATGACCAATATTTTGGAAGCGATCCCTCCATTCAGTGTACCACCGTGACTGGCAACAGCTGCTGAAGAGCATGCAGCCATAGGAAGAGGTCTCCATAGCACCTAGCATTGAACACTGGGAAGAAAGCAACAGGGAAACTAGGTCCAGTCCATCCTTGATTTGCACTTAGTTCCTTCTTGTGGAGACTCCTGGGCCATGTAAGCTTCCAGTGTCCAGTTGCTTCTGGACTTGCCAAACTTTTCTCTTGTTACTCTTTCTCCTGTCCCTCAGAGCAGCAGCAGTAGCACCTTCTTGTTCTGGTTCCATTTTTGTTTCCTCTTGATATGCCCTGAGATTCCTAGACACTTTCCCCTCTCCAGCCACTCTCCCTCAGAAAGCACCCTCTTTCACATCTCCCTAAAAGCTGCTTACCTGGAACAGGCAATGATTGTAATGAAAGCAAAGGTAGAGGGGGAAGATTTAATTTACAAGACATGTACTTTTAGCATGGCTTCTTCCTGTCCAGACTGACCATTGATACTGCTAAGGAAAGGATCTGCCACTCCTGGAACTTCAGCTTCAGCAGCTTGATCTGTTCCTCCATTATCCCTTGCAGCACAATAGGTTGTGTTTGCAGAGCCTTGCTCTTGGTCCCTTTGGCTGTGTCCTCCATTCATGTAACAATATTCTTCAGTCCATATAATTTCAAGAAGTACAGGTGCCCAGCCCAGAAAACCTGCAAGCATACTTCAGTTGGCATATTACAGAAGTGGGTAAACTGTGGCTCTAGAGTCACATGTGACTCTTTAGCCCCATTGTGGTAAATGAATGTGACTCTCAGATGATCTTCAGCTGTCCAGTGTGGTGTGCTTTTGGAGCAAACTGAAAGAATGTGAAATGACTGTTCCGCACAGTGCATTTGGTAAATGCAATTACAGTGCACTCTGGGATACCATGAGAGCCCATGGGTGGGTAGAATGTTGTTGATGGTAAACCATCATATTATGCCCTGACATGACCGACATGTGAACAAGTACCATGAATAGATGGAAGTTGCCCTGCAGTAAACATTACATCTGAAAGAGCCCATAGTCTTCAACTAGGAAAGATAATATTTTAAATTTACATAGCTCTTTTCATTTCTGTGTATGCACTGGGTAAATTGTCTTTTTATAACAACCTCTGTGAGGCAGGCACATATTGTTATTTCAGTTTTATGCACAGGGAAGCCTGGGGGAGGGACAGAAAGATTATATGACTTTTCCAAGATTACAGACACAGACAGTATCAGAGCTTGGATTATAAATCAGGGATTGCTCCTTCCCAGTGTCTCATTCAGCCCACACAACTATGTTGTCTCTCTAATTCCCAGCAGGACAGGTGTCTGCATAAAAATTAATTCTACCATAGCAGTTCTATGGTAAAACTGCTTAAAAAAAATTTAAAAACCATTCTAGCCACTAATTTTCTGCCTTGTTGACAGTCACAGTAAAGTAACCAAGGACTCTCAGTGAACCGTGGAAACTGAACTCTCCTGTGACCCGCTAAGGGTGGTCTCCTTCATCAGGGCAGAGATCCCTTGGTGCTGTGTAGTGTACACAGCAAGCTTGCTACCCATACAGTAGAGCTGCTAATGCTGCAGATAATCTTATGGACAAGGAACAGATTGCAGTTTCCAGAGTTTCCCATATTTCACTGGTTAATTTGCTAAAAAGCATAGCTAAGAACAGAGGCATCTGTGTGACCACAGAGGCTTGGCAGCGAAGGAGAAAGCATTAGAAAGCGGGCACAAATGAAAGGCAAGTATCATGGTTTCAGTCTTTTTCCAAGGCTCCCTCCATCACTCCCAGCTGTGCTGGTGCTAAGTGGAACAGTTATTCCAGGCTGAAACCAACGCCTTTGCCATTGCAAGTCCTATTCAGCATTCCTGACCGATTTCAATAGTGGCCATTGTCCCAAGGAAAGGTCATCAAAGCCAGTCAGTCTATTCGGCTCTGGTCTGCAGAAGTAGCACGCATGGGGATATATTATTGGAACAATTCAGATGAAGGAAGGGAAGAGGGAGAGGTGGACAAAGGGCTAAGATTATGGAGGGGATGAATTAAGGAGTGGTGGAAAGTTTGGGGTGCTATCTCCTTGCCCCTGCACACAGAGAAAGAAGACCAGATTCTTTTTGGGCGGGTGGACTTCAGTGACTAAGTTGACTTGGCTGGCTTCAAATGGGTTTCTCTGAATTTACACTGGTGTAACTCTGAACAGAGTCTGGTCCTCATTGGGAAAATTCTCCCCCTATGAATGTAGAGTCTGGGGCCCAATGATGGTGTTTTCAAATAGTTTATTTGGGGTCAGCTTGTCCCATATCATTCCCATAACTATTTACGTATGGGAGCAGTTTCTGTATGAGATTAGAACTCCTCATTTAGAAAAGAGATGGCTGTGGGAAGATATGATAGATGTTTATAGAATCATGATTTCTGTGTAGAAAAAGCAAATAGGGAGCTGTTATTTACCCCTTCTCATAATATAAAAACTTGGGGACACTTGATGAAATTAACTGGCAGTATGGTTAAAACAGTCAAAAGGAAGTACTATTTTTAATACAACACACTATTAATCTGTGGAGCTCATTGCCATGGGATGTTGTTAAGGCTAATAATATAACTGAGTTCAAAAAAGGATAATTTCATGGAGAATAATCTACTAATGACTGTTAGCCAAGTTGGTATGGGGATGCAATCTCTGACAGCAGGAAGCAGATAGTGAATGAGAGGAAATGGATCCCTCCATGTATGATCTGGTTCTGCACACTTTCTTTGAAGCATCTGCTGCTGTTGCCTCCAAGACTAATCCCGATTCCCAAGGTGCTTGTGGAGACCAGAGAGAGATACCAGCAGGAGCATTGCTCCTGGTACGGGTTACCCAAGCCATCCAGACCAAAGGCGAGAGATCAGATAAATTCTAGTCACAGCCCTTCTGGTGTGGGGGTTGAGCTATGGGCTGTAACTCAGTCCCTTGAAAAACCCTTTATGTACAGTAACAATACTGTAACAGCACCAGACATACAAAAGAAATGCATTGCCAAGCTTCTTTTATTACAATGGCCAATGGTCAAAGCCTGTTGGAAGCTGGAAGTCGGATGACAAAGAAAGTCTTGACCGTCAAATATATTACACATAACCAAGATGGAAAAATCCAAATGTGAAAAAAGATGGGGAAATGGAAGATTAAAATAGTGTTAGCAATATTCACTGGACAGGACTTGAGATGAATGTTCAAGGAAAGAAAGTTATGATCAATGCAGACATGGGAAAGAACAGCTAAAGAGGACATCAACAGATTGATGATGACATGGCATGAGGTTACAGAGGTTTTGAACAGTCTGTCTTAATGACAAAAAATGACTGCTGCCTTTTGCAGCTGCCAAGAGGTGTGAAGAGCATATGTATATGTAGGTATGTCTCTGCTCCTGGCCACTGTTGGAGACAGGATACTGGGCTTGACATACCATTGGTCTTGCCCAGTATTTCAGTGCCTGTACTCTTAATTCTAGCATATGCAGCAGTTTCATCTCTACTCACAAGAGATTTTTTTTTTGCCTGGAGGTGCCTGGGTTTTCTCTATTAGCAGCTATGCATCTGGAATTAATCTCTCTAGCTCATTAAGATTGGGTCATTTTGCACTTCTTATCTGAGTTTATCAAAGTTTATTTCACAAATGGAAGGTACTTGAGGTACTTCAACCTTCTCTTCCAGCAGCTCTGTGCTTTCACTGTTCAGAAGCCTACTTGGAAGGAAGCATTCCCCACTACAACAGGTTCCTTGCTAAGCCTGTATTTCACCTTTCCTAAATGCTTGTGTGATCACTTCCTAAAGTCTAAACACTGCTTTGTGCAGCGGTTTCTGTAACTTGAATAAAGCAGAACTAGACAGTGGAAGCTAGTATCTCCCCATAAATATATTCATGAGAATCATTCACATGCAATTGCTGGCATTAATATTTTCCCATTTTATCTTCTCATGATTTGGTTGTGTGCTAGTCAAGGCTTCATTTGCACTTGTCACATCATTTTGCCCTGGGACAGCTCCTGACTTGAGTGAATTTGCATCACTGGCTTCCGGTTCTGTGATAGTCATAAAGTATGCTTCCACGACAGTTTTTTTCTAATACCTCAAAGCTATCATCTTGCCAGGAAAACTAGTGCCATTCTGCACTGGGCTCAGGCAAGATTCTGAACATTCTCAGAGGCATTAGTTTTTCTAGATAGTTTAACAGTGTTTCCTGAACCGTGGTCGGTGAGCCATTTGTAATCCACGAGATCATGATATGGGATCTTCGGCAGAACCAGGCATGTCTACAGCAACAGCAAAGCAGGCTTCGACCCCTGCCAGTGCTGCAGACATTTATGGGGAATAAGGATGAACTAGGGTGTGGTCATAATGTGGCAGATGTGCTTTGCTGTCACCCCCGGCTGTCCCTCCCCCTAGAAATGGAGGCAGCGTTGGCAATTGGCAGGGATAAAGGCACTTGCCTTGTGCAGCCAATCAGAGGGACCATGGCTATCTCCATGGATGAGCAGTGGTTTGTGAGGAATATTGAAGGTTAACAGTGGTCCAGGCTTTAATTTAAAAATGTTTGAGCTCTGGTGTGTTAATATGTCCATGAATTTCCATGAGGTCTAGTGTTTTGGAGTTTTTCTATCCATGCAACTGTTTCAACTTAGTTTGCATCCAGTTGGCTTCCTCTTTACTAAGCCCTTTATCTCACCCAGTTGGACATCCATTCCTGTTCCATTTTAGGATTATCAGCAGAGGGTTAAAACATGGGTTCTATCTGGTAGCAAATGTGTGGTGATCAGCTACTCTTGTGGCCCCTGCCCACACCTTGCATCCCTGGATGATATCCCAGGATGTCCTGTGCCTGACAAGATGGCAGGAGTAAATCATTTGTGGATCACAACCAACATATAACAGGGCCCTCAAGGAGACTTCCCTAATATGGTTCAGTGGCAGCCAAGATTCTCATGATCCGAGAAAGCCAGGCTGAGGTCTAGCCCCAGGATTCCCATGCCCTGATTGGTGGGGAGCAGAAGCAACCTACCAGCCCCTCCTCTCTTCCTTCCACTGGCTCCCTCTCCCCCTTCACATCCAGTACAAATGCCCCATCTTCACCTTCAAAGCTTTTCATGGCCTCGCTCTCCACTTTTTGTTCTCATTTCCCTACTGATCAGCTATTCAGCAGGAAGGAGCACCCAGCCCACAGTGCAAACCCCAGGCTGGTGCAACCTTTTATTTGTCCAGGGCACTAAACTCCCAGGTGTAGGCACTTCCCTTGCTTCCAGAACCTCTGGGATGAATCACTCCCACTCTCAGGACCATTCCTAGCACAAAGAGTCCCAGCACCATTGAAAGGGATGCTGAATGGAAAGGCATCAGAACAGCTGCTTGCAGGGAGTGCCACCCTTGCACAGCTTCACACGTTCAGTCCCATGTCAAAGTACCCCCTTGGCTTTGAGCTCTGGCTGAGTCTTGGGTGCACTGCAAGCTTGGTGTGGTCTGGTCCCCTAACTCCTCAGCTCCCAACTCAAGTGGGTGCCACAGCAAGCACGCTCCTCCCCTGCCATCTCTTGTCTATTCCTCCAATGGGGAGAGAATAGGCAATGGGAAGTAGAAGCAGGACTGCCTTCTCTAGCCAATCATGACACAGAGAGACCCTGGTGAGGTTGTTCCACAATGCTTGGAAGCAGCGGGGAATCCTTCTGTGTCCCTGAAAGCAGTGCTGTGCTAGGACAGGCCTGGAAAGGTCAGCTCTGGGCTGTGAATTTTTGGGAATGGCAGGAACCTTACCTCAGGACATTTGGATGGGGAAGGTACCAGGAATGGAAAAACAGAGTGGGCTGGAGGGCAGGATAGAGGTCCATCAGCATAGGCATGTGGGGGTATTGAATTGGGGGCTGAGGTCTTGGGAATGGGATAGCAAAGATTGGTATGGGACAGATTGCCTGCCCCTTTGTTTTCTAATTAAGGGTGGGGAGCTATGGGTGGGGTTCTGCACCCTACTTCCAGTGGATCAACAGCTTTTTCTGAGGGAAATGACCCCTATTTCTTGGCCTGACTAGCCTTGCCCCCACACTGTGTCACTGAACCCTTAGAGCAGGGATGGTCAAAGGGCAGATCACAAGCTAGTCTCTTGTAGATGAGGTGGGGGACCAGCCCCTCAGAGATCACCTCTGGCGGGAAGAATGGGACAAGTGCCCCAATGAGAGTGTCTGGGGAGGAGACAGGAGAGCTCCTCCAGTGTTGCGGGGAACTCTCTCTCTCTCTCTCTCTGGGAATGCCTCTCTCTCTCCACTCCTGAGTCCAGTCGCTAAGGTGCCCTAGAGCTAGGAGCCAGTGGGAGGGGTCCCGGATGTGAGTGCCTGAGTCAGCGGGGGAGGGGGTGAGCTCACTTGAGGTTGATGTCTGGATCTAGTGGATTACATGCACCATTTATCCTTGTCTCTCCTGATGTCCACCTCTCCCTTGTCTCCCCCATCATTGTCTCTCTGATTGTTAGCCCCTTGGGGTAGGGACCTGTTTACAACTACTGATTGTACAGTGGCAGGTACATTGCTTGTACTAAATAAATAAATTTCTTACGTCCCTACTCCGACTTCCTCCCTCAGTACCAACAGCTTTTCTGTGACTTGAGTCAGGTTTAGTTAACTTGAAAACAATTATAAATATAAACATGATTAAATTCTGGTTTAAGGTCCTGGCAGCATCTCCTTCCCGATTTATGAAAATGTGCTTTTTGGAAGATACTAGTAGGGTGTTCTCCCAACAGTCGCCATGGCTTAAATCAATAAGTGCATTGTTTTGCAAAACTGGGTTGGGATATTATTTAAACAATGACATTAGACTATTCTCAACAGCTGAAAGGGACTTAGTCATCCAACACCTCATAGACAACTCTTGGCAAGATGATTTTGCAGCAACTCATGTCTCAAGAATAGCTCCGTCATATCTGTTGTGGAAAAGTCAGATTGGATGTGAGAGAGATCTTAATATTGAAATGAGTAAAACCCTGAGCACAGCTCTTTGTAGGCTGAGACTGGAGCAGATGCCTACAGCTATTGTGGAGGGTAGGAGTAAGGGCGCACCTAGGGATTCTAGCGGGGCCGGCCCCAGGCACGTGCCACATGTGCAGCTGCACATGGCCCCGCGGCCAGCTGGGCCCCCGCGCTTGCCTGGCTGCGCAGCAGGCTGCAGCCAGCTTCTCTCCCAATAAGTTATTTTGCCTCCCCTCCCTGGCTCTGGTCCCCATCCCTCACGTGCCTCTGCCTACTATAGCAGCAGCAGGACACCAATCAGACTGGGAGATAAAGCTGTTTGTTTACAAACAACTCCTCCCAATGTGTGTGCTCAGAAGGTTGTTACCTTGTAAAGAAGGGTCTTCAAGATAGCTCAGAACATTCTCACAACTGGGTTGTGCATGCTCATCCTATTCAAATAATAGACCACGTGATGGTCTTGAGCTCTTCTAGTATGAAAAGCATCTCTCCCTCAGAGTGACAGTTCCTTCCAACCCTTTCTAGGAATATAAGAAAAAAAATTCCATGCGGGGCTGGATTGGTGGGTGTTGTGAGAATGTTCAAAGCCATCTCGAATAACCTTGTTTACAAGGCAGCAACCTTCTGTTCTTCTTCGAGTGGCTCCTCACAGGCTGTTTTTACATGGCTCTGCCCGGTGGGGGGGTGTGTGTGTCCGTGGGCACGCCAGTATGTGGGCGGTGTGTGCACATGGCCACACACACGTCCACTCACCCCCCACTCATCCACACCCACGGAGTAACTGCCGTTTCCCCCGGTTGCTCCATGCATGGGGATGAGTGGGGGGTGAGTGGGGATTTGTGTTAGGTGGGCGTGCGCACGCATGCACCCCCACTAACCATGGGTGCGTGCGCTGCATCATTCACACAGGGCTCCCCCACCCATGAACATGCAGAAATCTGCATGTTATTATTATTATTATTATTATTATAATAAAAATATAGCACCAGCCATGTGCCTGGCGCTGTACAGAACATAGAAATATTCAGGCAGATGCGAAGTCTCATGTGCGTGTGCTTGGCTTGGTTACAATCAGGTTGGTTGCAGCAGTCTTCAGAAGAGGGCAGACAGTAAGTATATGGGGAACGACTAGTAGGCATTGGGAAAGGCGGCAAGGAAAAAGTGGGTCTTGAGGAGGGATTTGAAGGAGCATTTTGGGTGTCTGGTGTGTGTGATAGCAGCGCCTCTGGACTGGTCGCACCGCATGCGTGCACAAGGCACAGGCGGCAAGAAGAAGCAACAGGCCCTGGACGCCAGACTGGCTAAGCTCACCCCCCCTCCCCCAGTAAGGCAGTGGACGTAGTCAGTCTCTCTGTGCCTGCCTCACCGCCCACTTGGCTGCCCTGCAGTGGAACCACTCCTGGGGAGTGGTCGTAGATGCTTGGCTGGGAAGTTGGGGGGGGG
>QEPC01011807.1:714317-732982 GCA_003113815.1 Sphenodon punctatus | reverse complement strand
GGGGGGGGGGGAAGGAAGCATGCAGAGGCCATGCTTCTCCATGACTGCTCGGCGGGGTGGAGAATGGGAATCCTTCCTGTCCAAAGGGAATAATTCTTATGTAAATTGTATATAAATTTACACATTTGCATAATTAAGTGTGGCCTAATTATGCAAATTAGGCCCCACACCAAGATTTCATACATGGCCTCACAAACCCTGGGGCCAGCCCTGGATTCTAGATTGTGTCCGTGTGGAACTGGAGTGGACTGCCCCAGGACCAAAAATCTTAGGGCTAGATATTTGCCCACCAAACTCTGGAATTTCCAGCATTTCACGTCACATGAGAAACTAATTTGGCTCCTTTCTCAAAATGACTCTAAACACCTTGTTAAAATTGTCAATCTTTGCATTTAAGGCAGATGGGATAAGGTGAACCAGCCTAGGGAATGTTTTATTGTTACTTTAATTGTTTTAAGTTGGGTTTATTTTAATCCTTGTTTCCATTCAGGGGCCAAACCTTTGCTGTGGGTATGCTCTGGGAAGAGCTAGGCCATTGTGATTATTATTATTTGCTTTTTATCAGGGGTCAAACTGTGCCATGGATGAGCTTGGGCAAGAACCAGGCGAGGGTCTATCTCAATCTGTGTTTTTTATCCAGGGACCAAACCTTTGCCACGGGTGAGCTCTGTGAAGAGCTAGGCTGGTGGGATTTTAGAGCTAATGTTGTTATGCCCAATGTACCTTTGGACATTTGATTTTAATATTTGTGTTATTCTGGCATTGTTTGCTTTATATGTGTGTTTTGTTATATGTATTGTTTTGGTTGTGTGGTTTTTACTAAGGCCAATGGATTTGCAATAAATTTACTACTACTAAATAAATAAATAATGAGAAGAAGAAAAAGGAGGAGTTGTCATCTGGCCACCCCTGCCTTAGAGAAGGGAGTGTAGAGGCCACCCTGTTGATTAGAGATCACTTCGCTTATATACATAGTTCCCTATATAGCAAAATCAGTGGTGTCACAGGTTATGCCAAGTTCAGACTCATGTCCTAATTATGGCCCCTGTAAGGGGGAACGGGTGGGGTGTCGGGGGGGTGTGTGTCTCTGGGGTGGTGCCACCCCAGCTCCCCGCAATCTCACCCAAAGTGAAAGCAACTCTGCCAGTAATGAAGTTTTAAGAGTGGGTGAGGGGTGGGGCCAGCACTCCATCCCCACACACCCTTAACAATTCTTTCTTGACTGGGGCCCTTGGCAAGCAGCCAGTGTGCCAGTATGAAGTTTTCTGGGTGGGTGGGGATGGATTGCTGTCCCACTCCCTCCCTACCCAGTCTGAAAGTTTCCTAGCCATGCTCAAACTGCTTGCAAAGAGTCTGGGATGGGACCTGGGCTCAGCTGAGCCCCCAAACTCCATGGTAGCTACGCCCCTGAGTAGAACTATCTGATCTAGATCCATCTCATCTGGAACTTTCCTCATTTCAGATATGCCCTATGTCCCCTTACCCAGACACTCCAAATCCAACTCTGCATAGTTGTCTGGATATGGGGTTACCTTGCCATTTAGGAGGGGGCTCCCCACAATGCAAATTAACTGCTCTGGGGCAGACCTTCCCCTCGTCCTGCCCCTAAGATAGGGGGCTCAGCACAGGAGCTGGCCAGAAGGAAGAGGTCTTAGGAAGAAAGAGCAAGTAGTGCTGCAGGTGAGTCCCAACTAGCTACAGTCTCTCACAGGTGGCAGAGTCTGGAGAGGGAGGAGGTAGGGCTCTTAACAACAGTGCATTGAGGCTGCCCTATCTCTCTGGGGCAAGGGAAACGGAAACAAGATAAGGGCCCTTTCGGATCAGGAATTCCTTCTCACTTTCCCCTTTCTGTTTGTCTTTCACCAGAGATAACACCAGGCCTCACAACTTACCTGCATCCAGGGCTGCCAACAAGGGAAGGAACATTTCTATCTTCCCCCCCCCCTTCCCCCTCTCTGTTGCAGGCCGCAGGAGCAGAACTTTATGGGGGCTTGAAGGAGCTCTGGTGGCTAGGAGCCCCTGCCCCCACCCTCCACTTATCCTATCCCTGTGCTTCCTGTACGATGCCCGGATGATTACTGTGAGCAGCTGTAACTCAAGGAGTGATCCGGAAAAACAGAAACAAGATTTCAGAGAGTTGAAATGAGGAGAATTTGAAAGCAGGGGCTGATAAAAAAGGGAGAACATGTGTATAGCATTTCCTCCCCACCCCCTGACAGAAGTGAGGTCGGTGGAAGGGGGATACCTGAGCCGCCTGCTGGAATCCTGTGGCCCACGCTATACAGGAGCTGGTTCTTTCTGGACTTGAAATCTATGACTCTTTAGTCTCCCCTTCTCCCCGCCTCCCTAGATTTGCAGCTCAGTCCTCCAAGTACCCTGCTCTTGAAAGTACTGTTCTTAGGCGGGGCGGGGTAAAAATCTATCAAATAAATAAATAATTATGTACCATCGACTACAATGGGGCTTGGGCCAGCAGCATGTTTTTTTGAGAAGGCTGCGTGTGGTCAGTGCATGAACCAAAGTTTGAAGGACTTTGGTGTGGACACTGTAGCAGATGTGCTGAAATGTCTTTCTGTGGCCTGATATTGCCCCCTTAGTGCAGTGCCATGTGGCCAAGCTCCCTTTGTTTTCAGAAGGGCTTCAATATATTTTTGCTGTTTGCCTCGGCTCTGGTTGACGTAGCGGATCTAGGCGGTGGGGACCATAGGAAGAGGGATGATTCAGTTCCTGGAGCCAGGTGGCAGTTCTAGCCAAGAGACACCTGAGGAATTCCAGAGGGGCAGGAAAGCTATCGGAAGGGTGACTGCACCCAGGGGAAGCATTCTGAAGCTCCAGAAGAATAGGGGTTTCCCTGCTTCATTGTGTGCTTCTGCATCTGCAATTCTCATCAGGCAAACGCACTGAAGTGAGCTCGTAGGAAGGCAGAGAGAGAGAGAGAGAGAGAGAGATGGATACTGAGGCCTTGTTGACAGCATTTTGAAATCGTCTCCCTCTTGCTCTAGCATTGCTCTAGCATTGGCATAGCTCCCACTGTTGTAACAATGGTGGGAGTGCTGGAATGGCCAGGCTACTGGCATTCCACAGGCTCAGACAGTTAGATAGCACCCTAGTTCAAACCCTCTGACCCAGTGTTCCCAGTGACAATGCAATAGTGGGGGATTACCCTCAAACGCTCAGGGTCCAACAGTCACAGAGAAGGTTAAGGGTAGAGATGGATAATGGGAGATGGGATAAGAAGGGGATGGAGTTTGGAGGAAGGGGAGGGGGGGCAGCTGGCACTGACTGTTCTTTATAGCAACCTGGCAGTGGGTCAGAATCAGGAAGGTACAGTAATGACTCGGACACAGGGAATCGAACGCCAAAGACAGCATGTGATCTCATCCTGAAGGAGTCTCACTCACCCCTGACATACCTGAGGAGTCTCCCTTTATCCTGTGCTTTAGCAACCCTTGTACAGCACATTCTGCCACAGACGTGCAACTGGATTTGCATATCAGATTGAAAGGGAGGGTTGTGTGCTATGTATGGGGCTGGATGCCATGAGGGAGGGGACTAGAAAGTACGGGAGTATAAAGGAGAGCTGAGAAGGTGCTCCTATCCCATCTCCCATACATCTCTTGTAAATTGATGCTACTGGCAACTGCCCTGTTCCACTGCCACCCCTCTCCAATGGGATGAAAGAGTTTGGGAGTGGGAAGTTGTGGA
The DNA here is from genome assembly GCA_003113815.1 of Sphenodon punctatus. Classification (NCBI taxonomy): domain Eukaryota; kingdom Metazoa; phylum Chordata; class Lepidosauria; order Sphenodontia; family Sphenodontidae; genus Sphenodon; species Sphenodon punctatus. Next base: position 729,277 of record QEPC01011807.1, on the reverse strand, counting down.
GTAGCACATACCACCTAGCTATCTCTAGCAATGCAAGAGCAACGTCTAACCACACCCATCTTAGCCCAGGAGTTACCCACAGCAAAAAGGCTGTTCTGAGCTAATGGAGGATACTCTGCTTTTCAGAAGGGTTGAAATCCAATTCAAGTCTATGGCAGGGCGCTGTGGCTGACTGGCACCTCTAAAGATCTGGTCCTCAGTGTTTCCTCCCTCTGGTGCCCTATAGGTGGAGAGGGGACGAGAGTAAGTTCAGATCAGGCAGGGGGAGAGTGGTAGGGGCTAAGTGCCTCTCTTCCAGCAGTGTAATTTTATTTGTCACACAGGCAGGTCCTGGCAGGTAGAGCTATCCAAAGAGAGGGTCTAGGGAGGACTGAGGAGATTCCTTGCTGCAAGGGCTCAGATTTACTTAGGGGTGTGATCCAGGATCTGCCACGTCTTCTGCTCTCATAGGTGGCAAGCTGCTGTTCCTTCAGGGATTCATTTCTTCATTCCATTAGTGTACTGGTAGTTACATCCCTTCTCAGGGGTACAGGACCAGCTTGCCTGCCTCTCTGTTCCTCTTGGAATTAAAAATCCTGCTCCTCAGAACCCTCCAGAATGCCCAGCTGCAAGCATTCACCTAGGAAGTGCACCCAGGGCTTTGATTGGGATTTTAGCAGGATTAAATACATTTTATGTATAAAATGGAAGGATGAAGTGACAGAGAGCAGCCATTCCAGCTTCTTAGCCGTGGGCAAGCCAGTTAACCTGCTTCCTCATCTGAAAAATGGGAATAATAAATGATTACCTCCCTCACAGAGGGACAGTGAGGGGAACTGATTGTTACAAACCTGGGCCTTACGGCCTGAGGGCTATAGGAAGCCACTCAGCAAGTTTCAGGAAGTGGCTGGCTCCCTGGTGGAGTGGAGGGTTCCCCCCCCTCCAGTAGCCTGACCCAGATTGGCTGGGTTGTTGTTGATTTCAACCATGTTAACTGAAATCAATACACTTACTGAATATCTGCATTCTGTTGTCCATTATTCATAGGAAGACTCATTTGTAGTTGTCTATGCCTTTGTGTCTTGATTAGATTCAATTGTAAGCTCCATGGAGCAGGGACTGTCTTTGTGTTATGTGTATCTGTACACCGCTGCATACGACCAGTAGCACTAAGTATAGAAATGATAAGTAGTAGTATTAGTGGTGGCATCTGGGCGGGTGCCAAAGGCTGGGGCAGGGTGGAGGCAGTTAACAGCAGAGCTGAGCCAGCCTGTGAACTGGGCCCCAGCAGCAGCAGTAAAACTACCAATAAAGATGGATTTTGTAGAATCTTGAAGCAGCCGCTCACTCCTGATTCCCTTTCCCCCATCCTCATTACATGGTTATTTGTTTTGAAGATGAGATGTGCTAAGTATTATTTTGTAATAATGACCTACTGTCTGTTCCCCCAGCTATGCAAAGTATATTCTGCCAATGCACCTCAGTCTGACCTACATCATCTCCATTTATTCCATTTCTTATTTTTTGTTTTGGTAAAGTACTCACCTCCTATCAATGGTACCTCTCTCATCTAGTCCTGTCCCCTTCTCCCCAGCTTTGCCAAGGCATCTCAAATCTGTCCTGTGGCACCGCTTACTACCACAGCCTGGCCCTCCATTGGTACCTCTGCCATGACCTAAAAGCAGGCCCTTGCTTTGGCTTGGGCTGATCCTTGTCTATTTCATCTTTAGTTTCCATGACCAGATGGAAACCAGAAAGTAAATGCAAAGGCAGGTGCTGAGAGGAAGGTGGGGAGATTTAGAGAGGAATCCATGACTACTACACTGAACACCTGCTGTGACTTCCCCTGCTGGAAATGCAAGGGTCCGGTGTGGGAGGAATCCTCCTCACATCTTGGCTCAGGAGGAGGAGAGGGGATATCCTTAACATCACATCTTTAATCATTCCGTTATGGCATCCGGTCCCCCTGAGCCCTCCCTGAGTTCCTGCCCTTTGGAATGTGAGTGGTGACCTAACCCTGAGGACCTTGGCGATAGACCTCCTGGTGTCCCCCTCTGGACCATCAGGCCACTGTGCTCATTTCCTAGACTACAAATAACCTGTTACTTTAGAGGATCCTTCCCATTCTTTATGCTCTTCCCCCTTTGGGGCTCTAGCCTCTCTGGTTTCAATTATGTCTCCTCTGAGACCTAGTTTCCTTCCTGTGTGTTTAATTTTATACAGTAGCTGTTATAACAGCCCAGGTCCTGTCCTGACTGAGGTAGATGGGTGCCACCCGGATACAAACACTACCACTACATCCCCCAGCACAGTTCAGAGTGGCCCAGCTATGATGAATATACACACTTCTCTGTGGCCTCATCTAAAAAAAGACTTACCTTGGTGCTGAGTTGCTACTGTAGCGTAGTTGTAGTGTGTACATGGCCTAAAGGGGGTACATGGCTCTATGGGGGTCACCTGCCCCAGTCCCTGCCCTGGGTGTGTCCCTGTCCTGTGCCTGGCTCGTTTTCAGTGCATACCATTCCTTTGGGAACTCCCAGTCATCATTCCTGTTTCCAGACCTTGAACTTCAAATCTGAGGGAACCCCAGCACCAGCACCACTCTCTGCTTCTATTCTCAGTAACTCCTAGCTGCCAACTCTCCTTTACTTTCCGGCCCCATGCCTCATTCTCTATCCTAGCAAATCCCAGTCCCCATGAATCTTCCTGCTGCTGGCTCCCAGCACTGCTTCTTACCAGTGCATCCAAGATCTTGTTCTTGATTCCAATGCCCAGTGCATCCCAACATCTCTTCCAGATGCCTCTCTCATTCATTCTGCATGTGTGTCTTGCCCCAGCTCTCTTTTAGTGGCAGGGGCTGTTTGTCTTTATAGCAACCTGGCAGTGAGTCAGGATCAGGAAGGTGCAGATGGAGGCTGTAGCATATGCAGATTGTGCAAGCATTTTCCCTAGAAGCATTTTGCAGTCATTACACTCTACAGTGCTCTGTTCCTCAGGGCTGTGATATCAGGGGGGTTTTCAGCTAGGTAAACTGAGGCACAAAGGGGCTTGTCCAAGGTCACAGACAGCACTAGTCAGAGATGGAATTGGAGCTCTAGGATTTCCTGCTTTCTCGTGTCATGATCGAACCACTAGCTTGCCCTGCACTGGAGAAGGGCTGTTCTAAACACACACACATGCACCCCTTCACATGGGGATGCAGGAATTTCAGGCATAGCAGCAGGTGCAGAGAAGCTGGAATTTTAAGAGCCGGAAGGTGATGCAAAGCCCAGAGGAAGCCAGCTGCTGCTGCTCGCCTAGACCAGGAGGCAGTGTGGGAGAAGGGTTTTTCTTGAAGGAAGTGAGGTGTCCCACCAACTTGGGAGAAGCTGCTTATAAGGAGTGAGCAAGGTGAGGTCATGGGAGAGCATCTGGAGTCACTCTTGAGGCTGGATAATTCCTCATATGGCAATTCCTGTTCTTGCCTGGGAATTGACACAAAGTCCTTCCTGCCTTCCTCATCCCTGCTCTGTCCCTTTGCTTACTCCTTGTTGTGAGAGGAGAAGGCAGCATGGCAAACAGCCCCTCCCATACTATTCCTTGTGACAGCAACAACTCCCCCAGCTGAGTGCTCCCCCATCTCTACATTTCCCCATGGAGCACTGGAACAGGCAGAGGGGCTAGGTCAAGCTAGAGGTGAATTGTCTGGACAGTGTGGGCACAGCTTAATTTGTGTCCCATTATCTCTTTTAATGCCAGGGCCCTCTCTAGATCCTGCCACTTGTTACTCTGCAAGACTCCAGCCATGTCTGGATAAAGTCTGATGGGGGCCAGGACTGGTGATGGGTGGTGGTGCTGCCACCCATCAGCTGTTTAGTGGCAAGACACTCACAGATCCAAGCAGCTGATGGGTAGTAAGCACTCGCCCCAATCCCCACCCACCTGCAGAAGCACCAGCTTCATCCTCTCCCCTGACAGGGTGGGGTTGCTGTAGATGGAGGCAGCTGCTACTGCCACGCCTCAGCATCTGGCAGGAAGCATTTTGACTGATGGAGTGGTGGGGCTTGCCAGATAACTCCACTGACTCCTCTAAACAGGGCCAGCCTCAGAATTTACAGGGTCCAGGATCAAAATAAAATGTGGGTCTCCCATAGTTCTACCCCCTTAGGGCATCCTCCACAGGGCCCTAGAGGTGGTTGTGTTTGGGTACCCAGTGCGGGAGAGTGGGAGACCCATACCCTGCCCTGGTGAAAATGGGGGCCACTGCAGGGTCCCCGGAAGTAGAAAAAATAGCAGGGAGGGGCAGTTGCCCTGGGTCACCCTGTGGTAAGGCTGGCCCTGCCTCTAAATACCCCCATGCAGCTGGCATCTAAGGCTGGACTTCTGTGACAGGGTCTTTTTACAAATAAAGTGCTGAGGATGGGGACAAGGTAGGGTTCAGGACTGGAAGAGCAGGGGCTGCTGGAGGGGAGGCAGGAATCACTTCAGCACAATTGCATAGAACCTCAGGACTGAAATGAAGTGCAGTAGCAGAGCTGCTAGGAGGGCCTAGGACTGGGAGCCAGCTGGTTTGAATTTTGACTGTGTCCATGCTAGAAGTTCCCACTGACAGGAACTTACACCCTCTGCACAGCTCATCACCCCTACATGACATGTTCAGCATGTGAGCAAGATCCCGTGGTCATAGCACATTTAAACAGAGCAATTCCCCGCTGCTTTATGCCTCATGCTAGGACACCATCACCAACATGCTTGCCCTCACACCCAGAGGACAAGCAGCATGAGGTGGCTCGTGTCATTCCACACCCTCCTGCCAGCACAAGCTTCTAATGTGGATGAAGTCAGAGCTAGGGGTCCAGACAGGCCTGGAAGAACAGAGGTGGCTGCAGGTCCAGACAGAAGCATGTGGGCAGGACTCCAGGGCTGGAATAAGATGGCCTGACTGACCCATAGCGTGCAGTTGTGGGGAGGTTTCACAGCCCTGGCTGCATGATGATAGTCTTATGAGCAGTGAAGTGTAAATACAGAGAGCAATTGAGCAGAAAACTTGCAGCATGATGGAGGGCACATTTCCAGGTATCAAAGCTCCAGGGCTACGAAGCCCAGTCTATTTTGGGGCTATATTATTTTTCTGGCCAGTGCCTATTTTTAGAGACTGAATGGGCACTGACAGGACCCGGATATGCTGCTGATAAGTGACTGGTGACCTTTTCACACCAACAGCCCAGCCACAAATATAGTTGCACATGCAGAAATTGCCAAATCAGCAGCTGAGACTGGAGCCTTTTCACAGTAAAGCTCTGTCTGCACCAGCCTGGCAAGCTTCTGATAGCAGCATCCTATCCACAGCATTAGCTTCCTCAGAGTAGCGCCAGGCTAGTGCGAACTGACCTTTCTCATGGCAGGGCTCAGCTGGCATCCAGGGAGTGTGGGTACCCTCTTGAAGGGGCACTGAGTATCCAGGTATTTAATTCATCTGTGTCAGAACTAGGGGCAGCGCCAGGACTGGAGGGAAGGGGTTTGCTGATTGTCTTTCTGATTCTCAGGCTATGCAATCTCACTCAGTCACTGGCACAGGTTAAGGCAGCCCTGAGGCATTAGAACAATCTGGCCCAAGAGAGCGCATGGTTGATCCCAAGTATGAGAGAGATGAGAGACAACAGTAGGTAGGATGATCACTAGGCCAACTTTTATTAATGAGAATGGTCACGTCTTAAAGCTACATAGGTCCCTTCCTCAGGCAAGACTAGTCTCCTCAGTCTCCTTTCTGGCCTAAGACTTCACCATCCTCCCCTTTAATTTGGGGGTCTATTTTGACACCCATTCCCATTTCCTACCAGCTTAGCAACTGCCTTTTCTGCCTGATTCCTGGAGTCAGTCACACATGGCTTGGCTTCCTGGGAAAACCTTGGTTCATAAGAACAGAAGGGTTGCCATACTGGGTCAACCCCAAATACAGCCCAGGAAGGCATGAAGCCACTGTTCAGTTAGAGGCACACACAGCCAGCTTGGCTTGCTGTGTCCCCTGGGGTGGGGGTGGGGATAGGCTGTTGGAGCTTTGGCAGGTGGCCTTTGGCACAACCTACCTTTACCAGGTACTAACTGGGTATGAGACTTAAGATGGCAAACTCCATTGCACTTACCACAAGGTCTTGCTGTTACGTGTATGCCACCCTGGAGCACAAGGACAAGGTGACCTGATACTTCTAGTACTGCAAGGAGAGAGAGAGGGGAGTATTTGCAGCACCCACAAAACTTCATCACTCAGTAAAGTTCCTTCTGTCCCCAATCCTAGCTTCCTGTCTATGGTGTGGCTGAGATGGCAGCTAGGAATAGATGCAAACACATTAGGGCTACATAGTAAAGGGGTTTGCTGCAATGGACCAAGTTATTATTATTTATCATTTATATAGCTTTCTCAGTGCTCAAAGTGGTTTGGATGCTACAGCCCTCACAACAACCCTGTGAGGTAGGTTATTCCTATTTTATAGAGAATTGAGGCTTAAAGAAAGCAACTTGCCCAAGACCACCCAGTCAGTTCATGGCTAAAACAAGATTTAATAAAATAATAACACAAAAATAATGATTTTATTTATACAGCACCCCATCTTTCATGGCACTCAGAGTGCTTCACAGATATAAAACAATATAAACAGTACAAAACAACAATGATTTTAAAAACGATAATAAAATACTTTAAAATAGGGGAAGGAAAAAGGGAGGACAGCACAATTAAGAGAACCAGCAGTGGATCCTAAAAGCACCTAGAAAATAAATGTTTCCAGGTGCTTTTTAAAGGTAAGGAGGGAGGAACTGATACGGACATCCGGAGGGAGCGAGTTCCACACTGAGGGGCCTGTCACAGCAAAAGCCCAATCACCCACCAGCTTTAGGCGAGATGGCAGAACCCCCAAACAGCAGGTGGTTCCTGAGTGCAGATACCCATGAGTCTGAGGGCGCTTTTAAATGAGCAGCGTGAAGCATGTAGACAAGAACAAAGTAAGGCGGCTGATTAAAGGATCAGCTGCGTTTTTTGTCTCGTCTAAAAACGCTGTGTGACTCCAGAGAAGTAGGTCTCGAATATAGCCAGGGCCTAAACTGTTTAGGGATCTAAAAACCAGCAGCACAGTTTTAAACTCAATCCATCGCTCCACAGGCAGCCAATGCAGAGAACGCAGGGCGGGTGTAATATGATCACGGCTGCCCAAACCAGTAAGCAGCCATGCTGCCATGTTTTGAACAAGCTGCAAGCGATGGATAAGCCCTGCCAGTAGCCTGTAGAAGAGGGAATTACAAAAATCAAGCCTCGTAGTCACTCACTAGGGCATGGGACTATGGCAAGGTCAGCCTGAGATAAATAAGGGGGTAACTTACACAAATTGCGTAGTTGAAAAAAGCATTTCCAAACCACATCTGGGCTTTCATGGACAGAGCATTGTCGAAAATGATGCCCAAGTTCTTTACCTGGCCCACAACCTCCACCCGGACCTCTTCCACATTCAGGGACCTGAGGGAGGCAAGGGCATCCTCATATCTGCTGCCCCTTCCCACCAACATCACTTCCATTTTTCCAGACTGAACACGAGGTAGCTCTAATGCATCTATTTATTTATTTATTTATTTATTTGAGATTTTTATCCTTCCCTTCCCTTAAGGCTCAAGGCGGCTTACAAAATAACACAACACATATAAAAAAATAAACATTAAAATGCAAACCCCTCACAACCCCCACCAAATACCACATTCCCCATCCATCCTTCCCTCACCCCTCTACCCAAAACTCCTCTCCCCAATTCAAACCCTGCTGCCAAAAGCCCGACAGAACAAAATGTTCTTGCATTGCCTCTAGAAGGCCGCCAGGCTTGAACACAGGCAGACCTCCTGAGGGAGGGAGTTCCACAACAAAGGTGCGATGGCCAAGAATGCCCTCCTGCGAAAACTGAAGACTTCAGGAGGGCACCCCAGAGGCTGCAACGGGACATGGGGAGCCAGGTGATCCCTCAGATAGATAGGGCCCAGGCTGTTTAGGGCTTTAAAGGTCAGCACCAGCACCTTGAATTGGGCCTGGAAGAGTATCAGCAGCCAGTGCAGTGTACGGACCACCAGAGTTATGTGCTCACGGTGACCCGTCCCCGTAGTAAGGAGGCAAGCTGCCACATTCTGCACCAGCTGCAGCTTCCGTACGCATCTAGGCAACTATGGGTGAAAATAGACAAGATGCTAACTCCACTTTAACACAGCTTTAACATTTTGTATTCATGTTGCAGGGCTACACAGGGTACCAATACAGTCCTGCAACATGCATAAGCAATGTTAAAACGGTGTTAAAGTATAGTTAGCGTCATGTCTATTTTCGCCGTGATCATTCAAGCATACCTCCAAGGCAGAGGGCAAATTGGCAGGACTCATGGGGCAAGAGATATACAGTTGTGTATCATCAGCGCACCTATGATACTCAACCCCATGCTTTGATCATGTCATCCCTAAAGGGCTGTGTGTATACGTTGAACAACATGGGTGAAAGAATAGAACCTTGGGGAACACCGCACATCAGGCCCCTCAGGGTTGACGTACATCCATCCATTACCACCAATTGGCTCCTCCGTTCGAGGTATGACTAAAACCACTGACAGACAGCGCCCGTCACACCAGCAATGTCACTCAGCTGCCGAAGCAGTAACCCATGGTCAATCATATTGAACGCTGCTGTGAGGTCCAGCATGACCAAAATGACCAGTTGTCCTTGAACTAAGATCCTCAGCAGATCGATCAACACCCTGACAAGTGTGGGCTCTCCCCCATGGTAAAACCTGAACCCAGACTGGAATTTTCCCAAAATATTGTTGGGGTCCAGGTCTCTGTAGCCACACAGCCACAGTCTTCTCGATCACCTTCCCTAAAAAAGGCAGATTGGAGACCGGACAATAATCGGCAAGCACTCCAACATCAAGAAATCATTTCTTGAGCAAGGGGTGGACTGCCGCACATTTGAGGGCAGCTGGCACCCTTCCCTCCCTAAAGGAGGCGTTAACAATGCCTGTCAATAAAGGTACCACCGCCTCAGTGCTCACTGTCAACAACCAGGATGGGCATGGGTCAGAAGCAGGCATGGTGGGTTTCAACAATTCCAGCAGCACACAGACTTCTTCTTCATCAACTACATTGAGGTCAACCAGAGGAATGCAGTCCCTTGGGACTCCACAGCTCTCCACATCAAAAGGCCCAATGAGTCCTTCTATCTTCTTCACAAAGAAAATTTCTCACAGCGCTCTACTGAAAAAACTGTAGACAGACTGAGACAGTCCAGATTCACCAGGCCACGCACAACCTGAAACAGCTGTTCTGGTTTGTTCCCTGTAGCGTCTATGCCCGAGAACAAGTACGTGCGCTTGACCTCAGTAATAGCCCTTCAGTATGCCCGCATAAACTCTTTGTACAGTGAAGATCGGCCTCTAGACAGCTCCTCAGGCATCTCCTCTCCAATCTACGCCCCAGCATCTATAAGTCCGCCAGATCGCAGTTATACCATATCGGTCTATGGACCATCAAGAATACCAGGGGCCAGCGAGGCGACAGGGAATTGAGGACCCCATCTAACAGCTGAAAATAGCTGTTGGTGAGCCTGTCAACCCCTTGGTTGGAAGGGGCAGATGCATCGATTTCAGCACTCATAACAAGGTTGCTGAAATCCACCAGATTCAGCAGTCTCTGTGGCCGTACAACAATCGATCAGCTATGGTGCTGTCGGCCCTAGTCTTCAAGAACCAAGTTCAGAGATAGTGTGTGGTTGCCATGTTGGTCCCAAGTGACAGTTGGTCCAGTAAAAGATATCATTTGAACCACAGAACCAAGTCCACTAGAGCAGAACCTTATCTGGTAAGAGCATTGGTTCTGCAGGCGAGATCCCAACCCCCACAATTTATTTTATTTTTTTAAAAAAGTTCAGGACTCGCCTTTAAAAAAATCCAATATCAGGCGGTTAGGGACAATTCCAGCAATGGCAGCAGCAAGAAGCAAGTATGGAAGCAGCAGGAAGCAGGGAAGCTGTTGGAAGTTACACCCCTCCTCTCTTGCCCCTGGCTCTCAGCAGCATAGGCAGCCAGTGTGGTGTCAGATTTTGTTTCCCATCAAATTTAGTTATAGTTAACCGTTTCTAACACACTAGTCTGTAAAAAAATCCTACTTGTCAGAATTTCCTACGTGCGGTTACTATTCCTCACAAACTAGCACCGACAGGATTAGGAAACGCTACCCATAAAAAAAAAATCCTACGTGGTGTGCAATGGTGGATTAGGGAAGTTCCCACTCCTGGCATTCCTCCAAGGGGATTGCTGTGGGGGGAAGCTCCCACTCCTGGGACCTGCTGTGGGAGACTTGGGGAAGTTTGTACCATGTGGGGAGGGTACTGCTCTGGTGGGACGCTCCCACTCCTGGGGGCACTGCTGTGGGGGACTTTTGCACCACATGCGGGGGCACCTCTGTGGGGGAAAGCTCCCACTCCTGTGGGGCACATTTGGGGAAGTTTGTACTGCACAGGGGCCACTGCTGTGAGGGATGTTTGCATCAGGATGGGGGTGTCACTGCTCTGGGAAATGCACCCACTCCTGGGGGCACTGCTCTGGGGGTAGTTTGGGGAAGTTTGCACCACGTGTGTGTGTGGGGGGTGGCACTGATGTGGCGGGAAGCTCCCACTTCTGGGGGCACTGCGAAGGGGGAAGTTTGGACCATGTGGGGGGCACTGTTCTGAGGGGAAGCTCCCACACCTGGGGGCACTGCTGTGGGGAACGTTTGGGGAAGATTGCACCACACGGGGGGCACGACTGTGGGGGAAGTTTGCACCATGTGGGGGGCACTGCTCTAGGGGGAAAGCACCCACTCCTGAGGGGGCACTGCTCGGGGGGAAAGCTTGCACGTCTGGGGGCACTACTATGTAGTCCCCACCAATCCAGGAGTAGGAAGATTTCGTGGCTAGGGAGTAAGAACAGGCCAGGCTGACAGGAAATGCTACCCACCAAAAATCTTACCTGGTCCTACATCGCCAAGGGCACTGGTCCCCACCAACCTGGGGGTAGGAAAATTTCATGGGTAGGGACCTATAAAAGGCCAGGATGACAGGAAATGCTACACACCAAATAATCCTACAGTCCTACATCTCTGGGGATATAAAAAGATCTTGTTTGATGCTGCTTAGTAATCAACCGTGTCCTTGGTTTTAAATAATTATTCTAGTAGGAACAACAGAATAAGATATTTTTTTCTAGAAGTGCTTTGTAGAGTACCTACAATTTAAAATAAAAAATCTTTATATGCCATTTGAGGTTGTTTTTTTTTAAAAAGATTTCATTATGCTTGTGATGGGTATTGGAATTAGGACTTTGTGTGGGGTAGCAAATAGGCTAGACATTTCCAAATTGTCTCCTTTCAATATTTTCCTACCTCTGCATTGTTGGGGACTAGTGCCCTTGAAGAAGCTGGACCAGGCAGTATTTTTTGTGGGTAGCATTTCCTGTCTCAGCTTGGCCTCCCTACCCATGAAATTTTCCTATCCCCAGATTGGTGGGGACCAGTGTCCTTGGAGATGCCAGGTAGGTTTTTTTTGGTGGGCAGCATTTCCCGTGAGCCAGGCCTGGTCTAGCTCCCTACCCATGAAATTTTCCTACCCCCAATTGTTGGGGACCAGTGCTCTTGGAAATGCTAGAGCAGGTAAGATTTTTGGTAGGTAGCATTCCGTGTCAGCCTGGCCTGTTATAGCTCCCTAGCCATGAAATTTTCCTATCCCCGGATTGGTGTGGTACAGAGCAGCACCCCCAGGCGTGTAGGCTTTCCCAGAGCAGTGCCCCCCCCCACAAGAACAGTGCTCCCCCATGGGGTGCAAACTTCCCCCCACAGCCTGAGCTTCCCCCAGAGCAATACCCTGTTCCCCAGCACCTCCCAAGCCAAGCCTCTGTTTGCTCCAGTGAATTGCTTTCCCCCACTACTCCAGTACCCCCACCATGCCTCACTCACCCACCCATGCCCCATCCTTCCCCTACACTGGTTTCAGTGTAGCCTAGTGGATAGGTTGGCAGCAACTTTATTGTAGTGGGTTTTTTCAGAAATAGTGAAGGTTCTTGGAGGAGGAAATACACTAATTGGCATACAGGATGTGACATCATTGGATTGTACCTCAATGACAGGAAGTGGTGTGTGAGCAGGAGGAGTCAAGAATTTGCAGGGTGATCTGAATCAGGGAGGACAATTTTAAAGGCTCCCACCACCTCCAGCTGACTGAAGAAGGCAGCTGTGCCTGTCCCAGAGAGCAAGACAGACATGCTGATGTTTTCCTCCTCCTAACTTCTTGTGAGAAAGTCATCTGGACCCTCTGACCTTTCTACTCAAAGTTTCCTTTTATGCCTGAAGGACAGAGGGTCCGTTGTGTGCGAGAGACAGGGAGACAGCTGCCCTGGCATTTCAGAGTGGAAAGCAGAGTGCTTTGAAATGGCAGAGAGGCCCACACCCACACCCACACCCACGGGATGGCCTACTGTATTCCTATTCCAACCCTCCCTTGGACATGCCAGGAAAGCTTGTAGAGCAGCTGGATCCAGGTTAGAAGGTTTTCCACCTCCTCCGTATCCTGCCCAGGATTGAGCCCATCCCAAAAGAGTCAGTGTTATTTCTCCCCTTTCGCACTCTTGAAAGAATCAGTGGGCTCTTGTGAAGTTGTCATGCTGGCCTTTCAATCCTTGAATAATGGCTTCCAGTGCTACTGCAGCCTGCTTTACCTCCAGAGACCTTGATATCACATGGGAAGCCTTGAACTGGAGTAACAGGGAGTGTTAAGGACTGGACTGAGCTGCAGTGGCAGAGCTGTGTATGCAGGGCCTGTGATTAAGTTTGCAGGGGAGATCTGTAGATCACGATTGAGATGTAGAGGCTAAGCTTAAACCCAGAAAATGAACTGACCCAATCTCTTTGTTTCTCAGCAGTCCTTAATTTTATTTGGGAGACATTTCTGTTTGTGTCACTGTCATTTCCTGTGCTTCCTTCACCCCCTCGTTTCACACTTCGATGACAGCAGCACAAAAACAGGATCTGAGTTCTTTGAGAATTCCCCCACCGTTAATTCTCTGGCCCAAAGTTGCTGCTACTTACAACGTCACAGTCAACTCTGCTGTGGCAGCCGCTAGCTGGTTCTTCCTGATGACATGCTCAGAAGGTGAGAATTACAGGCTGGAGAGGGCAGCTGAATGCACAAGACCTCAACATAGGGTGCATCCGTTTATTCTGTACCTCTTACCACTATTCAGGTAAGACAGTGACGGGACAGGGCCTGTAGCAAAATCCACCCCCTTAGCCATGCACTCCCATCCCCAGAAACACATATTCCCTGTTATTCCCCTCCCAGTGCTGTTTACATCCCAGTGGGGGTATTGTGCACCACAAAGAAAAGGACAGCAAGAGTAAGGTATACTCAGGAGACAGTGCTATGCTAGAGATCAATGTGTGGTCTAGCCAAAAGGCCAAGGCTTCTCATCTCCATGGCAATTTTTTAAAGGCTGGAGATTCCATTTCAGGTTTAGCCCCAGGCCCCGAAATACCTCCCAGACCCCAGCCTCAAATGGGCTCTGAGGCAGTGGTTCAGTCTATAACAACCCCTACATCTTGCTCTTGGCCCTGCCTTCCCCTGTAGGGCTTCATAAGGAAATTGGGAGGGGGGTGAGACAAAGCTGGAAGGGTGTGGCCTAGCTAGCAGCAAGGAGCCCCACTTGGGAAGACAAGGCTAAGGGTATGGGCCGTTTTGCTACTTTTCACCATTTGATCCTGAAAATCCCATTTTGGCCTATGGGCATCTCAAGGTCGAACCACAAGAGGTGGCAACCCCAGCCAAGGGGTGGTAAAACAGTGGTACTGTACACCCAGCCACCCCAGCCCTAGACCTTGAAGGATGCTTGTCTGATAATGGGTGTTTTTAGACAAGCACCTCTCCACTCATTACCTACCCATCATGCATGTTGCAGGGCCACATTGGCACCCTACGTAGCCCCCGCAACATGTATGATAAGTGGGTGATGAGGTGCTTATCTGAAAACACTCAATATCTTTGTGCATTCCTGTAGGCTTCCATTTTGGCCTATGGGAGTGTCAGGTAAAAAACCACCACAGGTGGCAACCCTACATAGCAGCCCACTGCCTTCCCCCAGTTCTAGGAGTTCTTTTCCTAATGACACAGGCCTAAGATTTTGGTGCTGCAAATCCCAGGTTTGAGCCCTGCTCCAGGCTACCATGGTAACTGTGTGTGCATGCATCCATGGCTTCTAGCACACACTAGCTGCAGACAGTTAACAGGGTTGCCAATCAAAACTGGACAAAAAAACTGTCACCCTCTTGCACTTTCAAAGTGCCATGTCCCCAAAACTATGGGATGGCATGAAAATAATGGGATTCTTTTCCAGTGACACATTTTGAGTTCTCTTGGTTTGCCTTTTGGCTCTGGAACGTTTAGGGGCCACTGCAGTCATGCTCTTAAAGTTGTTATTGACAACTATTTTTATTTTTTATACAAACATTTGTATCCCGCATCCTCCTGCACACTGGCAGCTCGGAGCGGCGCACAACATAAAAACAACAATCAATAAAACTGTCTAAAATACATAAAATATATATCATAAAATTTGGCCGCAGTTAAGGCAGAATAAAACCCCTCCCCCCACCTTACCCACACCCCTTCCCAAAGGCCCGGCGGAACAACCAGGTCTTACAACATCTACGGAAAGAACTATACAGGCAAGAAACTAATAGGAGAGCTGGAATTCCCACAGTTTTATCACACATCCCATGACTGGAGGCTTTAAGCAACCTCTGGGTTTGTTGATTCAGTGAATTCAGCCTCAATCAGCACACTTGCTTGTAGTGTAAAGAGGCAACAAGAAATCAGAATAAATCAGACCCCAGCCATCCCTAGATACATTGGTTCCAGTAACAGGGGCACTCTAGTTCCCTGCAGGGGGAGACCTTGAGTG